>VZRF01015248.1:218357-401902 GCA_013396875.1 Vireo altiloquus | reverse complement strand
CCCCGGCCGCCGCGCTCGCTCGGGCTTGCGACCGCCTGACACAACTTGGGAGCTCCTCCAGGAAAACAAGAATAATTACTGATACTAATTTAGAGCAAGGCGAAGAAGCAGAAGAAGCGAGTGGATAATGTCAACCCCGAGCAGATTCAAAAAGGACAAAGAGATTATAGCGGAGTATGAAAGTCAAGTGAAAGGTAAGCGCGTGGAGGCAGCGGGAGAGCCGCCGCGGGGGCTGGGCGTCCTGCCGGCCCCTTCCCCCGGCTGCGGGCCGAGCCTCCACCGNGGAGGGAGCGGCGAGAGGGCGGCGGAGGCTCCCCCTCCCCCGCACCCCCAGCGCTCCGAGCGGTGCGGGTGGGTCCGAGGGGCCGGGGCCAGACGGCAGCTGCGGCGGCTCGTCCACAGCCCGGCCCCGGCCGAGCACCTTCCCTTTCTCCACCGACTTCGTAACGCCCGGGTGTAGGGGGGGGTGGGGAGGGGGGAGGGGAAAGGGAAGACGACAGGAAAAACCAAACTAAAAAGCTTGGCATTTACTGTGGTGAGAGACAATGCTAAGCCATACCCCTTTCTTGAGGCACATGGCTGGTGTCCCCCACCCTCCCTTCAGGACTGTAGTTTCTGTGCTGTAGAAGATGGCTAATAAAGAATTATCCTTGACTACTGAATGAGCCCATTCAGCCATCCCAGGAAGTATTTCAGCCTCGCATCGTCCGGCTGTATCGCATCCAACTATTGTGCCAAGGACAGCACCGGCAGATCCTGGCTTGAGCCACCGACGCTTCCAGACTCTCGAGTTTCCTCGCCTAGCGTTTTCCCTCTGCCAGTGTCTTAGGTGGAACAGAGATTGGGAAAGTAGCGACATGGCAGTGGGGTGTGGGTCTCTTGGAGCGCATCCCTCTGGGTGCTGTCGGGGAAAATATGGCATAATACATAAATTTTACTAAATCCAGTAATGGATGTAAACCTGAAACACGGCATTTAAAAAGCTATGCAATACCTGAACTCTGCTTTTTAAAATGATGCTGGTGTGCTCTTTACATAGGTAGGGTGTTCCCTCCTTGATGCTGCCCACAGTCTGCGATGTGCAGAAATGGAGCGTGTCCTCATGCAGGTCCATTGGCTTCAGGAACGGCCTTCCTGCCCCACGCAGGCAAGGGCTGGGGACCTTCTATATGAGGCGTCTGGAAGACAATGGGAGGGACCACTCCTCATCTTTTGAAAGATTTATTGACTTTGTATACTAGCACAATATTTTTTCCTCTCGATCCTGTGGCATCAATTTTTCAAGGCAATGCTCATAGTTTTGTTGGGGTTTTTCCTCTTAAAAGTAAAGAGGTAGTTTTTGCATTTTTTTTCTTCCTATGCTTAACTTTTTGTGAAAAATACCTGTCACTATTGAAAGTCTTTTTGTGTCTGGGAAAGGATCTAGGCTTAAAATAAGAGATCTGCCAGATAGGTGGGCAGTGAGGGGTCTGAGCTGGCAGATAGGCCACACTTCAAGTGTCTGTCGGACATGGGCAGGTCCAAGACAGTTCTCACACAGCTGTTGTGTTCACTACCTTTGAGCCCTGGAAGGGTTGGTGCTTTTGCCTCTCTGTGGACATGATGCAGATTTGTCTTGGTCACTGAGCATAAAAAATGTTCGAGACCTTAAGCTCATTGCAGGGTGTGCAGACTGTTCTTTGCCTCCTCTTAACTTGATTGTTAAAGGCTCAGCCTTTATTATCTGCAGCCAGTTGCTATATATGCCAGTCTTTTCTTTTGGATAATGAAGAAAAAATACCATGCCCTTCAGCTACATATATTGTATCATTTCAAAAGACACCCAAGATGAAGGCATAAAGTACCATTGATAACCTGGCTGTCCTTTGGTGTCATGGTCCCCCATCATAATTGCAGAGGGAGGTGGCATTTGTAAATATAGCTTAATAGGAATTTTAACTTGCTTTGCTTCTTTGTGGTGGTCTGGGGTGTGTGCAGTCTGGTCCCACCCAACTGCCTTGCCTGAATTGTTGATTAGCAGCTGTTTGAAAAACTATGCTGGGCTAGCAGTTGTAGTCAGAAGTGCTTTTTATTTAACCAGCATCACTACAGTTGCATTTCAGATGGCATGAACTGTCTGTGCTAAGATATAATTCTGCTTGACACCAGCTCAGTGATACTATAAAAAAAGCAGTGTGTGATACCTTGAAAATCTTTTTGATATTGAGGGTTCAAGGCCTAAGGAATCAGCCCTATAATATTAGCCAGCAGGGTGGCTTTAAGGGAGTGTAAAATCAGGAAAGTCAGACCCCTATATACTGCTTGGAATTTCTTACATTAGGTTAGGAGAAAGGGTGTGGCCAAATTGCTTTTGCTGCCCCTGATTTCTGGTGTTTGCAATGGCTGGCTGATTTCTCACTGCTGATGTGTTTAGTTGCTGAAGGATGTGGACAACTGGGCAGCAGACTGGCCATTTGAGATCCTCTGGACAGGTGTGTGCACAGGAGTGCAATAGCACAGCTCTCCTGTACCTTGTCATGAAATTCCATTGAGCCCAGTGCTTCAGAAACCGTGCCACTGATGTGTGCCTATTTAAATCCTGTCCTAAGATGTCTGAATATTGATAGTGAAGGAAGAGGGACCTGTAATGTACATGGCCTGTAGGGCGTATATGGTGCCATATTTGGGAATGAGGATTCGATAGTGCCATTCTTCACATAGCTTTTCTGCTCTTAGTGCCTCAAATAGGAAGCAGTAACACATGTTCATTGTTGTGCCTGGCTCCTGAGTGGTGTAAGCTGACATCTTCTTGGATTTTTAGCAGTATCACTAGATTCTGCTGTTACTATATGACCTCTACTAAACCAACACCCAAAGTTTGTAAATGTTACCTGTTTGTCAAGCTGAAGTAAACAAGGTACTTCTGACTTGTTGGGCAGAACATTTTATTGCACTTTTTTTTTGCAATGTCCCTGTTCTTCAGTCTAACTTCTGTCAAGACAGAATGTCCCAGTTGAAGAAATAAGGTGTGTTTACTTCCCTGCACATTGTATAGAAAGCAGAAGAATATTTCTTAAGGATGTCTTAATACCAAAGTTAGATCTGTCTACCTGCATACCTATACCTGTTGTTTTGGGGGATGTAAAAAAATTAGGTTGTCATAGGTACCTTACTTTGTAGACATAAAGGCACCTAGGAAGTAAAATAACTAATAAAATATTCCTGGTCATCCACAGTATCAGTTGCATGTGTGTTTTTCTGAAGAATGTGGTAATTTTATTTGCACTCTGAAGTCATTAGAGGTACTTCTACCAACCTTACAGCTGCTGTCGGGGATACAACTAGAGCTAGAATGTAGAAGGAATACTTTTTAGATGAGCAACAGACTGGTGGTATAGTTATGAGCCAAGTACTAACTTTCTGGTATATGACCCTGTTAAATTTATAGACAGCATGCCTTAACTCAAGGCTCAATTGACTAGAGTAGCCCATGTTACCTTTTGTATTCTGAGGACCAGCTGCTCCTTGGTACTGCTGATAATGTCAAGTAGTGTCTATTGATAAAGTCACTGAGCAATTCACAGTAGTGAAGAAATACTAGAGCATCCTCTAATGTCTGTGGGTGGGTGTCTTGAGTATGGTAAAGGGTAGGCTGGTGAGATCTGGCTCCCTTCAGAAATTTATCCTTCTGAAAAATAAATCAGTTGTAGTAGCAGAGGGGATACACTGCTCCGAGCTTTTCAATCATTCATGTTAAATTGGCATGTTTGCCTTCTTGGGACTTGTAACTAGCCTTCCATGCACAGGAGAAATGTGCTTTGACTAGGTAAGCATTGTATTGACTAATTATCTGGGTCTGTCTCTTCAGAGAGATCCTCTGTATGGTGTGAACTGTTGAAAAGCATTGGAGTTTAAGTCTCTTGGCCTTCTTATGCAACTGCATCTTCAACTGAAATGGGCCAAGGGAAGAGCTGCTAAGATCCCTCCTTTTTCCGCCTTCATTTTTCAGTTGGAAATGACCTAGTGGAAATGCAAGCCCAAAAGCAGTTTGTGGAGGAAGACACTTCCCCAAGATCAATATTTGTGTGGCCTTCTTTAGAACAAAATACTCCTATTTTTCATCCCAAAGAACTTGGTAGCAGTCTGTATTACATTGCCTAATTAATTTTTATGGAAAATGAAAATTCTAAATTGTGAAACTGAATTTCAACTTCACAATCAAACAACACCAGAAGCCTCTCTGAGAAAAGGCTGAGTTCTGAAGTAAAATTTGGGCTGTTGTTTTAGTAAACTGATAGTTATTTTGAATAAAATCTTTGTAATGAAATATTTGGTACCTTGGATGATGCCAGAATTCTTGAGGTTTATGTTAAAAAAAAATCTGATTAATAGATGCCAGTTTTCAAAGTTCAAGTTTATCAAGTGTGGTTTAGCAGAAATTTTTCTGGTCAAAGAACTTGACCACACACAGGACTTTGTCTGATACAGAAAGGATATTGTTCTCCATGCTGTTTTCCAGTTAGAGTTATGTTATGTAATGAAGTTCCTTATCTTTTTCCCCACCATTTTCTCCTACCTCTCTGATCCTCCCTTTGAGAATACAAACTCCAGTTGTCCAGGTAAATGTTAATAAGTTAGTAGTTGACTATACAGCCGAGAGGGGTATTGCAGATTCAGACAGTTCAGTCATAAACAGAACATTTTTTTAGTTGATTTTGGGTTTGGTTGGTTTGGGGGTTTGTTTTGTTGGTTGTTTTCTTTTGTTTTTTTTCACTAACAAGCATATTTAGTACTCTTACTCTTCCACAGCTTTCTTAAAATGAAAACTAAGGAACTTGGTTTATTATCATGCTGTGTAGGAAATTATTTGGAGCATGGGTGAACCCTACAAAATGCCTGCTTCCCAAAGGTCATGACTGAGGAACTTCAGAGGTTTTGGTTTCTTTGCCTTTCTATATAATTAAAGAAAAAAAACACCTTTTCTTTGTGCCTTTTTGAAAATATGACCAAGAGTCAGGAAAGTACGCTCTTTTTCCTGGGTTGACCACACACTGCAGCTGGTGTGTTCCTGCACCACAGTGAAGCTACGTTTATTATTTTACTTGAATTTAAAGGTGAATAAAGTCTTGGTTACTATAGCACACATGAAAAGGTAAGTAGTGAATGGGTCATCTGAAGAGTGTTTCTTTCTGTCAGTATGGCAATCATAATGCATATTTAATGCATATGTTTAGTAGATCCACATTTTTGTTAGTCTCTAAGGTGAAGTTTTAATTGCCTCTTACTTTGAAGCAATTTGGAAACTTTTTATGATCACTGCTTTGGGGTGATTTTTTCCATTGCAAGCATACTTTCTGTGCAGTTTTGCTGTTGCAGAGCAATGCCCTAAATCATGCTAAGGTCATTTAATTTCCTGCCATTATCTTTTATTGGTCACTTTTTTATGAGCTGAAGTTCTACTTGCTAATAAAATTAAACATAGCTTTGAAGTGGCTGCCGTAAGACAGAATGGGATCCAAATTTCTTTCCATTTTCTCCTTCAGACTTTACTTGCATTAGGTTTTGCCTTTTGTGAAAACTGGTCTCCTTGTCAGTCAGAGGTGATGGATGGTAGTACTGGAAAAAAGTGGGTCAGTGCTGTTGAGACTGGATAAGAAATCCCCTGCTGACCATTACACAGCCTGTTAGAAATCACTGACCATGACTTGACAGTGCAACGTGTCTGATCTCTGCTTTGGACAGAGATGGACATGGGAGAGAGCACAAATGGAGCTAGGCAGGTGTCAATGCAAGCTCCTGTGGTGTTTGTTCCTTCCCTTTATCTTTTTTTTCCCAACCCTTCCTACATCTACCTGTCATGCTGTCCCACGTCTAACCCTTCTGGTCTCCCTAATGGAAATCACTGCTACCTTAACGTATATTAATCCCTATTAGAGTCTAATCTACTCTTACTGCTCGGCTTTCACAGGGCAAAATAGGCTTAAGAGTATGGGGGTTTGTTTGTGTGTGAGCGATTAGGCTAAATGTGTAGCAGGACTGCCTGAGCTTGGGGTGCTGCTGCCTCTGCTTCCTGCAGGCTTTAGTCTCATGGCAGCATTTCCTCTGTGAGTGGCTTCTTCCACCGTGCCGTGTACTGACCCGACCCTTCCAGGGATCTGCCCTGTACTCTCTGCTGTGAGCTGTCTGGGCTGATGCGATAGAGTGCTGGCCATCCGTGAGGCAAGGTTGGCTGACCTTGCACTTTGCTGGTCAGTCTGGGAGCTGCCAGTCATGAATGGCCTCTTGTTCCTGAAGTTGTTCCATTTTTTCTTTCCCTGCTTTTTGTCTCTTGGGCCCTGTGCCACACACCCTGAGGTTCAAGAGATTGTGGGGGTATGTGTGTAGGTACATACATGTGCATGTGGAAGAAGAGCGACAGCTGAAAATTGAAAGCAGTGGTTGAAGGTGCAGTGACTGGCATTGCTGCTTGTGTACCAATAACACAGATGAGGCTTGTGGGCTATGCAGTAGCAGATACTTGGGATGAAGCACAGAGGGCCATTGCTGAGAGCATGGGTCCCTCTCTTGGGTAAGAGACAGAGCTGTCTGCACAGGAAGACTGCTTGCTGTGTGTCTTTTGCATTACCAAGGCTATATCTGGCACCAAAACTAAAGGAGTTGGTTATCACTGCTTTTTCCTTTGTTTCCAAGACTTAAACAACTGCAGGCTGTTCTGGCAGTTTGTGTGGTGGCTTGGTCCTGTGGGAGTGCTCTAAGACAAACAATTCACTTTGATCTGTTGTAATGGAGCCATAATCCTGAGGCACTACTTCCTCCGGAATCTACTGTTTTCTGCAGCTTGTGCAAGTCATCTTCTAGTAGACACTGAAGTGTGTCACAAGTGTGTTACATCCACCTGGTAGGCTAAAGGTGTTTTACCTATGCTCTGCCCACTAATCTATCTTGTCCAGGCAAAGCACTCACATTCTCAAGCCATTTTCAGTTAACTTCAGTTTAGTATTGGTCAAGGAAGATCTCTTTAAGAACTCCTTCCCTCTCATTTGTTCTTCTCTGTCACTAGTTCATAGGTATATATAGCTGTATGAATTTCAAGACGCAGTATTCAGAATTGCATCATGCAACCCACTGGAAACCTGAATTTTACCTGGAGGTGACTGATAAATCCTGAGAATGAGATGTAATGTCATTATGAAAAATGAAGAGCATTTTGGAAATAACCCCAAGCAAATCTGATGTACTGTTTCCAAGAACTGGCTTGTATATGGGCATGGCCATGACTTCATATTACTCTGTTGTCTTCTCTGGAAGGTGTAAGTGCTTGGTTTAGTTCATAGTTGGCACAATAAAATAATCCCAATTTTAGGTGCATGTTAATGAGGTAGGTGTTGCAGGTAGGAAGGGAAAGCCCACTAAATGCTCTAAGAAAATGTTGTGGAGAAAGTATATGCTTTATGATTTGACTCTTTAATAATATCCGTGAAATAAGTTAAAGATGGCCTGTGTTATTTACTTCAAACTCTATCCAGTACAGGACAGTGCTGTTAATCTGACTTTATTGAAGTCCCTCCTAAGGCATGTGGGTTCTTTACCTGTGTTTACCTTGATCATAGCATTTGAGAGGTTGCTTTTAATTAAGGTGGAGAGAACGGAAAAATACTTAGTCTATTTTTCTCCAAAAAGATTCAGTAGAACTTGCTTAGAAGTATGATCATGGATTCATCGATTAGAATATTCCTGTTAACTTTGTTATCTATTATTGACCAATAAAACATGCTTTAGTTTCAGTTGCAACCTCCTGAGACCTTCCTTTGTAGATACAGAAGTGCTGACAAGCAGGCAAGGGAGCTGTACTAGGATATTAACCAAAACATTCTTGAAATATACTAGACCTAAGTGGTTTTTTTATTGTGAAATACAAGTTACAAAAAGTATAATTAGAACACTTATGGTGCAGTATTTCTTGTTAGCTATATTTGGAATAAAAAGCAAATGCAGCTGGCTTACCGGATGATGACTTCCAGGAAGTAATGATTGTAACCCTTTACATAATTAGCTGTTGTGGGAAACAAAACTGACTACAGATTCATGTAAACTATCCAGACTCCTTAACTGACTCAGTGCTTACTCATCTGAATCACCCTGCATGTAAGAGCTGCTAGCAGTTTCTTGGTGCTATCTTTCATGGGGAGTCTTTGAGATGCTGCTTGTTTCTTCTAGGGTGTCAGAAATGGGGTGGTGCACAGTTTTGGCTTTGCTCTGTGTGTAAAATTAAATAAGGAGACAGGCTGACCCCCTTTCATTTTCCAGTGTACATTCTTTAATATGGGAAAAGCAGTCTCTACTGTTTTAGCCAGTTCCAGAGTATCTGCTTCCTGAAAATCAGAGGAATCTGTTCATGTTTACAGAGTACACCAGAAGTCTAATAAGATTCAGTGATAGCTCTTGTATGACTCTGTTCTTTCAACAACCTGTCTTTTTTCAAACCTTGCTGTTCTCTGTTTTCCCCCTCTGATTCCTTTTTAAGTGGAGAGAGGATAAACAATCTGAAGTATCAGGTCAGAGGCAACATAAAATAAGTGTTCATTCAGTACCAAGATGAGCAGGCATCCCAATTGAAACGTTCTAACTCAACAATTAAGTTACTGTTTTACACAGTAACGGAGAAATTGAAACTATTAGAAGTCACTTAATTGAATTTTTAAAATATAGATCAGAGTGATCTGTCATTCTACTTGTTCTACTAAAACCAGAAAAAACACACCCCAGAATGACTTTTGCCTTTTGTCATACACTTCAATACTGGTCTCTGTGACTAGCTGCTATGACTAAGTGGCTAGGTTTAAAGTTACTTTTATTTCTTTGACAGTATCTATGCAGACACTCAAAAGGCATACTAAAAAGAAAAAAGTTCTTAATCCTCATCATAGGATACTTACTACACCAAGGTTGCTATAAGTGGTTAGACAGTAGAGCAAGCTCTACCTCTTGCAAATCACTGATTTGCCGATGAGTAGAAATGGAAGTGTATAAGCTCTTGTCCATAGGAACCTCTTGTATTTTGCAAATTGGCGTCTGCATTCTTGGCTTAACTATTGCAAGTTCCTTGAGGAACCAGCTGTGTAGCAGAAACCTAGCTTTTTGGGGTGTTGTGTTGTAAATGGCTAACTGGTATGTTTAAGAACTTGACAACTATGTTGTGCTTGCTGCCCAGCAGACTGCTTGAGGTTAAGACCATTTTAATAGGGTTGCGTTTGTATTATGTACCTTTTTTTGAGGCTGTCTTAATGTATTTGTGTCTTCCTAATTTCCAAGTAACAGTGCATAAAATTAGTGAGATTCTTAATGCAATGACAGAAAATAGAATCAAAGTGTTAATCTGCTCAGATACCTCAGCATTAAAATCACAACCATGTGCAGAGTGGGAGAAGGTTCCCCTGTGCGGAAGAGATGAGGGAGCCCAGTGCAGGTAGCAGGTCCCCACCTTTTAGGTGCTCCTCTCCTCCTAGGGTGCCGTGGAGGAGCCTGGTGGCAGCGAGTGCCATCGTGTACGCCTGGCATCGCTTCTTCCCCAGCAGCCTGCGACGAGCAGTCTGTGTGCATCTGGAGCCAAGCTCATCGGATTATTGTGGACTGTATTGTAATCCTTTAATTGCCAGCCACTTCTGATGCCATGATATTGTATTTGTAGGTCAAATCCTGTGCTTCTTAAGCAGTATTCCCACTTTACCTGTGGGATGATGGAATACACTACACCTTGTGAATTTGATTGTGTGGCCTTAATGAGGAAAAAAGCAGCCAGGAATATACTGTTTCTTGTAGCTCATTGCAATCTGGGCAGACGGCTATCAACAAACTTGTTTAAGCTAGAATGTATAAATCTAGAATGGAATAAATGGAATAAAATGTTAACGGTTTTCAGGTTTCTTTTGGGTTTGAGAAGTTACAGGGTGTGAGAGTTGGGCCTTTTATTGTTTTTTCTCCAGGTGTCTTCTACCAAGATTTTAATGCATTATCATGGTAACTGTTTTGAATAACAGCACCCAAGGAAGATATGATATCTGGCCTTTGGGAGATGTTTCTGGTACTTCAAGCAAAGAAAAATACAAGAATGTTAATGGAAAACTTGTGGACAAGAAAAATAGTCTGTATTTGAGCAAGATGCTAGTGCTGCTTTTACCTGCTAACATAGCAGAACAGGGAGAGATGAATACTGAATTAAGCATGGCTTTGGCTGGCTATACCTACATCCAGAAAACTGGAGCACCTTTTCCTTATGAGACTGATTTTATGTCTAAAAATACCTTGTGAAGTATATGCATGTTGCACTGGGCTGCAGTGAGACATGCAGTATTGAAAGGGTGGTGAAAGAGCAGAGGTAACTCTTAACTAACACAGACCAAGTAGCTAATGTGCATAAAATTTGCTTTGCAGCTTTTGCCTGTCTTTAAGAACATAGCATGTTTTGAGTTGGAAAGGTCCTTAAATGATTGTGTATTTCCATAGCCAGGGAAACTTCCAGTACATCAGGTTTCTTAAAGCCTCGTCCAGACTGGCCTTAAACACTTTCAGGGATAGGCCAGCCTCAGTTTCTCTGGCAACCTGTTCCTGTACCTCACCACTCTTACAGTAAAGAATTTCTTCCTTAATCTAATGTAGAGCTACTTTCTTTCAGTTCAAAGCCATTACCCCTTCTCCTATGACTATATGCCTTACTAAAAATTCCCTGTCCAGCTCTCTTGTTCCCTTTAGGTACTGGAAGGCTCCCCTAAGCCTTTTATTCTCCAGGTAGAACAGCACTAACTCTCTCAGCCTGTCCTCACAGGAGAGGTGTTCCAGACCTCTGATCGTATTCATGGCCCTGCTCTGGACTTGCTCCAGCAGGTCCCCATCCTTCTTATGTTGGTGACCCCAGAGCAGGATGCAGCCCTCCAGGTGGGGTCTCACTAGAGCAGAGGAGAGGGGAAGAATTGCCTCCCTTGGCCCACTGGCCATGTTCCTTTTGATGCAGCCCAGGATGTGGGCCAACATTGCCAGGTCATGATGAGCTTCTTGTCAAGCAGCACACTGAAGTCCTTCTCAGGGCTGCTCTCAATCCATTTTCTGCTCAGCCTGTATTTGTCCTTGGGATTATCCTGACCTACACACTGGACCTTACACTTGGCCTTGTAGAACTTCATGTGGTTTGCAGAAGCCCACCTCTCAAGCCAGTCTAGGTGCCTCTAGATGCCATCTCTTCCTTGCAGCGTGTCAACCACACCACACAGCTTTGTGTCATTCTCAAACTTGCTGAGAGTGCATGCATTCAGTCCCGTTGTCTGTGTCACCGATAAAGATGTCAAAAAGCCAGTACAGACCCCTGAGGAACACCACTGGTTTCCATTTGGATGTTAAGCTATTGACCACAGCTCTTTGAGTGAGACTATCCAGCTAGTTCCTTATACACCAAGTGGTCCATCTGTCAAATCCATGTGGCTCCAGTTTAGAGACAAGAATGTCATGTGGGATAGCATCAAGTGCTTTATGCAAGTCAAGGGAGGTGACATGTTGCTCTTCCCTTATCCATTAGTGCTATAACCCGTGGTACAGAAGACCACCAAGTTTCTCAGGCACAGTTTGCCCTTATTAAGGCTGTATTCACCGATCCCAGTATTTTCCGCCTGCCTTAGCATAACTTCCAGGAGGATCTGCTGCATGGTCTGGCTAAGCACTGAGGAGAGACTCATATCTCTGGAAAACCTTTCTGGACAATCATAATGTTGAGCAAGAAAAACCCTCTTTTGCGTATCAAAAGGGAAAGAATCAATGCAAATAAGACAAGAGCAAAAGTGTAATTCCTTCAATATATATTCACTGACAAGCAAACTAGTGGGTTGCTGGTGAGAGGGTATGGGTGTTCAGAGGGACTGTTCAAGGAGATTGCAAGCACATGCTTTGCTAGTGGCCTGCTGGGCAGTTCAGTATAGCTCTGTGTTGTTCACTAGTGGTTCCAGGATGGCCTCTATGCATGTGGGGGGAGAGAGGGTCTCTTCTCAGGCCTAAGAGGACAGACTTTAAGGCTACAATAGCAGTTTTCAGTCTTCCATGAATGTTCAAAGAGGCTTAGGGTGTAAAATATCCCATGGGACTAAATTCATAGAACTCCAGCTCTTGTGTTTGCCTTTCAGATGCCACATTTAGTTCCACTTTGGTTGCTGCCTCAGTTCAGAGGTGTTGGTATGTTTGACTGCATATACTGGCCTACATGTTTGTTCTGTAGTTTGAAATGCAGCATCTCTAACATTTATAGACCAGAAACTGCCTTGCCTCTAGCTTGCAGATGCAAAGTGCCAGCCTCATCCATGCTGACGTCATCTTGAGTTGCCACCAGAGTAGACCTAAAAATGTTGCTTTTTCTGCTGAGCCATGTGAAAATGTGTACAAAATTGCAGCATCAGGAATCTGATCAGTGCATCCTTCCTAGGGGTTAGAGTGTTTGCATGAGGAGTTCAGTTTCATATTTTGCTACCTTTATCTTACTCAAAACTGAGTCATGAGTACAGATCTCCCACCTTGCAAATGACTGCTCTGAGAACTGAGAAACTGAGTATTCTTGGACAAGTCTCCCTGGTTTCTTGTTTGTTGAAGCTCTCAAGCTCTTTCCCAGACTTAATGAATATTTAATTATTTACAGGGTGATTATGAATCCATTGCCTGGTAGTTAGAGCAGCCACCAGAGAGATAGGGTTCTCTATGAATTCCAGCAAGAGTGTGTTCCTGCTCTACTTTTTAAAGAAATGGGAAAGGAGGAGGACTGTAGGATTGAGGTTTATGTGACCATTCTCAATTAAGAACACTTTATTAATCTGGATGGGGGAGTATTCAGAGGATACTTTATCACAGTGTACAGAAAAAAACCAGCTCTTTCCTTTGTGGTGATTTTAAATCTTGAAGCCCTTACAGCATTTGCACCAATTTTTGGCAGATTGTCTCTAGTTTTGCAGATAATCTGTGAAAGAAATGTTTGCTCAGAGTTATTTGAAAGGTTCGCAGATGAATGTCTGTTTGCTTGAACCTTTGCTTCGATGACTCTTCCTGCAACACTCCCTCCATACAGCATAGTCAGTCCTCTGTCCAATGGCAGTTCTGCTCCCCAGGTGCCTGAGTTGCAGATTCACAAACAGCTTTTTTTTTGCAGCCACTGGAAGCTTACTCAGCAAATATTCCTGACTTATTTCATATTTGTGAGGAGTAGGGTTTGGGTTTTTTGTTTTGTGTGGGGTTTTTGAGTTTTGGGGTTTTTTTTTGGTTTTTTTTTAGAGCAGAAAAATTACTTCAACTGATGTTTAAGTAGGAAAGAAGGCCAGTTGGTCTGCAAATATTACCAAGGCAAACCTGCAGGTTTTAGTCAAATAACAGTGAATGTTTTGGGGTTTAGTGACTAGAGGTGAATGATTACTGTGCATTAATATAGCTGTAAGGAGGGAAAATGAAGAACTCTATCAGTCATGACAGCTGATCAGGTTATTTCCTTTGCAGAACTGTTCTGTAGGGACACAGACAGTCCTTCAAGAAGCCAAGCTACTTGTTACTGATTTGGTGTATTAATATGATTGTTCTTTACTTCAACTGCTGCAGCTATATGTGGTGAAGTCAAGTTGTTTGAGCAGCTATATGCAGAGTGCCATAGCTGAAAATCAGGCAAGAAGATGAAAATGTCTGAATTCTTCTCCATTTAATTTAAAAGTTGGATTAAAGGCGACCCTCCAGGTATGTTTCTGGGCTTGTGCCCTGGCATATTTTGCATTGGAAAGGATAGTTTGTTCTTAGTTCTGTTCTGCACTCCATTCAGCTATCTGATAATTTTTGTAACTATTCATGTGATCATTTTTTTTTAATTGTAATTGACTGATGGGTTAAATGAATAGCTAATGCCTCCTGAATCAGTAGTGTGGGAGGTCATGCAATTAGCTATGATCACTGAAAACTCCATTTTACTTGTAGGTCTGTATCAAGTTGCTCTGGAAAAAAGCTTTTAAGGTTACAGCTTAAACTGTGTGTAGTTCAGTGGGGATTCAGACTTGTTGCTAGGATCATATGGGCCATTATTCCCATTACAGTGTGTTTAAAACCTTGGAATTACCCCTTTGAATCTCATCTCAAGAGTCTGTGATTTTTGGAAGACATACCTCTTGTATAGTTCTTGTGCAAACAAACCTGACTTGGTGAAAGACAAAAGCTTTTGGCTTCTCCTAAGTCAGGGCCAAGACTCTGCTCTAACTTAAACAAGAGGACTTAATTTAAAGTGAAGAGACATCTTAGTTCCAGGTGACTGAGTGGACTGACAAGAGTCTCCTTAAGTGTACTGAAGGTAGCTGTATTTGAATCAGTAATGGAGTACCAAGTTCTTGTTCACAGCAGTAAATGAGTATTGATGAAACTGGTGTTTCTCTTTGGGAATTTATTTTTCCTGTAATGGGCAAGATTTTTGCCAAGGTCTGGTATTTAGGTGGTTTCCTAAGCGATGAAGTGGGCCTTGCTGAAGCAGTGCTGCATGTGGATGGGGTGGAGGTGGTGCTGGTACGTGCTGAGGAAACTTCTCAGTTGCGTAAAGACATGTCGGTGCTCTCTGATGTGCCTTGGCTACCAAAAAAGCTGTAAAATTTTAGTCAGTTAATGGATTAGTCTTTGAATGCATTCAATGCACTGAACAGTTGCTAACTAACGCAGGATTGGAGGCATGAATGAAGTGGTACTGCTTTTACAAGCAGAATGTGTCCTGTAAGGACAGCCTTGCTTACTTCACGCACATGAATTTGTTGACCTCACTAGAGCTCTTAATGCATAGGGCTACTAATCTCCATAATGTCTGAAGGATTTGACTTAATTTTGGCATGGGCATGTGCCAAACAAATGAATCAAACTATGAGTCATCATTTTTTGTAGTAGAACATTCAGACCTAGTCCCACAGTCAATGTGTCTGATTGATACTTGCCTGAGAGCTTGCAGGATCTGATCCTTTCTTTGAGAATCCTGACTTTTTAAGTGTAGAAGAGACTGTTCTGAAACAAAGGAAATGTAATGCAGAATATGCTGAAGCAAAGCAAAAACTGTCACTTGACTCAGATGCAATTCATAAAATTAGCGTAAATTGTGGATGGGATTGTACATACATTACAGAATGTTTTGGTAGTACTCAAGATGCCTTGTGAAAATGGTAGAGGTGATGTTTTCAAGTTACTGACTGTTACTTCCTTTTTTGCAAATAGCTTAACTAAAGCATGGCACAATAAAATAAAGTCACTTTTAAAATTTATTGGAGGCACTGAATTGTAGAGGTAATGGAGAATGATGTGAATGTCACTTTCATGTCTGCACTATAAAATGCAAAAGCACAAATGTAGTAACCACAAGGCTCTTTTTGATGTTTTAATCTTTTAAACCTTTGAAATGGTGGTGTGCTTGAAAGGGCTTCTAAATCCATTGGTTAGTCTGTGCTGTCTCGTATTGTGTTCAAAATCATAGCAGATAAAGGAAGAGTGATCAGAAAGCTTAATGCAGTCAGAGCGTCATGACCTGTTATATAAAGCAGCATTTGGCAGGGCCTTCCCAGCTGCTGTAAATGAATGTTAACAGCATTTTATCATCTGCTTTCACTGTCTTTATTACATAATCTGAATATTTATGACCCTATTAATATGTTTAGCTTCAAAATGCAATATCGAAGGAATGAAGGTTCCATGGAATATTGAACAACAAGAATGATTTTATTTTTTGCCTCATGAACAAAAGTTGTGTTAATATTAAAAAGCTTTGAGTTCATATTTGAACTAAGTTTACTGACTTGCTTTACAGATATATAATATTTATTCCCTAAATTACGTATTTCTCTAAACATCGTCATAAGAAAATTTTGGTGACAGAATTGTGTTGCTGAACATTATGCATCTGTGTGTATATGAAATACTGAGCACTAACCAGAAAGTCATTACTTTTGTTGCATGTATTGAAAGTCCTCGAATCCATTATGATGATATTCTGTAGCCTTGAACAAACATAGCCAATCTAGACCAGATCCGGGCCATCAGAATCACCTCCATCAGAGAGCTGCTCCAGGTGGGATTCTGGGGCAAGCTCTGGGCCTGGTTATTTTTACAAGGTTTTTCATGTGGATGGGGAGGTTTTTTTTGATTGCTTGGGGGCTTTTTTTGTAACCACAAAAAAGAGTAGTTTGCTCTCTACTGTACTTCCTCACAAATCTACCTTCTGCTGTGACTAGCTATACTGTTGTCGTGTGACCTGAAATGGATATCATGTAATTAGGGTATGTGTGTACATTAAATGTCTGGGGACTGGTTACTGATGCTGTCCCACTACTGAATGCAGACTTGCCTGCATTGTAATTGTACTTGGGATTACATGTAGGATGGTAATATGCTAGGTCAGAAGATGAATGAGGAGTGGTAAGTCATTTCCCTTGGGAGCCTCTTGGATTGTATTATGTCCCCAAACAGAACTGAACACCACCATTTCAATAGTCATCTACAAATTTCTAATACAATGGTGTGTTCAGCAAGTGGCCGTCATTGATGGAATTTACCAGTGATATTGGTGTTGTGATTCTTTATCATCCTGCAGGCTAAATATCTCAGCTGCAGGCTCATACCTGCAGTTTGTCTACAAAAATCCAAAGTGAAAAATGAAGTTTTGCATCTGAGTGGAATGAAGTTCTTGGTCACTTTGGGCGCAAAATCTATCACCTGTCTGGACAGCGAAGCTGCTGTCCTAAATGTCTTCCTACTGATTGCCTGGGCTAGAGTTTGAGAGATATGAGTGTTTGTGCAGGTAGGTCCCTTTTGTTTCTGAAAGTCTCATGGGTGCAGTGCAAATCTTGTGGTGTGTTGTGACCCTATACCTAACAGAGTAACTCTGTATCATGGTGGTCTGCACTTCCACCCTTTCCACAGTTCAAACCTTGTGAACTAGTACATGAGGCAGCTGCACATGACTGTAAGTGTACAAATTCATAGAAATGTAAAGATCAGTGGTTACAGGGTGTGGAGTGTTAAGAGTCAGGAAGTAAGCTTAGATTAACACATATTTCTTAACAGTATTTTATCCCCAAGCAAGGTTGTTATAGTTACTGCAGAATTCCAAATGGACTCTCTTCCCTTGTGGGGATTAGAGATTTAAATATGTATTGTTCTTCTGGGCAATAGTATTGAGCAGTCAAGTAAGGTTCATAATAGAACAAGGAAACCTTTATTTAGGACAGGAGTTTCAATTGCATTCTTTTTTGCTTTGTGTAAGAGAAACTTGCATTAAATCAGATAAACAAAACAATGGAGGGGTGAAGGAAGTTTGGAAGAAGCATATCTATTTACAAAGTTAAGTGCTGAGTTTACAATAAACCAGTAGTTTTTACTTGGAAAACTCAAACATGATTTGCCTTCTCCCAATCTCTGAGCATCTGAGTCAAGATATTTTAAGGAGAGGTTTTTCAACTTATTCAGTGGTTTGGGGGTTTCTTGCTGTCTTTAATTTGTCATCCAGGAGATACCTTTATTGCAATGTAAAATTAATAACAATGTTTACATGGTTCTAATATGTTGGATTAGGTTGGTACATGCATTGTAATTGCAGTCTTCCCTTACTCAACTTTGTACTTACTTCATGTGACCTAAATACAATGCAGTATTTCCTTTAAACATAAAGAATGCTAATAAATCTTTTCTGGTATATTCTAGGGTGTACATTGCTCTATGTTGTTGAGGTCTTGAAGTCAGTAACCTTCTCTACAGCCTCAGCGAGCTGCAAGTGAGCAATAGATTATAAAACTGGCACTTTTAAGGAATAATACCTAATAGCGTCAAGGGTTTGTTAATTTGTTTCTGAAATTACCTCTGGCAAAAAAAAGAAACTAGTCTCCTCTTCCCATCAGACACTGGTAAGAGGAAGCCTAGCAGATTTGAAGCTGGCTTTCTTTTGCACTGGTTTATTTAATGTTTACTGGCTTATTATGTGTGATGAGACAATGGAATAATCTGTCTTAAATGAGTTTTTTTAAAGGAAAACCTCAAAAAGGTGAATTTGGTTATCTGTCTTATGCCTGTCCTCTGCAGTTTAAATGCCAAATCCAACAATGACAAAAGACTGCTGTTGCCTGGGAAACGATTGATTCTGCTCCTTGTTTGGGTAGAAGAGCTCTTAGACATGGCTCGAGGTAGTCCATTTCCCTAATTACCTATCTCTTTGGTATTTTACAGCCTTCTGCTTAGTCCTGTCAGAAGAACACTTTCCAGAGCAAAATCCATGTCCCTTTAAAGGACCTAACCAAATCTGCTAAATTCAGAAGAAAGCAGCTATTGACTTCATTGGACTTTGGGAAAGGAATTTATGTTATGTTATTTATGTTAAATAACTGATGTGATCTTCTTTGCTCAAAATTTCGTTTTGTGGATTGTTCTAGAAAAAATGTTCTAGAAAAAATGTTCCAGAAAAAATGTTCCAGTTTTACTGGATGAGCAGTAAACTCCACTTTAAGTGCAGAACAGCATCTCAGTTGTGGAGGTGCAAATGATACTTCATAGTAGCAGTATACTTGAAATTTACTGAAACCTCCTGCCATTACCCACATCTTATATATTAAAGTAAGGAGTAATATATTAAAGCTATTGTACTCCCTCCCTTTGGAACAACCTCAGCTGGCATGTGGGATTCTTTACCAGGAAGGAGAGACAGGGACATTGTGTTGCATTTATAGAATGTGCTATTAAATGGTTCTTCCTGTTGCCTGACTTGATCATGACTGGTTCTTGTTTGTCACAAGGATCCGTACAGTAACTTTATGTAAGGGAGATACTAGTAGCTTGAGAATGGAAATTCAAAAAGGTCTTTTTTTTTCCCCGAATATCAATTAGTGCCTGTTACCTCTTGTTCTTTCCATGGGCATTGCTGAGAAGAGTCTGGCTCTGTCTTCTCTCTTCCTTCCCTCTGTTCCTCATTAAATATTTTTACTCATTGTTAAGATCCACCTTGAACCTTTTCTTCAGGATGAAAATTGCTCTAGTGCTTTAATCATTTTTGTGGTCCTTTGCTGAACTCACTGTAGTACTCCCATTGGACTAGAGAGCTCAGAACTAGACACAGCACTGCAGATGAAATCTTACAGTTTTGAGTAGAGACAAAAAATCTTCCTCTACCTGCTGGCAATTCCTTCCTAGTGCAACTCTAGGAGGCTGCTGGCTTTCTTTGCCACAAGGACACATTGTGGATTCATGTTTAACTTGATGTTCATCAAGACATTTTTTGTCAAGCTGCTTCCCAGCCTGTATGGTGTATGGGTGCCTGCAGGTGCAGAGCTTTGAACTTCCTTTTGGTAAATGTTAGGAGGTTCACATCTGTCCATTTCTCCAGCCTGTTGAGGTCCCTTTGAATGGAAGTTGATTCAACCATATGCAGTATCATACTCTTCTCTGTTTTATGTCATTTGTAGGCTTGCTGAGGATGCCCACTGACCAGTCATCCAGGTCATTAATGAAGATGTTAAAAGAGTAGTGGCCCCTGGGGTATGCCACTAATGACTGACTGCCAATATTGCTGATTGTAAATCTTTAAGATTGACAGTTCAATGAGCTTTCCGTCCATCCCAGTGTTTGTTCATCTAGCTCATACTTCTGTCAATTTTTCCATGAGGATATTGTAGGGGAACTGTGCTGATGAAAGCCTTACTAAAATCAAGGTAGACAATATTCTGTGTTCTTCTCTCCTCTGCCCAGGGAGTCATCTAATTGTAGAAAGTTGTTGGGTTAGTCAGTCCTGATTTTCTTTTGAAATTGCATACCGACTATTTGAAATCACCTTCTTGTCCTTAACATGTTTGGAAAGTGTTTCCAGAAGTACTTTCTCTTTCACCTTCTCTGGGGTCCTTTAGTTCCTGGGTCTTTTCTTCTTTTCCCTCTTGAGTTTAAGAGTAGCATTTGCTTTTCTCTTGTCCCTAAGGAACCTCTTCCAATAGCTGTGACTTTGTGAAGACATTGAAGAATTGCCTTGTAATGGCATTAACCGGTTGTCAGCATTCATGGATGTGTTCCATCAGGTCGAGTGCAGTTAGGTATGTCCAATTTGCGTAAGCATTTGCTACACTAATGCACTTGTACCAAAGGTAAGTCATGCTTGCTCCTGACTTTCCCATGTCTCAGGAACCTGAGAATGCCAAAGCTAAATCTTGCCACTCAAGTCCAAAGCAAAGATGCCATTGAAGATCTCTGCTTTTTCTCTGTCCTTTGTCACCATGTTCTCTGCTCCATTCAGCAGTGGTCCCACATTTTCCTCTCATCTTCCTTTTGTTGTTGATATACTTGCAGAAGCCCTTCTTGTTGTCCTTCATGTCCCTAGCCAGATGCAATATAAGACAGGCTTTGGCTTTCTTAATTTTCTCCTTGCATTCTTGGATAGTGTCTCTGTATTCTTCCTGGGCTGCCTGTCTATGTGGCTTCCTCTCATAAGCCTCCTTCTTATGTTTGGGTTTTGTCAGGAGCTCCTTGTTCATCTGTTTAGCCTTCCTGTCACTCTTGCTTGATGTTCTGCTCACCAGGGCATACCATTCTTGAACTTGGAGGATGTGATCCTTGTAAACCAACCAGTTGTCCTGCTGCTAGCAGGTCCCTGAACAGACCAGAGTCTGCTCTCCTGAGGTCCAGGGCTGTTGTCCTGCTACTTGTTTCGTTCCTTTCTCACACCATCCTGAATTCCATCATCTCACAGTCATTGCAGCCATGACTGCTCCAGCCTTTACATTCCTGGCAATTTTTTTGTGATTTGTAAGTATGAGATTGAAGAGAGCATCTTCCCTTAATCACTCATGTCAGGAGGCTATTATCAGGGTGCTCCAGAGACCTCCTGGATTGCTTGTGCTTGCCCTTCCAGCAGTTGCCCAGATGGTTAAATTCTACCATGACGACTGCAGTCTGCAAACATGAGTCTTCTTCCAAATGCGGAGAATGCCTCCATGTTCTACTTCCTCATGATTGAGTGGTCTGTAGTGGACACCCATCCTGTGCTGTCCATGTTGGGCTGCACACTAATACCGAGCTGTAAGGTCCCACCTGACTTGTTGCCCATCCCAAGACAGAGTTTCTTGCATTCCCACCCCTTTCTCATGTAAAAGGCAAGTCACTCTCCTCTCTGTCCTGGTCTGTCATTCCCCAAAGAACCTGTATCTGTTTGTTGTAGCAGTGCAGTTGTGTGAGCCACCCTGCTACATCTCTCTGATGCTGATGAGATTTGTAGCCCTGCAACTGCAGACAAACTTCCTAATTCCACCTGTTCACCACCTTCCAAATGTTAGTGTACCAGTGTGTCAGAAGAAGTATCCTAGTCATGTTGATTTCACAGAATAGGTATGAGCTTCCCCTGTGATACCATTCCTGTAGGTACTTTCTTCATTCTGTCCATGCACTTGATGTCACTTTCAACCCTCTTCTGTTGATTAAAGGTTTCTCTTCTCCACATTAAGCTGGCCTTCTCTTGTCATCCTGGTTTCCTATTTCCTCACTGGACTGTAGTTTTCTTCCCCCCTGTCATTTCAATTCAAAATCTCTCCTCACAACATTGGACAGAGACATCCTTTTTCCACCATTTTATACAGATTTGGATACAGGGATTCTTATTATGTTATGGTGGCATTATCACAGAATCATAGAATGGTTTAGGTTGGAAGGGACCTTAAATGATCATCTTGTTTCAATCCCTCTGCCATGGGCAGAGACACTTTCCACTAGACCAGGTTGCTCAGAGCCCCATCCGACCTGGCTTTGAACATTTTCAGGGATGGGACAGCCACAACTTCTCTGAGCTACCTGTTCTTGTGCTTCACCTCCCCCACAGTGAAGAATTTCTTCCTTGTAACTAATCTAAAGCTGCATTCAGTTTGAAGCCATTTCCTTTTGTCCTCTCACTACTTGTCTTTGTAACAAGCCTTTCTCCATCTTTCTTGTGCGATCCCTTCAGGTACTGGATAGCCACAATTAGGTCAGCCCGAATCCCAGTTCTCTGGGATAAACAATCCCGTTTATCTCAGCCTTCCCTCATAGAAGTGGTGCTCCATCCCTCTGATCATCTTGGTGGCCTCCTCTGGACTCGATCCAACAGGTTGATGCCCTTCCTGTGCTGGGACCCCAGAGCTGGGTGCAGCACTGCAGGTGGGGTCTGAGCAGAGCAGAGGGGCACAATCCCCTCCCTGGCCCTGCTGCCCACACTGCTTTGGATGCAGCCCAGGACATGTTTGGCTCTCTGGGCTGGGAGTGCCCATGGCTGGGTCATGTCCAGCCTCTCCTCCACCAGCACCCCGAGTCCTTCTCAGCAGGGCTGCTCTGATCTGTTCATCCCCAGCCTGTGTTGATAGCAGGGATTGCCCCGACCCAGGTGTAGCACCTTGCACTTGGCCTTGTTAAACCTCATGAGATTCCCACAGGCTCATTTCTCGAGCTTATCCAGGTCCCTCTAGATGGTATCCAGTCCCTCAGGTGTGTCAGCTGCACCACTCAGCTCAGTGTCACCTGCCAGTTTGCTGAGGGTAAACTCCATTCCTTTGTCTGTGTCATTAATGAAGATGTTAAGTGACACTTGTCCCGGTATTGACCCCTGAGAGACATCATGTATCACTGATGTCCATTGAGACATTATGTGGTCTCAGCCTGGACAAGGTTTCTGTGCAAAATTGCACTGTTTATTCTGTCTACAGGAGAAAGCTCCAGGAAGCTTTCCTGATGCTCTTCTGTATCGATTGGTTTATGGTCTGCCAACTTTTCACCTGCTCACCCACTCAGACCCAGGTGGTACAGAGAAAGGAGGTGGGCTAATTCGGGATAATCAGGAATTGGTTGCTGTCAGGGCTTTCTGTGCTGCTCTTCTGGATACATTTGGACGCACCAGAGCAGTTCTAACATGAGCTGTCCCAGCTGCTATTGGGTAATTTCTGAAAATGCACTGTCCAGGAAGAAGAGAGAAGAATGTGTTGTTTATAAAACTTCCTGTGACTGCTCTTCAAGTAACCTGTGCAGATTAGGAGCTTTTGTTTGTTTTTCACTAGCTCCAATATAAATCAGTTTCTTACTGTGATCCAAATAGGACAGATCACATGGTGAGGCTGTACAGCAGTGAATGTGTACTTATGATGGAAGGACTTTTGGAACTTATTAACAAAATTTCATACAACTTAGATTACATATCTAGGTCAACCAGGAAAATAGTACTATGTAGCTATTAAAGCTATATACTGCATTGATACTAATGGTCTTTGTGAATTAACTTTTTTGGTTAAGCAGTAATATTTCTCTCTAAACTTTTTAAACCAATCTTGCACTGAGTAATTTTAGAATAAATTCTGTAGGGTCGATTTAGTACAAGAATGTCCTAAGTTAGTGATACATGCTGACTGACTATAGTCTTTGCAAGAATTTTTTCTGTGAACAACCAAAAAAAAACAAAAAAAAAGAGGTGCATCTTCCATCTTAATTGAACCCTTGAAATTTGTGCCTACAAACCAAATGAAAATGGAAACTAGATGTCTTGTCAGCAAATTGCAAGCTATCAGTCACAGCTATGGATGAAAGCTAGCCCGACCTACATCTGTCGTGTTGATACAATGGTGCTGGCATTACAGTTTCATTGTTTAGGTTTAGGGTCAAGCCTGTTGAGACCTCTTTTTATTCAGCTTTGAATGTATCCATTTTCATTAAGTTTTTCAAAGCTGTATGAAAGACTCAGCAGGGTAAGATGTGGCGATGCTGAACCTGCGTTAGTCTTGCAGCTATCAAACTGTCTCGTAGTCACAGATGGTCACTGCGATTGTCCACACCAATCTACCACCGGAGCTGCTATTGAAAGGGCACAAAACTGATGGTACAAAGGGACGCCTTTTTCCCGCCAATAAACGAAGCTAGTGTTGCTGTGAGCTGGCATTGTCAGAGGTTTTGTGCAAGAGAAGAATGGTTGCTGATGAACCAGTTTCCATGCTGAAAAATGCTACTCTTACTCCTAAACTTAAAGATCTTTCCTTGGTTGAGTAACTGCTAATATCAGAGTGGCATTTTGCAAACTATTTTCATTGATTATTTGGATGATGGTTGTACTGGGAAGTCTAATACTGACAGCAGTAAATGTAAGCTTGCTAAAATAGGCATGTTTCTGTTTTGTAACTCCATTAGAAGAAAATCTCTTTGACTGTACACTATTTAAAACATCAGAGGCTTTAATTGCCACATTTCTGTGTTTATTCCTCATGTGTTAGTGTCCTTACGTTGAAGAAGCTTGGACAGTTGTGTCTTTGAATTGGGTAACTTGGTTAATCAAGTACCAGATACCTTGCTTTTCATGCTATCAAAATGGATAGTTTTGGAGCTAGTACATAAATCTTCCAAGCCTTTCTTATTGGTGTTGTGAATGTGCTTTCTGTTTCATTTGTCTTTAAACAGAACTGCTTTTTCCATTTTCCTACTACCATTTTCCAAGTACCATTTTCTTCCTTTCATGGTAGGGTGAAAGCCTCTGTACAAATGACCTGCCTGTTTGTTAACAGACTGGAGAAAGTTTTGGTGAGATTAAAACAGTTCTTGCCTGAAAGAACAATAAAATGCAATAAAGCTGATTCCTATTGTATAGGATCCCTTGTGGCCTTCGATAGATCCTTTTACCAGTGGCAAAGGAACCTTTACAATTCAAGTGACCACAGTGATGAAATGGATGCTTGTTGCTGGATGGGAAATATAGCACTTCTGTGGAAACCAGTTGAATGATTCACCCCATAACAAAGTACAAAGTAGTAACAAAGTACATTTTAGAAATCGTACTTTAGTTATTATGGAGATTAGGGGTGGGTTTGCCACACCCTTATTTCAGCGAAGCTGTGCATTGGTTAGCCCCCTGTGCTATAGGGGGGTTTTTTAGCCCACTGAGGCCCTCAGTAATTTCTGAGTTGCCTTTTGCCCTCTGAATTTCATAGCTCTCTGAATACATGAATGTTTGTTTTGTTTGTTTAGTTTCTTCATCTGGCCTGTCAGTCTGTTGCTACATGAAATGTCTTAGGTGTAAGTTACAGAAGAGTAGATTTCTACATGTGAGATGTAGGGAAGCTGGTAATGTACTTAGATTTGCAGTCACGAGAATGAAAAACTTCTGTGCCAAACATGGAACTGAAAAAAGGAATATTTTTCCCATAAAATGAAAATCACTTGCAGAGGGATGGATTTGACTGTCCCAGGAAGAAACTTCCAACTTCCTTCTGGCTTGATTATTCTGTTAACAAGGGAATCTAAAGAATGAGACTTTTTGCCAGGAAAGTGATGAATATTGATGATTTTCAGATTTTGCAAGAACTGAAAGGAATTTGACACTGACTTAAAGCTGAAGTCACTTGTGTAACTGGTGCTTCTTAATGACTTCAGACTTCAATGTGTCCTTGCTTCTGTGATCATGCTTTCTGCTGCTTTGCTTGGTTTCAGCTCTGGTATTATTTTCCCATTTCTGCCTTACAGTATACTACATGCAAATAAGTCCTTAAACAAACATGATGTAAATTATTAGAATTTCTCAATAGTGATTTACTGGAAGCTGTGTCCTGTTTGAGGGGTGGTTTCTAAAGGCTTGTGGTTCCCTTTCTCATAGCTAGTCGGTGTTTATTATGATGTCAGTGTAGTTTATGCTGTGTATTCTTCAGGCAGAAGCTTTTCCCTGTTCTTTCTGATGTATCAGGTGCTTGGTAGAATAAGCAATAAATATGCTTGAGCCAAGAAGTACAGATTTTGCAAATTGGAAACCTTGTGCAAAAGCAGTTGGCCTCTGTACCCCACGGACTGCAGAGCTCTGAAGAATAGGAGCAGGGAGTGGTGGGGGTGACACTTAGGTGATGTGATCCCACACTGTGACCCCTCCAATAAAACATGGAACCAGCCATTGCTGCTTCAGCAGCCTCTGTGCCAGGCAGTCCTGGCACCTCCTGCCACCTGTATGATACGCAGAAGGGCTTTTCTGACTCTGATTGGTTCTGGGACCCTACCAGCTATGGACAAGCAACTTGTCAGTGAACTGGTCAGATTTAATTAATTACTAGTTTGAGTAATACTGAAAAAGAACTGTTTTGGATTTTCCATAGTCACTGTCAGAACAGAAATAACACTTCAGCATCCCTTTCCAGCTTCAGTTTAACTTCACATCCAGAAAGAAATCCAGATCTTGCCCTGTCAAGTGCAGTGGAGTCAAGCAGAGGATCTTAAAGACAGGTCCATGAGTTGCCCCAATACAAGTACTAGCCATGTTTCTTTTCAAGGTACTGTTTTCTGGCTTTGCACACAGAGTCAGATTTCTAAGAATAAACACAAAGGAAAAATTTTGGACTGCAGTATGCTCTGCTGAGGGAGTAGTCCCTGGTACATCTGGACTGGTTATACCTTCTTTGTCTGGTTTCCAATGCAGCTGTAAGTTTGATGGAATGGCAAATCCCAATAAACTGTTGAAAGATCTAAGGGATCAGGTGTGGTTTTGGGAGATGGCGTTTTCTTTTTAGCCTTATATTGCAATTAAAGGAAAATCTATCCTATTAGTTATCCCACAGGTGTTAAGGTATTAAATAAATTGTACTGGCAGATTAATTATATTGAGGTTTAAGGTATCATGAAAAAAAATGGAGAGGCTTAAGGTTTGGATGCTTGGAGAAAACTCTTCCTCTGTTGTGAGGAATTACTACTTTGCACTTCAGGGAAAAGCCAATGTTTATACTGCAAAATTAAACACATTTACATTGTCCCAGTGTCATAGGAATATTATACCTATTACCTACTTAAATGCCCAAAACCACTGGTTTGTACTTCCTTACTATCCTTGTGGTTTAAAATGTTGCTTTCTTAACTGATGCCATTTCTTTTAGAAGATGCTTGTAAAATTAAGTTTGCAATTCTGCACATAGCAGATCTATTGTAACTATTCTGTAGATTGTAAAATTGCTTCTAAATGTTCATGAACTCCAGAAGAGTATAGGATTTTTTTACCTTACATGATGATACAGCTGAAAGCACCTGCATGACCTTTGGAGAGGTACCAAGTTTCAAAACGGAATTAAAACATCTGTCAGGTGTTCTGTCTGCTGGTTATTACCATTGCCATTTCCTTCAAGATGCCAATTTCCAACAACCTATCCTGCATTACGGCTTTTCTTCAGACGAAAAGGAGTGATTATACCCCAGGTAATTGCAATCACCCAGACCATTTTCATACTGTCTACAAGCCTGAGGGATGTTTCAGCATTTCAGCGTAGCCAGGAGCATACAAGATCCTAGACTTCATCAGCTTGGGGCTGTTGCTACGAGAGCTTTCAGTGTGAGGACACTTGGGAGCTCTGTTGCCAGAAAACTAGGAAGACAAAGCTGTAGGTAACGGGTTTATATTTGTTGTTTAGGTATCTCTTCTGGAATATACTTGCAGAGTTGCTCAGCTCAAATGGGATTGAAGTGCGATGCACCCAGGGTACTGCGTATCACTGTATGCCTCAGCCTACAATTTATTTTAACTGCTAGGACCATTTTTTACTGGTCTTTGATGCTTCCCTTCTTTTATGTTCTCTCCTTTTGCATCCTGTGTCTCAAAGGTGGCTGTTGCTACCCTTTTGCCTGAGGAATGCTGGCAGTCTCACCTCTGAGCTCTTCCACCTAAATTCTTAATCAAAGAGTCTGCAGCATGAGAGCATGTGTGCTGCCTCTGCATCTTCTCTGCTAAGAGCCTTGAATTGGTGTGCTTGTCTTTCTCTGGTGGATGGACCTTGCCCACTCTGAGTGTCTCTGGCCATGGAGGGGTTAAGGGTCTTAACCTCTTCCTGTGGTTTTGGGGTGTCTGCTATTGGTTACCACCAGTAAGATAAACTGCTGCTACTTTTAAAGCTCCTTTCCCTCTATCCCTCGACTTTCTTTCAAAAATATGCAAAAAAATAAATGCAAATATTTTGTGTACTGTTGTTGTTATCAATGCAAACCTTTCAAGGCATTCTCTTGAGGGAAATCAGCAACACCTTATTCATCAGTGTACTTGACAGTAGTCTCACTGGCACAGGGTATGGGGAGGGGGAAACTGTTTGCATGTTTTGTAAGTGGTTTATATCAGGAAAAACTGGAATTTGCTTTGACTCTTTAAACCTATAATTCCTGCATAAATTGATTACTGAGTTAAATGATTAATTACAGCTGGAGCTTTATATAAAACTGAGGAGTAGCAGAGTAAAAGACTTACAATAATACCTTGAAAGCAGTACATTGCACCTTGAAAGTGGTACATTGTAGAGGGAGCTGGAATTGGGCCTCACACTTCCTGAAGAGTCAGCCAAAACTCTGTGCTTTAATTTTGTCAGCCTTGCTGTGTGGTGCTGTCTGTTTGAAAGTAGCTAAAGTTTGATTTTTTTTATTTTTAAGGTGGAGTTTAAAGTTGCTCAGTACATTTAAAAAAAATTTTTTTTGAAAGTGTGATAGAAAAATCTCAAAATACAAAAGCAGAAGGGAACTTCTAACTGCTTGAGCTACATATGCTTAAAGTTTATGAAAAGAGGTATTCAGGGACAGGGTGCAGCGTTGTGTCTCGCATCCTCAACGCAGCTGCTTAGCAGTGATAAGGAAGCAATGCTCTATTCATGCTGACCTTGTTTCCAAAGAAGCCTTGTCCTAAGAACTACTGAAAATAAGGAAGAATTTCCTGTGACATGCTGCTCGTGTTGGCTTTTTAAAGGGGAGTAGAATGAAATCTCTGAGCACGACACATACTGTATCTAACCACACAGGATTTCCTGTGCTGGAATGGAAGCTTAGTGGAAGCCACGTTTTTCTTTTCCTCTTAATTCATTCAGAAAATAGAGGTCAGCATCATGAATTGATATGGCTATAGTCACTGTTAAAAGCTAAAATCAGCAATTGCTAATGGATACATTGTGATGCCAAGAGGACTGCAAGGCAGAGTTTTTTCCCTGTACATACCCTGATTACACTTTTAAACTCTCATAAAAAAAGAGTTGTGCACTTGAAAATTCCATCTCAGTGAAGGTACGAAAAATAATGCATATATTGCCTTAGACTTCGGTGTCTTTTGGTAGTAGACTTTTTGCTCTATTCAGAATTAATTAAGCTATTGATGAATTGAGAAAGACACAGAACAACACTTGGATTTTGCCTCTGGAAATATTGAAAATATTTATTTTTCCTTAAATTAAACTTCATTTTATAATACTTCAGTTAAAGAAAATTCCCAGTGGTTTTCCTGTCTGTTGCTCATTAGCAACATTATCTTCCTGGGAGGGTCTCATTGGGTTTGAGTGGTAAAATCAGAACTTCCTGCTACAACCACAGTGAAAGCTGAAGTTATGCAATGGGTTTTGATAGGATAGAGTGCTTATATTTTTAATCCTATTTAAAATATAATCACCCTGTTTGCAGTAGATCTTCAGAGAATGAGCTAACAGCTTGTGCTTAATGGCAAGTCATCCAGATGTGCTCACACTGTTGTGGCACCATGCAAGCTCACTTTGCTCCAGAGCCAAGCTGACCAAGCAGCCTCCTGATTGTGCTGTCTTAATGATGAACCCAGAGCCTTCCTGGTACTTCTTGGCTTGGGTTCAGTGCTTTCAAGTTGTTCAGACATTTTTATTCTTCCTTTAGTCCAAATAGTGGTCTGCTGTCATCATGGAGTATGGGTAAGAATATGTTTACTGACTCATGTTGCTTGTTGTGACTCTGTCCACATCTTCTCCCCAACTACAGCATTCACAGTGGAGAGATTAATTCCTCTGTAGCTTTTACTTTAACTCAATAGTCTTATTTGTATTGCTTTAATGTCATGCGGATTTGCTTGGGCTCATGCCCATCTTATTTTTTTTTCCTTTCTCTTTTTTTTCTTTCTTTTTTTTTTTTTTTCCCTAAGACTCAAAAGGTTTTTTATACCTGAAATGATTCTGCTTCTCTCTAGCAATTCTGAGACCTATTATCTTGAAGAGCTCTTTTTCAAAAGGGAAGAAGTCAGCTCATGGCTTCTGCTTGGTAATGTCTCTGTACTTCGTTTTCTTCTACAGTATGCATGGTCTGGTGCTGCAGGCCCTCAGTGTCATGAGAGCCAACAAGAGATATGTGTGGAAGGCCTACATGGATGGACTCAACCTGCTTTTAAGCACAGTCCTGTTTGCCATACTTTCATGTAACACACATCAGCCCAGAACTTCAGCTGTTTCTGTGTGATGTCTCTGCAGTTCAGGCTTTATTTGAGTCAGGATTTACATTTGAATGTTACTGAGGGGATACTTGGATCTTGTATGTCTCATTTAATCGACTGAATATTTTAATATCAAAGAAAAATCATAAGAGGCAAAGTATTAAGGAATTTTTGTATATATTTTACACAAGGACTTCTTTCTGTGCTACTTTACATATAGTTTGATTGTGTGCTTATATTGAAAGTGACTTCAGAGTAGTGTTCTATTTTACAGACAGACGGGTATTTAAACAGCTTGCAGAAGGAAATAAAACTTGTAGATCAGAATGTTTCCACTCAACTGGATGATCTGTTAAAAGGCAGAATTTAAAGGCACTTCTAAACAAAATGCAATGGGATTTTTCCTCTCTTTTTCCACAATCCCCAGATTCTCCCTGGATAATTATTTGAATAAGTGTTCTATTTATTACAGAAGTTGAATAGTTAAAGAGGGATTTTGATCTCTTTTGAGATCATTGTACCATAGATATATGCATGTATATAAACATATTTGCAGCTATTTGGAGTTGCATAGAGGTTGCATAGAGGAAAGGTAACACAGGTTTTCAAAATGTATTTTACTTGAAACACAATGTATCATAGGCTTTTAGGGTGACAACAACTTAAAAATTATATGTATCTTGCAGCACATTTGAGAATTGAGTTAGTTTTTCAGCTTTCCATCAAAAGGATTTTTCACCTTTGGTTTTCATATCATACTGCATGTTATATTGAAGGTGAGGATAGTAGCACACACTGTTCAACAAGACTGTAGGTGTGTTGGCCCAGCAGGAAGAGTTTGGCAACTTACCCTAAGTTCTAGAAGTACTTCACTGATAGGAATAAAGTTTTCTCAACCCTTCCAAGGGTCTTACTAGTTTAGGCACTATTTCCATGTGTCCTGTTTCTTTGGTCTCCAGAGGAATTACATGTCCGTTCACCAGGTGAATATCCTCTTCTGAACAATATATATGGTTTTGCACAGCACAACTGAAACTAAAATGCAGTATTTATGGGTCTGCCATGCACTGCTCCTCAGGCTACCATTTATTTTACTTGCCAGTCACCTATAATAATGCAGCTATGTTGCCACCAAGCGCTAAAGAGAGTCCTGGCTAGGTAAAGCAATTCCACAACTGGGATGACACCCCAACAAAAGCTCTGCAAAGCCATATTTACCATCAATTTTGTGAATTGTTCCTTTGAAAATATGAGTCCTCCAGTGGTGCATCGCTTTAACAACAGTGACTGCTTCAACTTATCACAGCATCCACCAGTCCTGATCAGGGACCCAGAAACCTGGCAAACCAAAGGTCCCTATGAGCTCCTTACCTGGGTGCATGGCTAGGCATGTGTATCTACCCCCTCAGGACCCCGCTGGATACCCCAGAAATGGGTAAAAACTTTTGTTCCCAAGAACCCTGCACCAGCAGAAGAAGACAAAAAGCAAGTAGCCGTTGCTCCAAAGAGAAGGTGTCGGCGAGAAGAAGAAGAGCCTTCCTAAAATCAGGCTGCTTCCCGGCAGACCATTGAATTGTAACATTTTTTATAAAATGTTTGTTTGTCTTTCAGAAAAAAGCTACCTCCCACACCCCCTCGCGAGGAACCCTGTCCAAGTTGTCATCTTGTTTGTGTTGAACAGTCTGGCAACAGCACTGACTCAACAGACTGTTCAAGGACTGGGGACTCTTGGGGTGGTGGGTGTCAATAGTCTAGTCAATCTTGTTATTTCTTGTTGTTATTTTTCTAATTGTATTGGCATTCTGAGTTTTCCCCTTTTCCTACGTGGGGATGGTTTGTCCCTGATATCCCTCCCAAAGTACCCCACGTCAGCTGTATCCCATTGGCTGTGGTCCCTCTCCCTCCCCTCCCATCCTGGGAGTTTAAAACCCGGTGGGAGCTTTTCCCTGGGCTCTTTTTCCTCCTGGAATTGGTTCTATTAAAAGCTACTGGACCGTGGTCCCGAGGAAAAGAGCACCTTTCGTCTTTTGCCTTTGTTCCTGTCATGCTGCATTTCCCCAGGGTCCTGAGCTAGTTGGAACCGGAGCTCCGTGGGGAAAAGCAAACGTGATACAGCTAAACTTCAGCAGGATAGCACCTAGTGCATTTATGCTGTATTTTCTGAACCTTTTCGTTTTACTCAAACTTAGCCGTGCTAAGAAGACATGAGTAGCCCATGTTTCACTTTATGGCTTCTGGGCCTCTCTTTTGAAATTCTGCAAGCAATGCCAGGTACAACTTACCTGAATTACAGTTTGGCCTCTGTGTAAAGTTTTGAAGCAAACTGCTAAGATAGTGTGCTCTGTAATTATATTATTATGCTCTGTACCTGCCTCTAAGGAAGTAAAAGTAGTTTTAAAGTGATAATTTGCCATTAGCAACAATGGGATAACGTCCCAGAGTTGATAAAACCTAAAGAGAGATGCCTGAAATAACACAGTGTATGTAAGCCTGTGTTGTCATACTGGCTTAGAGGGAAAATTTGCTATATATTGCTTACCACATGGACTAAATTAATGCAGAACATCAGTCCTTATTACTCTGGTCACTGGCTTTTCTTTCAGTGAATGAATGAATGAGTTGTGAAGAATATCTTTGCATCTGCAGGTTGTAGATGAAACACTGGATTGCATATTACTGTGGTGGCCTTCCTGTGTGGCATTTGGTTGCTCAGAGACAGTATCCACAATTTCTTTTGATACTTAACTTAAATACATACATTCCTTTGTGTGTGGGATCGTATATATATGTGTGTGTCTATATATATATACATATATGAGATTTGTAGTACCGAGGGTGGCATTTTAAACGGATGGTCATCTTTTACTATGTTTGTGGCAACCCAGAAAACCAGTTAGAAAAACAATCTAGCATACCTGGGATTCATATGGCAAGCCTGCTGTATCAGCATTTTCTTGACATTATTTGTGTGTGTGCCTGCTGAGGACTGCATTCCTGAAGGCTGTGAAGGGGAAGGTGGGACATGTGCTGACCTTGCTGGGTATCAAACAGACTGTTACTGCATGAATATGTTTAATGCTTGCTGTGAAGATACTGAAAGGCAGGTACTGAACTGAATATTATTCCAGTTCACCTTTCCTTGTATTTTTCCCCACTTGTCTGAGGTCAAAAGAAATTTTGTTGGAAGCTCAAGACACCTATCTGACAGTTACCTGTCTTCTTGCTTGTTAAACAGTTTATCACTATTGCCCATCTGAGAAAGGTACACTAGCACAGTTATCTGCATAGGAAAGAAACACTTATCAATGCTACAGAATAGACACAGTGGAAAGAAGACAGTAAATATTTTAAATTTAATTTTAAGTCTTTTAGTTTGAAAATATAAAACCATTGCTTTTACTTTGTAGTAGCAATGGTTGTTTCATGTTGCTTGTAAACAAAAAGGTTTGACAACAAACACGTCAGTCTACTAGCAACTGCATCTGTGCTGATACTTACAAATGATTAATGGAAGACAATAGCATATAGGGATTAGTAAGGACATATTGCCAAAATTAAAACAGGAGAATATTTTTTTGAATAATAGATGAAGTGAGGGAAGAGGAATCTCTTTGTGTATCTGCTGTGATGTGTGTTTTGTGCCCATGCAGAACAGGAAAAGTTGTATTACTGAGCGGGGAATCTTTAACATAGGAGCATGTGATAAGGATTTAATTACTTCTTTGGGCTAATACTTTGTATTGTATTTTCTTTGCATTTTTACCGAATTGTTATTGCTACTGTCGATGAAAACAATTGCTAATCAGTCTGGAGAGTCAATAATTTTGATTTGTTGAAGTAGACCGGGATCATCATCTTATATCCATTTCCAATTTCACCACTGGGTGCCCCAGTAAATTCTGCAAGGACCTGCACACACATGCACACTTCGATAAATAACAAATGGCAGGTGCAGCTGGTCACAGATGTTACCAGATTTGGCTGTCTGGTCAGATTGATGATGTTACGTTGAAGCAATGACATGAAATTAAGTGTTCCCTGCACATCTTCAGGGAGCTGGTGCCTGTGAGGTGCCAAAACATCTTTGGCAAGCTGGAGTCACCAAGTGCACACGGACTGACTGAGGAAGAGAAAATTTTAGTTACATTAGGACATAGGACAGCATCTTCTGGTAGATTGCTTATTTAAAAGAGATGCAAAAAAAAGAAATGCTCTGCTTTAGGAGTAGTCATTTCACCAAAGCAATCCCCAGAGTCCACAGTTTGTGCCTTTCACCTTCTCTTTTGGACCAGGCAGGAGAGTAGGCTGCAGACCACAATTAGTCATCACAGATTATGCTGTGGTTCCTTCTGTCCCAGGGGACTTGCTTCCCCTTGGCTGCACCAGAATGCTGAGGCTCTCGCATCATATGCTGAACACACGTCTTGCCGCAGAGGCAGATCCATGTGTGAGACACCTGCCCTGGGCAGATGGTAATCACAAGCAACTTCCAGTTGTGTGCCCAGCTGCACCTCCTGCCACGGCTGCTGTGTATCTGGATACAGGAATGCCTGCAAGCTATGGAACTTAACACTTGTTTATCCAGAATGTTTTCTCTATGGGAGGAGTACCTAGAGCACCATTACTGAAAGCAAAAAGTTGGAGGTATCCTGGAAACATGTCAGAAATAGCATAGCCAGCAGGACTAGGGCAGTGATTGTCCCCCTGTACTTGGCACTGGTGATACTGCAGCTTGAATCCTGTGTTTAGTTCTGGGCCTTATGCTACAAGAAGGACATTTTGGTGCTGAAGCAAGTCCAGAGAAGGGCACAGAGATGGTGAAGGGTCTGGAGCACAAGTCTTACGAAGAGCAGCTGAGGGAGCAGGAGTTGTTTAGCCGGAAGAAAATGACACTCAGGGATACTGCTCTTTACAACTCCCTGAAAGTCAGGGTTAGTCTCTTCTCTCAAGTAACAAGCAATAGCACAAGAGGAAACTGCGTCAAGTTGCACCAGGGGAGGTTTAGATTGGATATCAGGAAAAAATTCTCCACATTTCTCCACCAAAAGGGTTTTCAAGCATTGGAGCAGGCTTCCCAGGGAAGTGGTGAAATTTCCATCCTTGGAAGTGTTCCACCAAAAAAATGTGTAAATTTGGCACTTGAGGACATGGTTTAGTGATGAAGATGGCAGTGCTGTGTTGATGGTTGGACTTGATGATCTTGAGGTATTTTCCAACCATAATAATACTATGGAAAAGAAAATTCTTTTTACTCAACTGTTCACTTTCTTTCATTATACATTCTTTGAAGCTACATCAATTTTTAAGAAACTTTGAAGAACAGAAATCAAAAAAGCTATTTCATTATCACTTTGGAATTTCATATATTTATTTATTAATTTATATATATGTCATATATTGACCTATAACAGACTTTTAATGTCTTCTAGCCTTGAATTCTTTTTATCTCTCCTTTAGATTCTTGTCTAGTTTCTCATAGTTGAAATTATTAAGGTACCAATAACAGTCTTTCGAAGAAACAGAATCAGGATTAAGAAGGGGAGAGGAACCCCTAACAAGACAGTGGTAGGAACTTCAACAGATCAGAAAAGTGAAGAGGACCTACTGAACTTTGAATTTTACCTGAACTCATCATAGGGAAACACCATTACGAACTATTGTCTTTAACTTGTTAAAGATAGGATGTGAAGTGTGTTTTCTATTTTTTTGGTGAGGACTAAAACCATAATGACATTCTTCAAAATACCTGGCTTTGCTTTGTGAATCAGATCATGAGACAAAATTCTATGTTCTTTGCACTTGAGAAGGAACTGCTCTTTGGTAAACTATTTTATTCATTCTACATATTATGAGTTCATGAAAGTTCTCCAAGTTTTCTGGTTGTTTTTTTTAGTTCAGAAGTGTAATAAATGTTTAATTATGGATGTAGCAGATCTGGGCATTGTTATGCTTGCCTCCAGCTGAAAAGACTCAGTCTCATAGTTCCCTTACCTGATGAGAATGTCTTCATCATCAGACAAAAACCTGTTGAGGTGAGAGCCTTCTTCTGGCAGCATTCAGTTTCCCATGTATTCCTCAAAATTGTTAGAAAGTCTAAGCTAAAGAGATAACTTATTTTTAGTGATAGAAACTATCACTGTTCAGTAGGAACTTTTTTACAATCTTCATTGAGGAGTCTGGAAGCACCATAATTGCATTTGTGCTGGAGCAAGTAACTCTTGCTTCTCTATCCAGTCTTCTCTCAACCTAAAATTTGGAAAAATAAGTGAATGAAAACAAATGGGTACTTTTGGGTGATGTCTCTTCCACGGTAGAAAATTTCAAGAATTGCCTGGGAAGAACAGAAATTTTAACAAGAAACAAGCTGACAGTCTTACTTAAACAGAGCACATAAAAACAGATAATCAAACCAACACTCAGTCTGCCAACTACTTCTACACAAATGTCCCATTCTTACAAGCTAATACAAATGGACTGTAGTGTCTGATTTTTCATTAGAATATTTTAACAGTGAATATTCCAGAGTTGTAATACTGGTTTATATGTCAGAATAGGAGCAGGTTACACCTTTGGAATAATGGCTTTGTGCTTTAAGGACAGTGAAACTGGATCACATTAGTAAGTCAAATCAACAGGTGCCTCAGTCCATGTGGATAGAAATTGAGTGAATATATAGCAATTATCCTGGAAATATACCAGCAGTTACAACACAGAATGGTGATAATGATGCAGAATATAGAGGAAGATGAGGATTGCTGTGATGTCAGAAAACAGTCATATGTAAGGGAGAAGTCACAAACGTATGATGAGGAAGTAATGGTCAAGTATAGATGACTGTGTTGAAGAACCCAAAAGAAAAATTCTAATTTTGTACTGGGTTTTCATTCACAATTTATATGCTGAAGAGTTGTAACAGATGACGTATTTTAATTCAGTTTTCTCATTAAATGAAACGGCCTCCCAAAAAACCCTCACTTCCCATTATAATATTTCAGAAAGGAAGTAGATAAAAATGAGGAAACAATCAAAGGCATTAAAAGGAGAAGCAGAAAGGGTAAAATACATAATAGACTATGGATTAAACTATGGATTAAGCTATTAAACTATGGCTCTGGTTTAATATGTTCTTTGTAAGTGTTCTAGGTTAATAGTATGCTACATATTAGAAAGAGTTCGCTATATAAATCCATGGTGCAGAATTTATGAAACACTGTGTATGATTGTAGTCTCTATCTTGTAACAAATGTGACATAACTGAGAAAGTACAGAATACATGGAACCACTTGGGTGCAAAGGTGATTCCAGATGACCTGGGAACAAATGCCTGGGGAGAGAAATGGGGAATTATGTGTTGCTGAAGTCAAAAAACTAATTATGATCATGGAAAAGATGACTAGGAATGACTGAAGTGGCAATGTTCTGGAACACATTCTTCCTGGAGCATGCATAGGTTTGGGAGGGAATTAGATGATTAGTAGCCTTCATTAGAAGTGTCCAGTGTGAGAGGAGATGCGCATTAACCTGGAAAGCATCTGCCAACCTGCAAGTTTTTCGGCCACCAGTTGAAAAAAATGTGTGTGCCCGATAAATATGATGTAATTCTGACTTGCTGTGTTTAATTCCTTACTAAGAAGAGAATACTCAATTAAAGGACAAAACCAAATATTTAAGACTGGAAAGCTTTCTACTCTGAAAAACATCACCTATTCAAAAGCTGAATCTTCTTTTTTGAAGAAAGCATGTTTCCTCAGTCTTTCTGAAGTTGGTAAGGTCACTTGCTGGACATGTTTTTTAAATTGACTTTTTTTGGTAGTAGTTAGCATATCACCAAATTGCCTGAAAATACTGTTTTATAATAGAGATGGGAAGGAGCTGGTTCTGCACCTCTTTAGGACAGATCTTCAGGAAACAGCTGGGCTTTCCTTTTAACCTTTTCTTTTTCCCTAAATTGGCTTCCATGAAGTAATTTTGCTGCCATTTGCAGTATGTTCATTACGTACTGGAATAGTAAAATTTAGAATACATATTACTTAAATATGAATATATTCATATCTTTATTCTTGAAGAATTTTCTTCCTAAAGCCTGAAACTGTCTTACATTCCAGCACAAACATTTTTCAGGAACAGAGGTAAAGATTTTTACCTGGAGTATTGTTAGGCCGATCTGATCGTGCTTATGTTTTTGGATGACACTTCTTCCAAAAGGTAATGCACATAGCAGCATGAGTCAGTGGCTATTGACCTTGTCATATTAAAAATGTTTAAAAGAGCTTTTAATCTGCCCCAGTGCACATCAAATAAGCATAGTTATCAGTCGCTGCCTTTAAAGAACTCTTCGTATTCTCTCAGGAAGGTGTAGATGCCTTCCTGATACGGGCAAATTGCATGCACAACAATAGTCAATACTTTTATTTGGAGAATTATTTCTCTTATTTCCAAATGAGTTTAGTATATTATTTATTTGAACAAAATTCTTTGTTTAGGGGACTGTCTACAGTCCAAGGAAAAGTCTGCATTTTCTTTTGCTGTACTTGTGAAGCTAAAATTATTTATTATTTAAAAAATAAAAAATTATTTATTGAGAAGTAGGTGTATATGAAGAAGTTGTATATTGGTTTTGCTCGTGAATGTGCAGTTTATCTTTTCAGTCCCTGTATAGAACTGTGATATAATTTAGGTTGGGAGGCATATCTGGAGGCCATCTAGTCCAGCCTATTCCAAGCAGCCCCTCAGATGAGGTTGCTCAAGGCTATTTGCACTTGAGCTTTCTGTACATCCAGGAATGGAGATTTCTCTAATTCTCTAGGCAACCTGTTGCCTTGTTTGACTGCTGTCACAGAGAAGACTTTTTCCTTGCAGTTAATCAGAATTTTCTGTCATGCAGTTTGTGTCTACTCGTTCTCCCGCAATCACTCTGCACGTCTGGGAATACTATGGTCAGCCTTCCCATTAAGCAGCTGAGGACAACACTAATGTCTTTCCATGTATTTCAGTCCACAGTTAAAAGTGAAAAAACATTCAAGTTGCCATTTGTTTTCCTGTGGGAATTGTAACATAAAAGTCTTTTGCCTCACAAGTCCTCTGTCAGCTGAATATTCTAATCATACGAAGTTTTTCCTCCCCTTTTTAAGTAAGCGTAGGCTGGTTGTTAATTAGACAGTAGTGGAAAGTATAAAGCACTTGAACTACAACTCTCTGAGAATTACAATTCCATTTTGAATCCAGATATTTTCAGCTTGAAGTCTGAGGATGTTTCTCAGGCTCTCCTCCAACAACAAGTCAGAATCTCATGTGTGTGAAGCAGTCTTTTCTATAAAAAACTTTGCCATTCAGTATAAAATTTGGTTTTCACTTAAGTTTGCCAGAAAGCTTTTAAGCAGATGTTTAATGCATCTTAATATAGCTGAACGCATTTCTGCTGCTGCCAAAGGAATTGTACCCTACTGTTTTTTGGAAATGATTGCCTTAATCATGGTTTCCCAAGCCTTCTGAAAGGTCATCATTTGTGTTAGTTTTTGATGTTCCAAGCAATTTTGATTATGTTTCAATGTTGACTCTTTTTAATAACCAGCTAATTTTTCTTTACTACTACACCAAAAAGTATATATGAGTGTAGTTTATCTGTGTTTTTCAAGTATTAAACTTGAACTTTCTTTGGAATATCCAGAAGATAAAGCAAAACAAAAAGACAGGAGAAATTGTTGTATTGAACTGCAGTGTTTGGTTCTGTCAAATTGATTCAAACAGGTTTAACTGCTCAAAACTTAACACACATAAGTACACACATTGCCGTACTTTTGACAACAGGACCCTACTGCCTTGGTATTACACAGCAAACATTAAACAAGATGGTTTTATCTTCTGAGGTTTATAAAGAAGCATTTTGTTTGTTGGTCGGAGGATTACATGATTTAAAACTTACAGAATGCTGGTATTTTCAACTGCATAAGAAAGAAAAGTAAATATAATTTATTGTAGCTATTCCAACAGTGAGACCAAACTCATTCATATTCATAAAATACAATGAGATTCTTAGGGCCCAGTGTTTGAGGCTGATGAACATGGCTCCATGGCTGTAATTTATTTCCATCACACCTAGATGTGTTTTACCTAGTTTGAGCCTTTTAAAAGGACAAGACACCTTCATCTTTTCAAGCTCATTCCCTGGAAGGCAAATTTTGAAAAAATCTTTTCATCTTGAAAGGTTTTTAAGTGGCTCACTGTGGCATGAGGAGGCAAATCCTGCCCAGTGCTTGGATTCCCTGCAAGGAATGAAAATAAAAAATTTTCAACTTACTTTTTTATGGGCAACAACATTGATAAAAGTTAATACAGCTAAGGTTAGAAGGACTGTGTGAAAGCATTGAAAATTTCTTTTCAAGTATTTCTCATGACACACATTGAAAGTGCTCATAGCAACTATCACCAGGGAGACCAGTGAAATCCTGAAAAACCCTGAGGTCAGATGTGAGCACCAGGAGACATTCCATCTTGATTAACTGGGCTTTGGACCAAACAATCCCTTTCCCTCCATTTCAGACTTTTTAAAAAATAGTTGAAGAACACCCTGCCTTAGAATAAAGTAATTTTTCATTGCTGAAAAAAGTTACACAGATGCTGACTGTATTATGTAAGGCAAGCATGGGGCTGGCATTGTAATGATGGCGAACCTCAGAGTAAGCTGTCAGGATACCAAATGGCTGTAAAAATTAGCTGTAATGGACATAGTTAATGCATATTAGGCATGAGTCCACAGTCTAACAGCTTGCAGCTTCTTTACTTTTGTAATGTATAATGGCCACCTCCTGGAGGCGCTGACTTTTTTTTTTTTAATGGGAAATTTAAAGTAACATCGGCAAATTTCTGTTTTCGGTACTGTGAATTGTTAAATGCAAAGCCTGGAGATATGCCAAATAATGCCTTATTTGTGTTTGTTTTATTCTTAGCTTACAAATTGGGAGGAAGTATTTCACAATACTCTCATGAATATTAACTAAAAAATCGTATTATAAGTTTAAAATTTGTAATTGGTAAATCATGGGACAATTTTTCCATTATTTTTGAAAATGTGACTGCTAGATCCAAATGCTTTTTTTGTTTATAAGCACTCAAATAGTGGGTATGGCATTGTCGGTGGTAGTTAGGTATTTTACATTTGTTTTTATTTTCTTTTAGTGCTTCCTTGAGGGAGAGCGCCTTTGCATCTACTTATTCATATCTCTTAGTTGCATTCTTTTTTTCAAGTTTATATTGCTTTGTCCAGGGCTTCACTCTATTTCATTGCAGTAAGTCTTAGTGTACATTGCTGGCTTGAGGTTCATCTGTAACTTCTGCCAGTTTTATACTTAGGTTCTGGGAAATGCCTAACGATGGACGTGACACCCTGGCTCACTCTCCAGCCAGTCACCATCCTCCATTCACCTGACACGTCTTCTGTTTTGTGGCCTTTTTATTGCTGCTTTTTAATTTGAGAGCATTAACTAGGCCAACTGGCATAAAAAGTGAGGATAGCTGTTTTCTGCTATTGATTAACTTACGCATGACCACACTTTTTAATTTGTGTGGATAAACAAAAATGAAGCAGCCGGTCCAGCAGCTCATTTCTTACATAACCTTGCCAAATGAGTCTCTTTGGGCTGCAGCCTGGATCAGTCGGTCTGGCGTGTATTGATGAAACTTAGCAGTAGTGGAAAAATGTGGCAGCTGTTAGTGTTGTCACTGGCTTCCTGGGTCTTTGGCCTGATCAGCTGTGCATAAAACAAATTAGTAGAAAAATCACTGGTGTTTGTTCTGTGGTGGAGTATCCTTTGCATTCAGCAATAAAACAGATCTCACTGTAGTGACTGCTGTGTTTAAGTTTCTGCTAAGAGAATCTTCAAGATTGCTTATGTTGCTGTTAGAAAGAGATTGCAGACCATGCTGTTTGAATGCTAATGCACTTCTGCTGCTGCTGCCTTCCTGGTGCCCCCATAAATGCCCTGACAAGCTGATAGGATTTTGCAGTCTCTGGGGAGCAGTCGCCAAGCGGCTCTGCTGGCTGCAGCCCTGCTGAACCCCCAGCAGACACGGAGCATGAGGTTCCGGTGGGGACACGGTGCTTTGAACAGGGGTCACCTGTTCCAGTGAGGCCAGCCCAGGCAGGAACAGTGGTGAGGATGGCAGAGGGGGTGAAGGTCTGTGTAGAACAGGTGTCAACTAGTGCTGTGTTCCTAGACGGCTGGGATGCATCTGCTTTCCTTGGGATGGCAGCTGTAAAAAGAAAACATAATAAAAAAGGAGAATACCTTCATATAGAATGGACCAGATCAAATGTCTGAGTTTTGTATCACTTTCCCAGTGTCAGGATGAGGTGGAATGCTAGACACATTTTTATGTCCATGGTTGCAGGGTTAATACCAAAGGATTTGTGGCATTTTCCACTAGATTTAATGCTTATAAATCTAAATTATTCAGTTTTGGTATACCATAATGTCTACAAGGGATGTCTTAGTTTTAACTTAGCAAATTGCCCCTAATATTTTAAATTTTGCCTTAAAACACACTATTAGGTACCTTTCAAATACTGCTGGCACCATCATAATTGTGTTGTATGATATCCCTAGCAGCCTTTGTGCTGATCTTGGTTTCAGCCTAAAACAAGGCTGAAACTTCACACTAAAGTTAATGATGCTCTTAATTCTACACCACCTTAATTCAAACCTAATAAACTATTGAAAAGTTTTCAAGGAAAGAATTATTTTCTTCTGGAAATCTAGATGTTTTTAATGCTGATCTTTTATGCTGTGTGAAAGAATAAACTGATTTGACCTTAGTACTTTATTTACATAAAACTGAAAAAAAAAATTCTGAGTTTTCATTACCTTCTATGTCATTTGCACAACTCTGGGGTTTGGCTGATAGGAATGGATTGCTTGGTTTGCCTTAGGCATTCATAGCAGAACTGTAAAACACAAGAGTAGGAAATAGCTTTTCATGAGACTTCTATAAATGCCTCTAATATGCCTTTTATAGTGATACCCCTGCCCAGTCTAAGCAAATAAATAGCGTGACATTTGCTGAGAAATACATCTTGTACCACTTAATATTTTAGCTTCATAACAAAATACTCATGAAAATAATGCAGAGTTGTGTAAGAATATCTTGTTTCCTCTCAATAATGGGAGGAAATGCGTGTGACTTAATAGACATTTTTTATTTTACCAGTAGCGGTGGAAGTATGTTCTGTGAGATGACAGTCTTCTCAATAAATCTTTCACTAACTTGCTCGTAAGACATCAATTTGTTTGGCAGGGTTATAAGATTCAGGGAATATGAGGATGAAAAGAACTGGGTTGGTTTGTTAACTCTGCCTTTTTAGTATTTGATTCTTTTCTGCCTTGCTTCTTAATGGGGAGAACATGGTAATTCTGCAATTAAAAAGTACCGGCCTGTCAGTATTACCTTATTGATTTATTTATAAACATTATAAATTACTTTACTGAATTAATTGCATGGATTACTTATATGTTCCCAGTTCTGATGGCAACAGGAATAGTTTTGATTTCAAGAGATTGCTTTTGTTTAGATTTACAAGCTGTAGCTGAAGCATTCTTCTCCACATTGGTTTACACTGATATCTTGCTCGTTAGTTCACCTCTGCACTTATTTATAGCAGACTTCAATCTGGTTGTATGCTCATTTGTCTGGCTTTAGTTGAAGATGTACGGTTCAGCAACTGCCACAAAATGCACGTCCTGAAAAATCTTGATTGCTGGGTGGGCAGCAGCCTGCCTGTGCCTTCCTGTCATCTGCAGTTTTGCCATGTCTGAGCAGAAGGTCTTGAATTCTCCCGATCTTTAAAAAGCAGCTTGAAACTCTCCCACTCTTAGGCAGGACCCTGAGTTTTAATCCTCCGATGATAGGTTGTGGTTTCCTCACCAAGCCTAATTTATTCCCTAGACAGTGTAATTTGGGTCTTTTTGGAGCAAAACCACACCAGATTTAGAACAAAACCTGTACTAAGTGTGAAAAACTAGTTCATATTTGAAAAAAAAACCTCCTATTTAAGGGACAAAGTTGACAAAAGAGTTTCACAGCGCTGGGCGCGTAGCCCTGACTGGACACCCAAGGCATGAAGGCACAAGGCTGGTGTCATGCCTTTTATAGGTGTTGGCTGTCACTCATAAGCACAAGGATACTTTCTACCAATCAGGGGCTGATCAATCTGGCTCCTCCCCCAGCCCGCCCACTTAGAGCATGCTCAGTTTGATCCCTCTGGCTCCTCCCCAGGACCGCCCACTCAGAGCATGCCCAGTTGTTTCCCTTGGAGTATGCTCATTTACAGCCTCCTCGGAGCATGCTCAGTTCTTGGGCAGAGAGCGGCCCTGGTTTCATTGTCACCTCCTAGAACCTTCCAAGGAGGTTCTAGTTCCTCCCCCCAGTTGCTGCCCTTCAGCCATTTTACTAGTGCAAACCTTTACAACAAATATTACAACAATCACTAATTTACACCAACAATTAAACATCAACTAATTACAAACATAACTTTACAATGGAACAGTCTCTAAAACATACAATATATAATCTGCAAAAACCAATCTTAAAACATTCATCTATGACATAAGTAAGCTTTGGCTTTGAAAAGAGTAAAATGGTTTAAATGCAGTGCATGTTTGCTAAATGTTTAGCCAGCACTGGATGATCCAAGATCCTTCTGTGGCACTTCCTTCTTTGCTACATTGTTTCTTGGAGCACTGACACTTGGGAACCTCTGGCAGCTCCTCCAGGCTTTGCAGCAAATGTCTTTTTATCCTGTCAGGTAAGCCTTTGGTCTGCTTGTGCCAACCTGTGCAAGGCAACATTGCCCCTCATTGGAGACAGAGAAAACAAATTCCTTGAGACTAACATCTTGGCCCATTGTATTTCCATGTTTGCTCTTCCCACAGCCCCACTGAATTTCAGCTTTAAGGCATACAATAACTGCTCTATTAGACAATGCTGAGTCAGGGAGTCGCAACAGCTTGCTTAGGTGCAGTGCCTTAACTATTTTTTTTCCATAGCAGCCTTCTTATTATTCATAGTTTTATTGTGTATCAGTTCTGTTTCACAGCTTTTATGATCCATTTTTTGAATTATGGCAGATAATACTGATGTTTGTTACTCCGGCGTAGAATAGGATCCTATTATGGCACTTCTATTCGGTATGCTGGACTCAAACAACACAATGTGGTTTTTTTTATAACTACTTTGCAAAATCTGTGGTACTTCTGTCTTTGTAGAAGCAAAGAGTGATCTCTGCATCTACTGGAATTTTTTGCGACCTATGTCTACCAGTAAACTGCTTCCATCATCTCCAATAAAATGGGCATTAATAACCATTGAAAGAAGCCGCTCGTAACAAAAGCTTAAACACTTGCAGCTAGAACAGAAGAATCACAATGAAATGCATGATGTGTTAATGTTAAGTAGGGAAGAATTTAATGAGGCAGTTGACCACTTCGAGTTAAACTACTGGTGACTCCAAAGTGACAAATGACTCATTAGTGAGGTACAATTAAAAAAAATTTAAAAGGTGAAGAGGAGAAGGAAAGCGGATTGGCAAGCTGCCTACATAAGGGGAAAAGAGGCGAGAGTTAGTAGAGCACTCAGGGAGGTAAGACCTCAGTTTCATCCTGCCATGGCTGGAGATTGTGGTTAAATCCATTGTATCAGGTCTCTGCAGATCTGGATTTCTTCCTCAGCTCAGCTGCATAGTTTGAACAATGTAAAGTAGGGATGGTACTTTGTGATTCTGCTGATGGTAAACTTTGGGAGAATGTGTGTTGCTCTGTGTTTGCACCTCATTTAGCACAGTAGGGTTTCTTCTCAGCTGGGGTTTCTGGGAGCTTTTATGCTTAAGGAATAAAATACTTATATCTATTTCAATTATTAAACCATGACCATCTTCCAAAAAATGAAGATGGCAGCTAAGTTTTCTTGTCCCATGGAAATAAAATCAGTACACTTAGTTTTTGTATTTAAATATACACTTGATACTGAAGAATGTTAGCCTTGAATGGAAATATCCCACCAAATCTTTTACACTCAAAATCTGCTTTGAAAGAAAAAGGGGTTTAGCCCTCGAATGTGGAAAGAGTAAGGCTATTAAATGATATTCATGAATGTCATTTAAAAAATAACATCAAGATGCTGTCAGTATCGGTGCACTCCCCAAGTATTCACATCAAAGATGTTCTTTGCAGGGGGCACTGACTAATCAGGTGAGTTACAGTTTTTTCCAATTGACAGATCTAGGCAAAACCTTCTAATTACAGAGTGCAGTAGAAATCTTCCAGGGCATAAGAGTGAAATCAAGCTTCTTTTGCAAGTATCAACATTCTCTAGAGAAAGCTTCTTGCTGATTTGCATCAAGAAACCCCAGTTCTTCCTCTCTGTAATAATAGGATATCAAGCTGATGAGTTGTAAAATACAGCAGGAGTCCAGTATCTCCTTTATGAGATCCCTGTGGTATATTCTTTTCTACCTACTTTCTCCAAGTCATACTGGGAGCATAGTGCAGGTTGGATTAGCTGCTCTAATGAAAGCAACCAGCTCTGCCTCCATCACGTTACAGAAATGAAGACAGTCCTTTTGCATAATTGCCACTTATAGAATCACAGAATATCCTGAATTGGAAGTGACCCAAGATTCCACACAGGGCAACCTAAAAGTTAAACCGTATATCTTAAGTGCATTGTCCAAATGCTTCTTGACCCTGACAGGCTTGGTGCCATGACCATTTCCTTGGAGAGCTTTTTACACTGCTTGACCACCCTCTGAGTGCAGAACTTGTTTCTAATACCCAACCTGAACATCCTCTGCTGTCCTGATGGTACAGAAGGGAAAGGAACCACACCTCAGGAAAAGAGGTGAAGAGAAGCACACTTCCATGAAAATTGCTCATAACTGCAGGACACTTATGAAAAACAGTCACTGGGAGGCAGCTACAGAAATTACTCTGTTGGCAACAGGCTGTTAATGTCCAAACTCCTTCCTGAAGCTCTCCAGCCTTGAACAGGAAAGAGGTAGGATTTAACAGCAGAAGCATGTACTTGTGCTCAGAGTTGTGTGTGGCCTTTACCTCCAGTGCTCACAGAGAATGACCATAAAGGTTCCATGTTCTGCAGACACATGAATCACCAAGTTTCCTGTAAGGTGGAGACTGCCAGTTCCACCCTTTCCCCCTGTTAAGGGCTGTGTGACCTACCACAACATTAGAATTGGGAACTGTTACCCAACACCATTCTTGAAGCTTCTGTGATGGGCATCATGATTCTCCAGTTATAGCTGACCCCTTCAAAATACAGTGTTTCCTGTAGAAAATCAGCTCCTAGCTGGTAAAAATCATTTAGAGATGTAGAAGCTATTTAAGCCTCTTTCTTCTTCCACTTTTAATATCTGATTGTATTCAGCTGTTGCCCCTGAGGTGCCTGTGACTGTGCAGCTTCCTGGTACATGAGGCAATGACTTGGATTGTTAGACAGCAAGTGTTCAGGTGTTAAGTGTATTCTGTCTTCAACAAATTCTTAAGAGCATACTCTTGGTTGGTACGAACTGATGTGTTCACATCTAGGATTCTCGATCTCCTTTCTTGTCACTTTTTGCCTAGGAAAAAAAAGGTAATGATGTTGAGGTAAAAGTGTTGATGGCCAGAGGCAAGACCTAGTTCTGGGTGTTACTAGACCTTATGAAGTTGAATTTGTTTCTCTACTAGGTATGAATGTGAAGAACCACAAGTGATGACTTGTTATCTCCTTTAGCAAAGAAGGTAGTAGAACTTGCGTTGGTTTCATTGATGCAAAATTGGATCTTAAGTGAACAATAGTGTCCTCATTCTTACATGTTTGTCCGGCTTTAGTTTTCATTATTTTCTGAACTTAAATTTTTTAATAATAATTCATAGAGCTGTTTTAAAAAACTCAAACATCAAACCACAGTGAGAACTATAGCCATCCTTGAAATGTTGAAAGAATCATGCACTAGTACATCCAGATGGCTGGATTTGTACTGGACTGTCAGTGGTGCCTTTTGCAAGACCCATTGTGTCCCTGAAATGGACCTTGTCTTGGATCTTAAATGTGGTTTTGCATACATGAAAACTGAGATGCTTAGGTGATCTATTGTGAGATTAACTATCCCAACACATGAAAAAATTTCCTCTTCCTAACATAGCCTTTCAACAAAAAAAACCATTGCCATTTTAATTTTCCTGGGTTTATGTACTCTATTTTTTTAATATAAGAATGTCAATGTAGTGCTGCCTGGGACACTTGGAAGTCTGGCTCTTTGCTCTCATGGCATCACACTGACACATAGCTCTGTTAAAACCCAAATATTTCTGTTTGCAGTCTGGAGCACCCTCTTGTTGAACTGGATTTGGGGAGCATGGCCTTCTCCTTTTTGTGGGGGTCAGGCTTTCCTGAGTCATTGACAACAGAAGAGTGAGTGTATGTTTCAGTGGAAGTGTGTGTAGCCCCACTGTACCAGCATAACTGTGTTATTCCTGTTGGAAATAGATGTCTCTTCATAGTGTCATGGCTGCATAAGAAATTTTTATATTATGTGTGAAAGTTTTTGTTGTGGTAACTGCCAGTGGGATTTGATGACACCACTGCAATGAGCATCAGAAATAAATTATGTTTTAGAAAATGGGCATTACTTTAGCATTGAAGTTCATGCTTGCTGTTCTGACTTCCTCAGTGTAGTGGAGTTCTACAAACACAATTATGCTGACATAGTGAGAAGCTCTCTTAAAATTTGAAGTTCTTAAATATGCAAAGCTACCCATCAGCATTCCAGTTCGCCTCTCTTCAACCCAATTCCCATTTTCCTCCTAAAAGCTTCAGATGATGATTTGTTTTCTCTCATAAGAGAGAAGCGTAAAAGGAACTTCCATGTTTATATTCCTTTATCCTTCAGATTTTTATCCTGTTTTCTCAAGTAAAGATGTACCACGAGATCCTGCTGTGTCCATCCGTTCCTGCCTTCCTGTCCCCAGCACCTTTTCAGCTGGAGGGCAGATCTCAGCCACACGGGTCAGGGGTCATCAGTCTGAGAGACAGGATGCCCCTAAGAGCCTTTGCAATATGCATAGCTGTCTGTAGAAAGGAGAGATTATTGCTGTTTCAGCTGAGGGATGTGCTAATTAGCTCATCTCTCATTAGCTATCAGGAGACACAAGCAAACAGGTTACATCACTTCTGCCTTTATTTTTCCCTTTCCTTTGCCCTTGTCTATACTTTTTGCCATTTGTTTCCCCTCTCTGAACAATGCCACTCTCTTGGGAGATCCTGTTGTTTGTCATCCTGTTATTTTGACCAATACTCTCTCTTTGCTCCACAGCTGCTTATCTTTTGAACTTTGCTTGCCTAAAAATTATTGAAGATGCTGCAGGGAAACCAGCTGGGAGTCAGAAAAGTCATTGAAGCTGTAAGGTCTGTCAGGAAACAGGAAACCCAGGTTGTACTGTGGGGGTTCTCTGCTGCAAGGCTGCGACCAGTGTAAAGTCTAATCCTGCCATCCTTTACTCAAGTGACCCATCCTAGTTCAAGTACTCAGGCTGTGGGAAGCCAGCAAAAGCAATCTGTGTTTTTTAAGATTGCTGGACCAAGTCCTTATTTGGAGGGAAAGATAAATTGTTTCTTGCCTTTGAAAGTGCTGCCAGCAGAAGCAGACTGCACCCACTGAGAAAAAAGTTGTACTTTGGGGAGCTAATCGCTTGAATGTTCAACACATGGCTAAGTGGTAAACTTTAAGCAGATTATGTTTCACTGAATTGTTTTCCCTGTTAGTTTTTTTTTTTAATGTCAAATATATCACAATGTAATTTTTGAAGACATGCCTTCAAGTAGAACCACAGACACTTATAGGGACACTTGCTTCAGACAACATATGGTAAATCCTATGAATTATGCACAGCCAACATATGGAGAATGGAGACAGCCTAAGGAAATGATTAGACCTGTTATCGTAGCAGTGACTGTACATTATTTTCACTTGACTGGGAAAAATTGAGTTTTATTCTAGGCCGGGGCTGAGATTGTTTCTGCCAGGTGCAATATATTAACATGCATATGAATGTTTAATGGTTTCTAGGAAATGTGGTAGGTTAGTTCTCTTCTGTGCTAAACCATGTTTCTGATGTAGTTGCTACAGTCTTGTTGCACGAGTAGCGCCACAAAAATAGATCTCAATTTTTGTAAGTGTATTATTGTAAAACATAAGTTACACACCAGCAAATATCCCACACCAGATGGGTGGCTTTCATCAAGTTTGCACCAATTCCTGCTTTTCTTGTTCTGAAGAGTAGATTTCATGTTTTTACATTCAAGTTAATTGCATTGTTCCACAAACAGAATTTGTTCATCCTCCAGTGGAAATGCTATTAGTAAAATGCTGATAATGCGGAGTTTGGACTCGTCTGGTGTGAAAGGCCCAAAGGTTTTTAATTTAAATCCTGGCTCTACCTCTACGTCCTGAAAAAAACTGCCTAAAACTAGCTTGTTACACTACAGCCTAGCCTACAGCGCTTCACTGAAACTCTAAAAGTGCCCATGGATGACTAGGCACCCAGAATGTTTGGGCCAGCTGTAGAAGTCAGTACTGGGTGGCCTTGCTGCTCCCAAAATTTCTGTTAGTTAAAAAGAAATCTGGAGGTGACATTTTAAGTTTAGATGGTTGCAGTTTGCATTACAAAAGTGAACATCTTCTGAAGCTTCATCTGTGTGGTTCAAGTATTCCAAAACCAAAGAGACAGAATTCATAGAAAAAAATTACTGTCTTTTGTGCTTCAGGGTTTCCAGCCAGGCCTGCTGTACGCTGGGAACCCGACAGAAGTTCAAGCACCAGACCGCAACTCTCAAGCCTATCTGGAAAGCACTTGTGCCATCCACGATCACCTCTTTTCTGATAGCGTTAGCCATTTAATTCTTCCCAGACGACTGATACTTATATAAGTTTTCTTCAGGCTCTTAATTAGATATATTTCCCATCCCACTTTCTCCTAGCTAGCCTCCTAGGAAGTGCTATGTGATGATAATGAGCTAAATCAGAATCCTTACTCCATGTTAACAGTCTTACCACTTTTGCTTTCAGCACTCTATATAGTAGGTATATGAACATATGTTGCTAAAAATAAAGCATTTAGTTTTTACACTGTAAATCCATAAAACTCATATGATTCCAAAACATTGATAACGCTTTCTGGCTTTACTTTTCCTGAAGATATCTGTCAGAGCACAATATAATAGCTTTCACTATGGAGAATTCACTGATGCTTTACAACATATATATGCAAAAAAAATATGGAAAAGCTTTTACCTCTTCTTCGGAGGAGGAAGAGTAAAGAGGTAAAGGGTAAGAAGTGCCTCAGTCAAATGATGAACAACATTATTAGTTTCAGAAGAGGAAATTTATTGGTAAATCTTCCATGCCCTTGTGTCTAGGCCATATGGTGAAAGGTATTTATCTGATTGAGTTTCTTTCTGAAAATTCAGGGCAACTTCCTTTATGAGGAGTTGGAGTGAATATGACGTTTCTCCATTTGAAATTATGAAGATTTAGAGCAGTGCTGCCTTTCTCTGTCTAGGTTTATGTTAAGGCATTTGTGCCCATAATGATGTACAAGACTGATAGATTTGGATTTCACGTCCAGCTGTAGATAATATAAGTCTTAAAAGATGTTGAATTTATTCAGTGTGAAGCCTCTAAAGATTGAGATCCCAGTTTTACTACAAGTCTGGATGTTTTCAGAGTTTTACTACAAATCCAGAGTCTGGGAATTTGGGTGGTTTTGCTTTCTTGTTCACATCAGCATCTGTAGAAATGAATATCCACACTATAGGAAGATCAGGAAGCTCTGCCTTTCAGTGTATTGAACAAAATCCTTATACAGTCAAAATTTTGGCATAACATTTGAGAGATCTAAAATCAGAATAGAGTATCTTGATAATGTCTTTTATAAAGCTCTGAGTGAGTCAGTCTTCTCTTGTGTTATGTTTAGTGAGGTCAAGATTTTCTAAGAGAGAATTTATTTCAATATCTTTTCAACCATCTTTGCTTTTGTCTGTTGCTCTGATGCACTTGCTGAGCTTTGACTAGCCTTAGTTCTGGATCTCTTGACATAGATAAGAGTTTCTAAAATGGAGTTGTGCTTTTATGGTAATATTTCATATTAAATACCCTGATTATTGTAAAAAATACATACAAGTTTTAGGTTATAAAGATGCCATGGACTTGAAAGTAGGTGAACAGGAAGCTTATTTGTCCAGTGGCTCTCTTACTAAGAGGCATAATGACCTAGGAGCTACCCCTGCAGCTCTGCTGCCTGCTACAGTGCAAGTCACCAGAGAGGCTTGTAATCACAAAAACAGCCTTTTACTTTTGAAGGAAATATGTTTTTCCTCTATGGGGGGCAATGAGAGTAGCACCCTACATTTTAGAGGCACTTTTAATTGAAAGTCACAGGTGGCTTTGTTTCTGTGAGTCTGAGGATTTGAACTTCAACTTAGGGATTTTCCACAATACTATCTCCACTCTGAAAAATGTAATCACCTTGTTGAGTTTCTTCAGACAAGTCGAAGAGTTTCAGGAGGACAGTTTAATAATCTTATTTGTAAATCAGAATTGTCTTTAACTGCTGCTTTTCATCTCACTCATTTTGGTGCAACTCTTTTTCAGATCGAACAGCATTTTTCAGACAGGAAGCAGAAAATGCTAAAGCAACTTCTTACTATTCAGAAGTGTCATTTAAACTTCTAGTTAGAATTTTAGACTTGCAGCCAAGATAATAGAGAATAGCTACAACTTCATTTTGGAGCCTTCAAAGATGAGTAAAGTTACAAACTAGCAAATCATACTGTAAATGAAGATGGCTTGAAATGCTGCCTCACAATTTACTTCAGATGTTTTTACATGACTGTTGTCTGGTTGTGTCCTTCCATCCTTCCTTCCTTCCTGCCTACCTTCCTGCCTCCCTCCATCTTGTTTTCAGGCAGAGCTGGTTTGGGTGTCAGAACTGCTCTCATGGCTCCTTATGCTGTTACTCAGTCGTTTCTTAAGTGCTGTGCCCTTGATTCCTTTGGTAAGACCTCAGACAAGTCCTCCTCCCCATGCCTGCCTTAGTTCCCCGGGCACTGCACCAGCATACCAATGGCTGCCTCACTTCATGTAGTGCTTTCTTAAAGACACTGCATGTTGGAGACCAGCAAAGCCACACAGCTTTGCCTGTTCTCCTGGGGACCAAATTTATCCCCAAAGCCCCACAAGAAGGCTTTGCCATCGAAATGAGCCCTTGGGAGAAACTGCCCCCACTCCTGGGTGAACAGCAAACACCAAAGAAATGAAAAGCTGAATGTTTGATATGCTATAGAAAGATAGGTTTGTAGTTTTAGAAATTGCCTCATATGTTACTATGGGACCAAGATGGAGATTTTAGGGGGTCAGTCCCTTCTCCTTCTTCCCTCTTCTCCTTCTTCCTTTTTTTGTGACCTCAGTCCTGTCATGTAGTAATTGGTAGAGAGAATTTAGTTTAGAAGAGACCTGTTAATAATATTGATAGTTATTGGATTTAGAAACAAAATAATGTACGTAGAATCTTTCTATTTGATGATAAACCTTATCTCTGCTCCGTGTGTCTGCGGCCATTTTGGCACCTGGACACAGTGGGGACACTGTGTTCCTGAACCTTTGATAACCTAGAATAAACAACCTGAAGCAGAAATGAAGTAGTTTGTTATTTTTCCCTGAGATGAGAGATTGAGAAGAAAAAGCAATCCAGGCACGAACCACCTCAGTGGGGCCCAACCAGGGCCTTCACAACTACAGAAGTTCATTGTGGTATTAATTGTATGTTGTTTTAATAAGAGCGGCCTCTGTGAGTCACAGCAGGCGAGCACCTGTAGCTTGGAGNGGGGGGGGGGGGGGGGGGAGCAGCTGAGGAAGGGGAGTTGATTGTGAACTCTGACAGTGAGATGTACCATAATCTCAGTAGCCCCTAGGTCCCTTGCGCCTGACTTCCCTAAGGTCAGCAGAAGAAAAGAGGATACTCTGATCATCTCAATACCTTTTCTCCCCTGCAGTGTGTATGGAGTGACAAAACCACTTTTTCTTCCACAGTATATGATGGCAGCAAGAGGAGAAAGACCCTGCCATGTTTTTCACTCCCTGGCAGCAGACAGGCAGGAAGAGATTAAATGAGATGTATAAGCCTTCTCCCCAGCTCTCACCTTGCCCTGTAGCCTGAGAAAAGCCAAGGAGGAAAAAATGAGAGGGAGGATAAGGGACTGAAAGTGAGCTTCCATGATAAACAACCATGTCTTTGTAGCACAAAGAGGAGAGGGCATGAGGGAAGAATAACACTGAGATTGGATCAGCAGTGTAACACTGCCTGGCACTTGGCTGTTTGGAATATTGTAGATCTGAGCTGAGGGTCCATCACATGCTCCTCTTTGATGACCACCAGCCAGTGCGAGGTCATGAGAGTCACCTGGAAACAACAGCAGTGAATCCTTGAGGAAAACACTTAGCTCAAAAGATTAGAGGGTGAAATTCTTTTCAGACTCCTGGCTTTTGATCCCTGTGCATTTCATTCCTATTTAGTTTTGTCTTTTCATGTGCAGCATTGATTCCCCAGGAGTTTTTTGTCGTTTGTTGGGGGGTATGTTTTTAACATATCAGCAAAACCCTCCAAAACCCATAAAATTCAAGTCACATGGTGACTCCCTCTGATGGCTCAGAGATTGACTGAGTTGAAGTTGGTGGTGTTTCTTTAAGATTGAAAATAATAGAGGAAATCAAGCCAGCCAGCTGAGCTCTTCCGAGAGGCAATTCTGGAAAGATTATCACCCCATTAGAGCTTCTCATTCTGCCATAGTTATGGGCTTGTCATTACTGTGGTTTTCTAGCTATCATCTTACACCTGGAAAGCATTAACACAGGATTCAGTTCCTTGTAGGATCCCTTCAAATGCATTTGTTTGTGGAAGTAAGTTATCTGTTGCATTTGATGTGACATAATAATTATAATTCCTTTCTCCTGAGACAACTCCTTGTTTTGTTCTTACGAATGCTTTTTCTGCCACAGCATTTCCTTTCTGATGTATTTGTTTTATATTTTTAAGTCCCTTTGAACAAAGGGATGTTTGGTTTTTTCCTTATTTAATTGCCATAATTACACTCTTTCCTGACTTGTGTGTTTGTAGGCATTCATAACTTCTTTTCTGTTAGCATTCCAACATCTGCACTTGGCATTCCAACATCAGCTAAGTGCCTCTGATCCATAATAAGTGCTGGCTATCATCTTCCATGGAGCTCTTAAGCAGTTGCCTTAGAACGTCAAATATATTGCATTCTCTCCCTAACAGAAGAAAAAACGAGTTGGAAAGACCAGAAACAATAAGGGAAGTATTGCTGTAGTCAAAAAAGGTATCCCACTGGTGCAGGGGAGGTTGTCTCAAGTCAGTCTGATTTGGTGCACAGCAAGGAGGCATGTTTCTACTTCTTCAGGAAATAGTAGTATGTGTCCCTGTCTAGTAGCCAGCTGGTGACCTGGCCAAGCTCCGGCTTGACAAATCTGTCCCTTTCATGCATTGATGCATGGGCTAATGTTGTATCCAACCTTTCACTAAAGGGAGAGGCCCCGAGCAATGCTGTGGATCGATGTCCTACCTCCCTGGGACTAGCTGTTTCAAGAGCCAACTGATGTCATGGGAGTCTTTCCTCCCTCTCCAATAAAAATAACCAGACCTACAGGATAAGGTATTTCCTTTTCCTCATAGTGAATAACATCCTGACACCTCCATTCCTCAGGCTTAATGCACACATGAATTATATGACAGACGGCTTCCTCCCCGGCTTTCTCCATTATTCAATTACTTCACATTCCCATGTCCTCTCAGCACTGGCTGATCTGTCCCTTGTCACAGGTGTCCCAGGACTCTCAGGACTGGCAACCTGCACAAAGAGGGTGGACAAGGTATTCACTCTGGGCGGTGTTCCTGCTCCAAATTCCCTGCAGGAGGATTTCTTTCAGGGTTGGCTGTATGAGGAATATTAGGTTCCTGAACTAGATACTCCTGTATCTTAGTTACTTAACATGAGTGCTTGCCTTCCAGAGGCATAAAATCCTGTGGATTGATGCTCTGTACCACTGCAAATCCAGAAGTGAGGTGGATGTGTTAAATGATGGTCTGATCCGCAAAACCGAAAGGAAATTCTTCCGCAGGAAATACGGTGAAATGTGTGGTTGTTCCTGTTTCAGGCTTTAGGCAAGAGAGTCATTTATCATCCTTCTTGTTAATGCTTTACACATGCGTTTTCACTCAAGTGCTTGACAATATCCACTGTAGTTTGCGGCTGATAGTAATAGAAATTGCTCCTGTGCTGTAGGATTTGGACTGGAAGCCAGTGAGCCCTTGGTGTTAGTGCCATTACTCTTGCCAAGGTATCAGAGTGTCACTTCTAGGGAAATGTATCCTTGCAAGTATTTCACCAGGGTGTCTAATGCACAGCTGACAGATAAGACAGTGCCTGTGCCAGGCACTGTGAGAAACAGCAGAGCACATGGTCAGATGACAGTGTATCGTGCAGGGCAAACAGGACTTTTCTTACTCTTTTTTTCCTGATGTGTGTGATCGCATATCTGACTAATTTAGGTGAATTTTGGTTCATATGCCACTGTGCTTGAGTGCAGTTGTTCTTTCTGCCCCTCCCAGACTCCTTATATGGGGGAGCTGCTGCTTCCTTTGTGAGGTGTTCTAGTGTGAAAAATGGATTCTACAGAAACTAATGGTTTGGAGTCATCCAGCCTTTTTGGAAAGGGGATGGTTTCTCTGGTTTCCCTCTGTCAGTAGTGGAGAGAGTAGCAGCTCTCCCAGGGAGCAGACCAGAGCGTGTGGCACTTGGCTGCTGCTCTGAATCAGTGGCTGAAAGAGAAGCAGAGTGGAAGATGAACTCTCCTAGGCCAGAGTGATAGTGTAAACCTATTATAAGGGAACCTGCATGGATGGAAAACAATCATTACCTTCAATTCCCTCACCTGTTTGTTTTTTTTGTTTTTTTTTTCTGATTAGATTCAGGCCTTGGTCTGACAAGTCATGCAACCTCATGTGTCTTATCTCTGGAGGGTCTAGAAGGAAAGAGGGGGTGAGAAACCGGGGAGAGGAGGGAAGCTGGGCCCATATTTTTCCTTAAGAGCCCACAGTTAATCAGCTAAGAGAGATCAGCCAAAGCTTCAGTCCATCTGCACTTCAGGTCCCACGACCATTCTGGTTTGCAGTAGCCTTCTTAGCCCCCATCACATGTTCTTGCCTTCCTACTCCCACAATGGCAGCAGTGAAGTTGCAGTGAGAGCTGGTATGAGGGATAATCTTTTGTACCTTGTTAATTTTTAGCGAGATCAACATCCTAAGCACACGTAACACATGCTGGCACAGATGCGCTACACTCAATCCAGCTTAGGTCAGCTTAAGTGGCATATCTACAGTGTGCAAAGGGTAGTCAGATGGAAACTGTTTAACAGCAAGTGCAGAGATAGGCAGCAAGGTTTCTGCTCTCTCATAGCACTAGATTTGCTATAATATTTATAACAATTCCAATTTTGATAGTGCCTGCAGTAAATAGGATGTCTGTTGGGTTTTTGTTCTGCTGGATTTCGTTTTTCCTCGAAGAATCACATAGGTCTTGCTTCCAGAGCACAAAGATGGACTCATTTTCCCCTTTATTGCTTTATCTGAGTATCAGAGCTTGGGTTTGCCTCCCTGCTGTTGTCTGGATTTTAGGCAGTGATAGGTGGCCCATGATAGAGAAACCATGGCCAAATACAGTCCTGTCAAACTGGAAGGTTTTGCTTTTATTCTCAGCAACCACTCTTAGACAGCTTCATATTTAGATAATACTGCTTCATTTTAAAGTGCTTTCTAAAAAAGTACTTTAGGTCCTTTGTAACAATCAACTTCGTACTGGTATGCTGCTTACTAAAAATCACCAAGCATCCCAATTCTTTGCTCTTCTCTTTTTTTTTTAAAGGAAATTAAAAAAAGTTAGTGTACAAAAACATTTTGGCACAGGTGAATAAGTTATGGGGCCTTGTTGAATTCCATCACAGAAGAGGCTAAAACATCTTCCCAGATCACACGAGAATCTAGTGAAAACTGAGAATAAAATCCCTATTTCCCAGGTTTTATGTTTTTTACTGTCTTCACCCTCACCCAGGCATCTCCTGTCTTTCCTGCATTAGTTCTGGAATGGGATACTTAATGCTACACAAACCCCACATTGTTCCTCTGTGTGCAGCATTTGTCAAACAGTGGTTTGAGATTTAGATGGACATGTTTGATAGAAGGGTCACCATTCTGTGCCGCACAAGAATGAGTACAACTGCACATCCATTCATTTGATCAATACTGCTGCTGCTGTGAGCTGTAAATTGCTTTCCAGACCAGACCTTAACAGTGGATGTCTCATATTGAAGATGGTGCAGTATTCTGTATTTTTATGCAGAGAAGATACAATTTTCTGAGCTGACCTGACCTTTACTCAACTTTTTCTGAAGTAGCACACCTGTTTTGAGATGTTTGTCTACAATCTTTAATAAGGGATGTCATTAATGTCACAAAATATTGTTCTGTCTTTTTACAAAATAGTTTTTCAATCTTTCAGTTCAAAATCTCGTGTATTTATCCAGCAGATTCATCTGTCCTTTGATGCACATCCAAATGTTTGCCATATAAGCTGCCTGCAATGGAGCAAATGATTCTGTTTCTCCAAATTTATCTTTTAAAAACCCCAAAAACATATGGGGAATACCGAGGGAGCATATGCCTGCAAAGTAAAACATCCTGGTAAATAGAGAGGAGCATCCTCAAACCAGTGTGTTGTACATGGCTGTCTAGTGCTGGTGTAAAAAGATGCTGAAAGTATTTTGTTTTGCCCCCAAACAATTAGAGTTCTTGCTATCCCTCCCTCCCTGCATTCAGAGAACATCAGCAGAGGTTCTTGAGCAACAGCAGCATTTATCGGGATGTCTGTATTGGGCAGTGGGAATACAGTGAAGTCATCCAAAAAACAGTTTTTGAAAGGAGACCTGAAACTGTTACTAAGGTAATTTTGGATTCATTTGCTTGGGAGCACCGTCCTGAAGTCACCCATGCATAGAGGAATCCAGAGGAAGGATGCAGGTGGTGGTGAATCCAGCCCAGATCAGAGGCAGATGTATTTGGCATTATGGGAGCAGTGACTGGCCAGACAGTGTGTTCTCTTGCATAGCTAATGAGTGCAGGTTTCTAATAAGACCGAGTGTCTGAGACGTTGTCACCCTGCTGAGCTGATAAGAGTGTGCACTGCTTGCCAGCACAAGGAACAAGAACAGCACTTTTTCATATTGTATCTCGGTGAACAAATGCATAGGTTTGAAGGTGCAAATTGGAAAGAGTCTGGCACCCAGGAGAATGCTGACAGTCTTGTCAAGTATTCCCTTGCCAGATGCAGCCTCTGCACGGCTGCTTATTCTCCTGGATCCACTATTGTTACATCACTGAAAGCTTTTGTTTTCTTGCCTTAAGTTTCCTTTGTCAGCAGTTGTTTAGGTCTTTTTACTTGGAGATTTAAATGATAAAATTTATGTCTAAATCAAACCGACTAATGACATATTAAAAAAAAATCAGAATTTCCTTCTCAGAGGAAATGGCAATGTTTAGAACTTTTGTTTACATCTTAATTACAAGCTTTTTATAAATTAAAAGACTGAAACTTTGCAGAGGAGGGAAGTTTTTAATTAAAATCATTAGGTGCTTTGGAATAGAAATATGTTTGTTCTCCTTTGTTAAATCAGAATGCTTAAGGGCTTTCCTGATTAGTTTTGATTTTTTTATTTTGCATCACCTCTACCTGCACTGTGCTTGCATCCTCATGGCTAAAGATAAGCTTTGAAAATATCTTTTCTTTTCCTGCACAACACGGGTGCATCTACAGCACTGCCAGTGGTACCATATGCAAGAGTGAGTGCAGGAAGAGCTCAGGAAAGGCAGGCTCTCCAGCTTGGCATTCCTAGCAAAACGCCTGAAGGATGGAGACAGGTCGAGCTGAGTGACACCCTTGATCCAGGATGGCAATGAGGAGGTGCTTTGAGAGGAAGGATCTTTTTTGAAAGTTTTCAGTGTCCTACCCTGAAATGGAGCTCTGGTGCATTTCTATCAAAATGCTGGTTTTATGTCTAGCCTTGAGCAATTAGCTCAGGAAACAGCTAATTATTCAGCAGAGTTAAAATGTTGCAGATGTGCTTTTCACTCGAAGGACATGAGGTCTTCACTTACCATGTCATCGCACTGCTTCCCTCGGAGACTACACTGATTCTGGGTGGCTTTTCCACCCACTCTGAGGAGCTCAAGCAGCTTGTTTGGCTTGAGTATAAACTGCTTGTAGGTCTGCTGGAAAACTTGTTCCTAGCAAGCTGGCTTACAGATAGCTTTTTCTATTCAGGCTATTAGCTTTTCTGATCTGAATCTCCTTCAAGAGTGCCATATACCTGTGTGGTTAGAGGACTCTGTGTATAGAATGTAGGAAAAGCTTGCTTGGCTCCTTGGGAGAAGGAGGCTCAGCAGCAGACTGGCTGAGTACCATGTGCAGTGATCTTCCAGACCAAGGAAGGCTTTTGCCTACTCGTGTCTTTAAAGCAGTTTTCTAAATAGAACTCTAGGGGAGAAAAATAAGTCTAATTATAACTCCGTGGTAGATTTCTATATTTGCAAGCAATTTCCACGTGATTTACACAGTTTTGGGCAGGATTGTTTGTTCTCCAGGCAAATTCATTTTGTTTGGAAATTGGGAGCGGGGGTTTCTGGTGAGTTTAGCTGAATTCCTTCATACAGTTCTGTTGAGACTTCTGACAAGCCTTTCTTCATGCCTGAAGCTCTTTATTTTCTCAAAATTTGACCTCATTGGTTAAAGCCAATGCTAGTTTGGAATGAAACTGGGTTTTGCAGAGAGGGAAAGAACCATTACCTGGAACAGTGCATCAGAAAGGCTTGACTTGCAGAACGCTTAAATACTGAGCACTTACTGTCTTTACTTTTCATTCTAGGTAAAGAGTTCTTTTTTTCCCTTCTTATCAGCATTTTTTTCCTTCAAAGTAGACAAAAGTAAATGTTACTCAAACCCTTTTCACAGCATCTCCTGGCTGTCTTATTCTTCATAACCTGAAAGTTTGTGTAAACAAGTAAAAATACATCTCCAAACTTTTTGATGACACCACTTGTTTGTAACTTGCCTTTGGACTCCTTGCATTTGGACCTTGCTATTTGTAGTAAGGGTGCGTTTAGAAATACAGTGTGGGACACCAGGATCATGCAGTTTCCAGGCCTGTGCAAAGGTGGAATGAAATTTTTAGAAATAGTGTTGTACCTTTCTGAGCAGTATTTCTGGACATGCCCACAAACAGGTCATGGCACCTGTAGAGTGGGGAGTCACCCACAGACTGCCGTGGTTTCACCATTAGTGTTTGACACGTATTGCCTCCAGTCTCATCTGAGCTTGGCACTGGGTTCAGCACTGAGTGGGCACATGATCAGTCAGACGTCGGAGCTAGGTTATAGATGACTGTCCTGAGGAAAGGTCAGCTAGTCATGAAATGAGCGTTGTTATATAGAGAAGCCACAGAGGCCATCTTTCAGATAATACCCAGCTTGGACATGAGTAATCTACAGTTTTAGACTGAGTCAACTGGGACAACTTGGACTTAATGCAAAAGTAGTCTTCTTTTCTTCGTGATTTTTACATGACAGGATTATGACAGATTATCACCAAAGTGACAAAGCAGTAGATCAGCACTAAGATGAAAATGTCTGTCCAGGCAGAGAGGACAGGACTGATGCTTCAATAAGCGCTGTCACTGTACTTTGACAGACTAGGTGCAGGAAGGAGGTTGCGGTGAAAATGCATGCTTTGCAGAAACTGGAAAGAATAAATGCTTTTTAACTGGTTTATCTGTATTTTTGTGCCCTTAACGTTTGTTGATAGGTTTTAAATGGAACAGGAATAGAATAATTTGAGGCAGAGGACTTCAGGTAACTTGAGGCAAAGGATTGCAGGTAACTTTAAACTGAAGGTCAGCTGGGTTTAAGTTATCCACTATCTGTTGATAAGCTTAAGTAACTCCAGTGGCTTGCCACCATAATTTTCTTTTCCAGGAACTGACCTCTTTATCTCTCTACCTGTCTTTGTTTTGTAAATATTTCTGATGAGAACTTCAGTAACTTACTTAATGCAGAAGTAGCAATTTCATTGCCTAGAACACACTGGCATCTCTCTCTGCTCCCCCTGCCCTTTCCAGGAGATGCTCTCCAGCCCTTTAGTCACAGCAGCCACTTTCAGGGAAGGGGGACATTCTTGTCAGCAGTTTGGCTGCTGCAATCCTGGGTTCATCCGGCCTAAGTAGGTGTGCACTGCCACACCTTATGATTGTTTGGTCTTTACTTAATCCTTCTTTGTTTCAGCTCTCTTCCCATTACTCCTGACTAACTCATCTTTGTTAAAAAAAAAGAAAAAAAAAAGAGTGGCCCTAAGGTAAACATTAGCACTGTTGTAAAACCAGTATCAGGAGTATTTAGACTCTTCCTGATTAAGGAAACTTAACTCAAAATAAAGCCTCCTTTGGCAAATTGTCAGAAGCCTGTGAGATCCATATTGCTTGCTGACACGTCTGGTTTGTCCTTCCAACTACCCTTGCTTTTCCCCCCAGTTGGTATCCCTGTTTACTGCATTTATTATTTCCAAAAAATTTCTCTAGTATTTTGCTTATGTTTGCATGATGATCTTCTTACAAGATGGAGATTTCTCCATCATAGATGTCACATCTTTGATTTCTTCACTAAGTTGTGCACTACCTTCTTTGAATTACCGAACTATGTTTTTTCCTAGAATAAAGAGTAGCCATTTTTGCAGATTACGACTTTGCCATCAGCTGCTGTGGCTGCTGATGTGTTTCTTAGAGGTGGAACTTCATACTTAGAAACATCAAGACTCAATTTCAGTTTAGCCTGGGGAAGGGTCTAGGAGCTACAACTACTGCCCTGCCCATTGCAAATCTTCTCCTTTACTCACACCCCGATGCAGCTTTTGCTACCGGAATGTCTATTTCCAAGTGGAGATAGGCTAAAAACTTAGGCAATAGTAGGGGTTTTATAGCCTTTTTTAATAAAGGAATTCTGAACTAAGCATGGGAAGTTCATCCCTTGGCCATTCACTGAAGGTGCCCTAAGTGGCACGTCTGTTTCCTCCAGCTGTTCTTGGTGTCTTTGCTTCCATAAGAGCAACCATCAGAGCCCTGCTGGAAACCCTAATCACCCTTATGTCTGTTGGAGAGAAACATTTGCAGAATACACAAAACAGTGAATTAATGCAGAAAGATTTTGCAGATACTGGGTTATACAAATCACCAACTTTAAATTTTGTTGGTTCTGATATTCTCACTAAAAAATGGGAGTGATTTTTTTTTTTTTTTTAACTTCTAACAGATTGAAGACTGTTTCTGGGGGACCTGGAAATATCAAATTATTTTAGCCCAAAGTTCATTTATTGCAGATACTATTCTTTATCTTACTGTTGAGCGAGTAAGCAACAGTTACCTACAGTCTCATGGGATATTTTTTTCTATTCCCATTATCAGGAACCTCAGGTGGTGGGGGCTTTCTTCTCCTCCTACTGTAACGACTGAAGATAAATTTAATTAAATGTGGTCCACAATCCAATTTATACTTCCCTGTAGCAGGAAGAATCTGCTCTGTGACACCGAAGGATTTGTTTTTTCCCAGCTGCTGTTAGTGAAATTCGAGGCTCTGAGTAATTGGGTTCAAACTTATCAGAAAACCTTCCTTTGTGATAGGCATTTTATTTTCTCACTTAGGCATTACACCTTTTACCAAATCAGAGCAGTACATAGACAAATGTACTTGAAGTGTGGCAGAATTTGTATAGTCTTATTAATTAGGTGACATATATAAATACTTGTCTGTTACTACTACTCATATAATAGTTTTAATCAACCAACATGGTGATTATCCAATTATCTTTTTTACACTTGTTAGTACTCCCACAGACAAAATTAATTCCATCGTGATAGGGATTATTCTTTTGTTTAATTAGTAAAAATATGAATTTTGTGTTCAAAGTTTGGAATACAGAATTTTTTTTCCATTCCCAAAACGTGATGTCCTGTTTCTTGAATCCTCTATTGAGTCAAATTCAGTACTATTTGCTATGTGAAAATGAGACAAGACACTGCAATTTACTTTTGGATAATATCATTGTCATGCTCAGAAGACCAGTAATCCCTCACTGGGGCTTTGCTTTTGCAGACTTAGGCCAAGTCTCCACTAAAAAATTATGCAGATCAAGGTCCATCTGGTCTGACAGACATACTCCTCAGCCAGACTTGCACTTTTACAGTTAAATCTGTTCAAGAAGTATAAAGCATGGTGATAGAATTTCATTCAAAGATTTGCTGGGTGTTAGATTCCATCCTTCACTCACAACCTTCACTCAGTGGGTGAGTGAGGAGCTCTAATCACCTGCTGCCACCTCACCAATGCAGGGCCGTGGGGACCATCCCAGGTCTGTGCTCCTGGCAAGGAGGGTGCTCATGGGCAGGGGCTAATGCTCTGCCCAGAAGTGTGCCAGCACCCAAAACAGCATTCTTGCTTGGTGGGCTGGGCCAACAGGGCCTTAAGTAACTACAAGGATGCACTCAGGTGAGTAATTAGCATGGGATATGTCCATAAATTTAAAAACTGGAGACATCTCAGTGGCATAGCTGTTTGTCTCACTGAAGAGCAACATCATGGATCTGTTGCAGAAAAAAGTACATATTTATTTTAGAAGAGAAACACAAAAGGTGCTCAATATATTAAGTTGGGGGGTTGGAGTTAAACGTAACAAAGCTAAATGGGCAATCGTGAAAGTATTTTATGTTAGACAGTTTGGGCTGAAAAGGAGTATGGGTAAAATGCTGGCACATAGCACAGATTACTTTTTCCTTTTTGTGCTTAACTGCACTGTTCTTTCACCTTGGGACTTAAAGAGCTGTCACTGAAAGTCATGGCTGGGTCAAATGCATGCTCTTATTTATGGCATGCACCAGGGTATGTGTCATCCTAAAAATGTTTTATTGACCTCCTAAAGATGTGCCATGCATGGAGAATAATTTTCACAGGATGTAGGGAGGGCATTTTCTCTAGTTATTAATTTCTGAGTCTTATCACTGTTACCGTTATCAATGTATGGGAGATGCCTTATCTGACTGATGTGCAGATTTCATTACTTTCTTACTTAGCCTGCTGTTCAGGAGTTCCTGGCCTGCACTTCTGCCATCATAACTCTTCATCTTAAGAGCTATGTCACCTGCCAGAGATTCAGAATAATTAATATTTTTGTCAAGAAAAGGCACATCTCTCAACATCTCGTATCTAGAAGCAGCCTTTCAGATGTTTTCACTTGTCAGCTCTCCACCCAAGATATTAAGAAGGAAGAAAGGAATTTATTGTAACAAATAAGTAGAGCTTAACAAAATGAAATGTTGCTGGTCTGGATGCAATCTGTACTCACATCTTTATGATCAGGAGGTTTCTGCTACCTTGGAGGTAAAGGATGTGTGCCCATATTAAGATGGGTGTCATTTCAGGGTCATGTCGATGGATGGGTGATGCAGTGTCTGTTGCAGAATGGATACTGCTGCACTATCCAGCAGCTCCATTCTCAGCCTTGCAGCAGCTGAGGCAGGAACTCAACCTGTTTTCACTCAGTTTACAAGTAAGGAAGCTAGTTAAGAGCATTAGGTTTTTGTTACCATTCGGATCATGACGAACTGGGGTTTCTTTCCTAGTGGACCCCCTGATTTGTGAGGATTTTTTCTCTCATAGAGTGCTAATGCCAATCAGGCCTTCCAGTCATTGTGCAAAGAATGTTTCAGAGGAGACCTATGAGTCATTTTTCTGTTCTATTGGCAGATACATCATTGGTGAGAAGATAAGAAAAATTTGGGCATAGTGATTTCTTTTTAATTTTATCATGTGCTCAAAATTTAAGTCTTCTAGGAAAGGCTCATGGTATCTTTAACAAGCATAAAAAAGAGGATGATCAGAGCCCATCAGAAGCTTCAGAATAAGTTTTCTCATAGATCTTGACAGTTTAGATGCCCTAAATGGGTTTTTAGACACCTACTTTATGATCACCTGTCTTCTTGGCAGATAGTTGCACAGACTCCCTTTTCTTCCCTCCCTCCCTCTCTCTCGCTCTTACTCTGTCTTTCTTTGCAGAGTTGATTTGCTCATCTAGATTTGGGGCATTTGGATTTTGGGAGAGTATCTGCTCCCACAGCAGGAGATTAGGGCTGGTCACTCTGATGAAAGACCTTGAATCAGACTGTTGACGCAGAGGAGGCATCTTGCCCTTTGCTTTCTCCTCTTCTGGTTGGCAGTGTTTTGACATGAGATGAGCTTTTACTGTTGAGCAAAATAAAGCTCCTTCTCCTCTGTGGGACAGAATTTTTTGCCCTCAGTCCCAGCTCCTGTGACTACAAGGACAGAGTATACCGGGATCAAGGTTTGGTAGGACACAGTGCCAGCACTTAGTTATGTGTGCAAAGGAGCAGTTACCACAAAAGCAGTGGCACTTAAAATGAGGTGCAGGCAGACTGCCTGCTTAAATTCATGGTCACTTGGCAGTAGCACTGTGGCAAAAGTGTCCTGCCAAGTCATGAGCTGGCATGCTGCCCTCCATTTAGACTTGGACTGTAGGCAGCCAAGTGACCAGCAGCTGTGGCTGTGAATAGCAGGAGGACATTAGTCCAAGAACAACAAGAAAAAAAGCTTCTTCTTCTATGTTTAGAGGTTTTCTTGGCTCTTCCAGACATGTCTTCTCATTTCAAAAGGATCTAGAAGGTGGAAGGTGCCCTAATGCAGCTGCCCTTTTTGAATCCTGTCCACTGGGATCCCCCAGTTACAGGATTCTGCATGGGAACATGTTGTTGCCCAGTCTGTGACTGCAGTAGACAGGAATGTGTTTGCTTGAATGTGTAGAATGAAGTTTGCAGCTTCAAGGAGAGGATTTTTTGTTTCTCTGCTCCCTTTGTTTGAGCAAGACAACTGAAGTGACCTGTAAACAATTTTCTGCATCCTATAAATGGCTTCTACGCCAGCTTTCCTGCTAATGACTGTACAAGGACTGGTTTTTATCTTTAAGAATGCCAAAGTGCTTGAGTGAACGTGGTTTACAGTTTTTAAAGGGGTTGACAGATGTCAACAGGGGCTTCAGATTGCTGACTCTTTGTACAGCCCTTCAGATACCAGGCGTGATTCTCACTCCCCATCCATTTCTACACTGCAAGACGTGATCTGTCACAGGCAACCTCAACCACATACCCCAAAACCTCCAAACAAGCAAAAAATATGAAATTAATTCTCTGGAAAATAGCACAAAGTCAAACATTAAGTTTAATGCTGGGGTGTGAATGGCAGAGGTCGCACTTTAGGTGGGGACATGTATAAAGGTTTATGCTCAATATACTAGGTGAAATTGGTGGGGCTGAGGGTAGAACAATGTCCACAAAAGCCCTGCCTATGGAAGCTCAAGGGCATCACTGTCTCTACAGCCACACTTCTTACATGGTGAACACAGGGAAGTGATTTCCCCTAGTCTGTCATAGAAGGTTAATGTTGTGGTACAGGCTCATGATCTATTTAAAGGCATTTCTACAGCAGCCTCCAAGATCTTTACCCAGCATCTCTCATTAGCTGTCAGTCTGGTGGAATTTCCTGGCTTTTGAAGTGGATTTTCCTGCTTGTGGTCAAAGAAAATGGCAACAAGGACCTGGGAGAGAGTGTGAGCCAGACTCCCTGCTGACCACAGAGCTTCCCTTGCCATTTGTCATAGAAATCCTTGAATAGCTTTCTAGCCAAGTCTCTGAGAAATAAAAGCTTTCCAGCACTAGCATCTTTAGGCTGTGTATCTCAGAGACAAGTATTGGCAGCTGGGTCTGTGCACCCACCATTGATCTAATACCTCTCCTCGTCTTTATCTTCTTGTCTGTTGAGAGGAACAATAATGTCCCTGGGAAGTGTGGGAGCACTGACGGGACATGGCATTAAGTAGTACTAGCCGTGCACAGGGACACTTGCAGGCCCCTCTCAGTGATTCCTGCTGCCATTTCTCTGCTGGCGGCATCCTCAGTGGGCTGGAGATAAGTGCTTTCTGAAACAAAACCTAAACTGCAGATGCTGGCCAGCTGCATGCAGCTGGACCAAAGCTCTGCTCGTCTTGACAAAGAAGCCAAAACCAAGTCCTTACAAAGGCAATGGCTGGAATGAAACTGAAATGATCAGTCCCCCCATTCAGCACCCCAGCTTCTAGCAGCAGGGGTAGACACGAGCAGTTCTTCAGGCTAAATAACTGGGGCACAATGAGAGGCATGTAAGACTCAAGTGTCTTCAAGGAGGAACTGCAAGATGATTAATTCTGCAATAGCTGCTTAATTATAAACGCATGTTGGTGGCCAGATTATATCTAGGCTGAATTTAAGGTCTGAATCTTTTCCTATGAAATGTGATCTGGATATCACTGGCATGACAATGAGGGATATGTGTGTTGATAGGTCACTGGGGTAAAAAAAATGACTAAGTGTAATGGTTTAGAAATGTGAAGTCTATGATACCATGTATTGGTTTTAGTGCATTTGATGAGACATTTCTGAGTGTTTTAAAACTAATGTAATTTTTTTTTCCTTTTTTTCTTTTCTTTTTTTTTCTTTTTTCTGTGAAGGAGGCATTTGAAGAAAAATGGGAGGTGATGCAGCTTTGTCTGGCTACCCAAGAGATAAAACCTGCAAACATCACTATGTCTTGTGAGAGCCTCTGTACTCTCAAAGAGTTCTGTTGAGTTACTTGCTTTTGTGATCTTTTGCAGGATGAGGCCCCGAGGCTGTTGGTATGATTATCCAGTAATACTACTGGATTAATATGTCTGCATAGTTTGTATATTGTAATCATGGCTTAAATATAGCTCCTTGCCAGGCAGGGTGAGGCAGCAGGTGGGAGGCTCACGGTGCAGCCAAAGGGGGGTGACCAGGGAGACATGTCCTGCTCTGTGGCATTTTTCCAGAGCTTTCACCAAACACCAAAGCCCATGTCAGGGCTACTCTGTAAGCGCAAAAGTTAGTTCTTCTTAAATGGGAGCTAAGAGTGGCAGGCTGCAACAGCTCTTGGGGTGGCTCAGGCAGGAAGGATCTTGCGGCAGGTGTGTTGATAGCATCGTGAAGCATTCTTTAGAGCTGTTTTGCTCTAGAGTTGGCAATGAGTTTGTGGTGGTCTGAAAGGTCTCCAGGGTCTGAAAGGCTAGGCATAGCCAAGTGCAGCATGGCTGGAGCACTGCAGTTTCACAGGGCAGGGATGGGGGTGGGCATTGCGACGGGGAGTTCTGCAGCAGGGCAGCAGTCTGCGTGCAGTGTTGGTCTGTCCATGGGTTAATTTGGTTAATACCGTGTGTTTACAAGTTGTGCAGCTACTGAGGTCAGGAGGGGGTTTCCTGTGACTTTTTTGGGATGTTTGATGGTGCTGGTGAAGAACTTTGTTGCATGCTGGTGTGTAGCCAGCTTTATCATTGTGTCACGTTGTCGTGTATTTCTCCACAGGTTCCTTCAGGTGGGGCGCTGGCCTGTCACTGATTACATACATGTTCTTCAGGGTAGTACAGTGTATTACTACAGTGCTATGTAAATCACTATTTGTGATACTGTGCAAAGAGGTAACCTTGATGAGTTATTTCTGATTATAATTTGGGTGATGTCAGTAGTTCAGCTTCATCTGTTCTGACTTAACTTGCAAAGCAACTATAATCTTGTCTCTTTTTACTTTTCATGGTGCACAGATTTAACCACTTGTCAAGGAAATAAAGATTTGTTGAAAGGTTAGAGATATCTTCAAAACTAGCATAAACAAAATCTAATTTTATACTTAATGCGGTAATTCTAGTGGAGGGTGTCTGTGAGGGCATGACTCAAATAAATTTTAACATGAAAATCTTTAGAAATAAAATGTTACTCAGTTTATTGATTTAATTGCAGTCACATTAACTCCTTTCTCGCTTTGATCGTGTGTGCAAATCTTGGACAAAGTGTAGGGTGGATTTAATTTCTTTTCCAGTTGATGTGATCTCAGTCTGTTCAAGCTGCAGTATAAATGGATGGGATTCCTTTTGAGCCAGCCCCTGGCCAGAAAACCAGTGAGCATGACGCAAAGCTGCCAAGAGAAAGAAGGAGAAGGTGTTAACTCATCCAGGGTTTAAACGGTCCTTTTCCTGGCACAAAATAGTCTGGCAATTTGACATCAGCCACTCAGCAGAGCAGAATAGGACAATGTCATTGTCCATTACAACTGGTACCAATTTGACTTGTATTGACATTTGAATTTAAATGTGCCAGCAAAATAAGAGTGAAGACAGGCACCCTTCTCTTACTTGCTGCACCTGTCTGTATTTATGGAATTTGGACTTCACTGGCTTTGTTTCTTTGAATACAGTGCATCAGTATTCCATGCCACTCTTTCTAGCCCTAGGGACATCACACATGTGAACTGGTTAAAGAAAATAGCTTTGCCTTAGTGCATTTTTCCATTGCAGTAGGTAATGGGTAGTCTATTACATTAATAGTACCTAGACAGTTGTGGTTTTGTCATACACAGCTGCTCAGGCTGCCTGCCTGCTATGACAGTGCTTGTTCTGGGGGTTTGTCATTGGGTTTTTTTTTTAAATCCACTGCTCTCATCAGAAAATGGAAATAACACATTTTCTGATCATTTTCATTGCCATCTCCACAGCCTGCCAGTGTGGCATTACATATGTTCTTAGTAAAAGGAGAATTTAAAAATGGAGGAGCAGAATGACATGAAAGACTGGAAGGAGAACTGCTACTGAAGTCACTTCTGGACTGCCTGTAGTCAGCTAGCATGAATGGGATGTACATCTCCTCTTTTTTTCCTCCAGCAGGAGGCCATAAGCTCAGTCTTTTGGAGCTGACATGTTCTTTCTCTTTGCTGAGATTGAAATAATCAGAAATTACAAATCTTTCTTCATAAAGCTGCAGCCCCCTAAGCCCCTAATTTTATCAGCCTTACTCAGAGCTTGTGTATCTCCGTCAGCTTTCATAGATCATGCTTCAGTTTTGTTTTCTAAAATGCAAGTTTGAAGGAAGCCACTATTGTCCATTGGAAATCCAGACAGCATCAAAAAAGCTAAGGCAGTTTCTCTTATTTTATCTGTTGCTCCTTATTCATTGTTTCTTGTATTTCTATTCATATATTCCTGTTTCTAAAATCTTTCTCATTGCTGTTGCTATGGTAAAAGCCTGCCTAAAAAAGGAGAATTATAGCAGCAAGATACGGTGACCTACAAAATAATCACAACATAGTTGCTCCGTGCAAAACACTGCTTTCAAAGTAACTGCTAGAAAATCTTGAGTGGGAAAGGGAGATGGCCAAAGTACAGGGACCATGTACATAGATCTAGATTTAATAAAAACTCCAACTTATGGACAAAATTGCTGCTTCTGACCAGTGAATCTGTACAACTGGTTTCCCATACACAGGAATTTTCCATGATTGCAATATCAACAATAGTAAACACCCAAAAAAGTGGTTTTGAGTGTTTGTTTCTACTGTTAACCTTCCAGCTCCGATGTGATTTTCTCCTCTGTGTACATGAATGTCATTGATACAGTGTTGTATTACAGTGGCTCATCCTTGCTGGAGGCATGGTTTCTTTTCCAACAAACTGATTTGAAATGAAGTGAAAACCAAACCATGAATTTTTTGGTTCACCTCTCAGACTATAAAAATGGATGGTCTCATTAATGATTAACAAAGCAGCTGGTAGCTCACAGGAGATCTGGAAGAAAATACTGCAGTGTCTCCCTCCTCTAGCAAATATATTGGCTTAACAGTTTTCTGTGCTCCTACTACCTTATTTCAGTATACACATTTGAATCCCAGCAGAGTGGATCTCTGCCTTCATACCTATGCTAAGATCAGTAAGGATGCATTAGATCCTACATGCATCAGATAATTTTTTGCAATGTTATTACTACTTAGTGGTTTGCAGTTCCCTGAGATGTTAGCATGACTTTTAGAATGCTCTTCTATTTTGAACTGTGCTGTGGGCATTGAAGAATTTTGGTATCTTTTTGCCCACAGCATGGTTAGATCATTACGAATCAAGTAAAAATTCACAATTTTGCATTTAGGTGGACATCACTTCTGGGTGTTTTGCTGTTGATAAATCCTTGTTACAGCATTAAACTGTGTAAAAAATAGTCACATATATTATTGTCACAAAGCGTTTACTCCTGTTTTTACTCCACAGTATTGGAGTACACTGTGCCTGGACAGCTGACAGAAGTGAACTCTAAAGAACCAGAGAAATCTTTTTAGACTAAGTGTTCTCAGAACATGTTTAACTGGTCAGCATTCAGGAAATAAAAATTGCTATAAAAATACCAACAAAAAAAAAATTCAAAAACCCCAGAAATCTCTAAAATAAAAACCCTACCACTTAGTAATTTTGCTTATGGCAAAAAGTGGTAGGAAATCTGGAGGCTTTTCCCTATTGCTCTAGAAGAGAACTGTGAGCATATATTCTCTTCTAAACTATCTGATTTTTTTTAATACTGAAAAATATACTATGGTCTCTGGAACCTTGTGCAATTTTTTGAATGCTTGTCTCTAAATGTAGGAACATGTTTTCCTCTATATTTGCTGTAAAACATTGGTGAATGCATGTATAGTACACCGGTTTCCTCCCTGGCAGAGATGGGGCAGATATGGAAGCTCACCTGTGCACAGTTACCATGGATAATGCCTCCAGAATTTATCACAAGGTTGTTTCTGTGGTGTACATGATAATACAAGCCGCCGTAGAACACCGGACAGTCAGCAGGCTGATCCTGGCCCAAAGAGTGCTTGTTTATGCAACCATTCATCAGGGCAGCACCACCTTCTGCAAGGAGATCACGCCAAGCTGAACATTGTGCTAGTGCCAGAGGCCAGAAGGATGGGAGAGGAAGGTGGAGGCTCACCTGGGCCTGGCAGAGTCCTGAGCCCCTGCCACAGCCGTTTGTGAGACAGACAGCAGGTGGGAGGGTGCTGGGCATTATGCATGTGGTGGCAGAAGTGAGAGCTGCCACTGCTGCATCCCACCATGGGAGCTGAAATCCAGATCCAGCTGGTGTAGCTGTGAGGCTGAAGGACTCTGGAGAGTTTGTAATTTTGGTTGGTAACACCCAGTTCATTTGCTTTCACTGACCTGAGTGGTTATGTGTTTCTCTCATTAGAGATCCGAGCTCAACTAGTTGAGCAGCAGAAATGCCTGGAGCAGCAGACTGAAATGAGAGTGCAGCTTCTTCAGGATCTGCAGGATTTCTTCCGCAAGAAGTCAGAAATAGAGATGGAGTATTCCCGAAACCTGGAAAAACTAGCAGAGAGGTTCATGGCAAAAACAAGAAGTACAAAGGATCATCAGCAGTACAAGTAAGAGAAACTTGCTTGCCCATCACCCCCGTGTTGTACCTGCTGCTGGTTCAAAGGCCTCTTTAAAATTTCCACGCCTGCTCAGCAGCGTAGCAGTTCTCATTGCAGCTGAAGGTAGATGAGTGCCTAAATACTGTTGTTGATGTGGCTCTCTGCAGTTACTCAGGTCAGCTTCTGACAAGTAGTTTCAGTTTCTTAAAACGTAAGTTGCACAAATATTGTCCCTAACCTACCTATATGGATTTTAAATCACCCAAAATACAACCAATATCTGGAAGAGATGCAGAGCCCCAAAAGTGCTTGAAATCTGTGAGCTGATTGCTAGTGGAATTGATAGGACTTTAAAGCATCTGCATGAAGATCAGTCAACATTACAACAACAACAAAAAAGACATTAGTAAAAAAAATACTTTGATTTGTTGTTTCATGTGAACTTTGCTGTGTCTTCACCCCTCTGATTCCTGGAAATAAAGATGATAACGTTATGCGTTGTTTACAATTTAATGTATTCCTTTAATGGTATAGTATCTTCTATGCAAAACAAGTGGTCAGGTAGTATCTGATGTACAGTATACAGTATGTTTTCTGAAGTGTTTCACTTGCTGACATAGGCTCATGTGGTTATTTTCCTGATTTGAGCTGATTAATGAATGCATGTGTCTGGCCCTGTTATGCTTAGGGATTTAGAACAGTATTTTGTGTTTGTAAAACTAAAAAGTAATTTTCCCACTGTTCACTCAGTCCTGTGCTAGAAATACACAGATAGAACTGTTGTTTCAGGACAAAAGTCTTTTCCAAATACATCTTGCAAACAAAAGGTTAATCAAATACAGCTTGCACAGTTCAAAGAGTATTAATATGTATTTCTTAAAATTCATTTTAGTGACTCAGTGATTCTCTGAAATAACCAACTAGTGCATATGTCACCACTTCAGAGAGAGCCCTGGCTTTTATTCTGCTTGTGGCAAGATCTTTTTTCCTTGTGCATACAAACATCTTTCCTTGTTCTTAAACATGTTCAATCCAGACTGGCAGTTGTGCATGGGGGTTACGACTTGAGTTCTGCCCTTGGCTTTGTTCTTGCAGTTCTCTGCTTTGAGAATAGGTTACAGCAAAAGTCGCTTTTGTTGTTGGTCCCCTGAGCTGTTTCCACCATTGCCCCCAGAACAATCAGGAACATCTGTGGAATCGGCTTTGGGACATGCAGAAGCAGTGAGGAGCAGTTAGTATCAGCATGGCCCTTCAGGAGTGCTCATGTTCTCTGACCTGGCTGATAAAACCCCTTGCTGTGAAGTAAAACTGTTAAGATGTCCATCTGAAACAAATGGAGGAAGTTTTCTTAACTTCTGATTCATAGCAAAACAAAGTGCTGATGAAGAAAAGACTTTTGTCTGTTAATCGTTCATTGTTGCTTTGATTCTGAGGGTGAGAGCTAAAAGTAGACAATTAGATGGGAATTAAAGGCCATATTTCTAACAATGAGAATAGCTAATTATTAGAATGGTTTGCCAGGAGTTGGAGGAGTTTCTCCCTCAATTAATCACCACTTCTGCTTGCTTTATCTTCATGTGCTTTATCCTTTTAACTAAGGGAGAATCCCTGTAAAGGAGAAAGAAAAAAAAAGAGGAGCAAGTTTCTAGAGCAGTTAGCTGAAAGGCAAACTTGTTACTAAAATGTCAATAAAAGCATAAGACAAATTTTATAAATAAATTTTTATTGTCTGTGAAACAGTTACTGAACTACATGTATTTTTATTTTGCCTTGTGTAAAAGAAATGAGAAGTCATCTTTGATTTCACTTTTTGCTATATTAAAGCTGGGAGTGAGCCTGCATTGCAAACAGTCTGTCATGGGAATTCAGAATTGGATCACTGGCAAAAGTCCAGTCCTGCTGTTTGCTTTATAATTGGCACATCTAGGACTAGCAGTAGCAGTATATTGATGAATGCTGTGAATTTATGAGCACTGCTCACAAAGTATGGATGCTTGAGACATTTTCTTCTACTTCGTCAGTTATACAAATCCAATTCAGTGAAACAACTGCACCTGAAATTTTGCTCATTAAGGATTTGGGTTGTGCTACCAGTGCTTGTTTATTTCTAATGTCAAAAATTAATTACTGTACTCTTCCAGGAGTGACCTTTGTTGATTTTGCATATTTACATGTACTCTATCTCTGAGCTTTGTGGCAAGATATTTTTATACTTTCAGGTGGCATGCAGAGTATATCCATGCCTCGTGAGACTTGAATGTGTCCTAAAAGTCATCTGAGGCTTGCCTAACCTGAGTTATTCCAAGAGTGGAATAACAGTCAGTTGACTGTTCAGAAGCAGCTATTTTTACATAAGTTATGACTGTAAATGTCAGTGAGATGTTTCAATTAATAACTTTTTCATTTCTATATATTATACATGTGTGTATCTCCTTCCTCAGGAAAGACCAAAACCTCTTGTCACCGGTGAATTGCTGGTACTTACTCCTGAACCAAGTGAGAAGAGAAAGCAAAGACCATGCAACATTGAGTGATATCTACCTGAACAACGTGATCATGCGATTCATGCAGATAAGTGAAGACTCCACCAGAATGTTCAAGAAGGTAACGCCTCTCCTGCAGTCCTCCATCCGGGCTTGTGAGATGCATGAGGGAGGCAAAAGTGTCCTAATAGATAGCATTTGAGGAGAAGATTCAGCACACACAGCATAAAATCTGTTTTAGCACACATATAAATTCTTCATGACTATTCTCTTGAAGCAAATACTTAATGCTGGAATGCTTGAGATCCTGCTGGTAACTTTTAAGAGCTCAATCAGAAATACCCAAAAAAAGCAGGGGAAAAAGCTTGTCCTTCTCTGAAAAACACACTTGTCTACTCATGCAGAAAGGAAACAGTTTTTGCTTAGGACTCCCAAAATAGTAAAGCTGTATTAATGAATTATTTGTAAAGAAGAATTTCATTGTGAATGAAACAGATTACAGACAAAGCAGAGAGTTTGCTTTGTAGTCTCTTGACATAAAGTTGGTAGCATCTGCTGCAGTTCTCCTAAAAGTGTTTCCTTTCCTTCCTAATATTAAATATGAACATACACTTTTGACAACGTAAGTATTTCTATTAGATCCTGTAGGTATTGTCTCTGTACATGTTTGTCCTTGTCCATAACTGTTACTTATTTTCACAACACATGCAATGTCTAAATCCCTCATATGCTAAGTAAGCACTCTAGGCAACCTTAGCACAAGACCTACATAATGTGTTTGCAGTCATTGTTGTTTAAATGTTCCAAAAGGCAAATAGATTATAAATGCATATTTGTTAGTCACAGTGAGATGCTGGTAGACAATCAGCATACAAATGAGTTCAAAAAGAGTAAAGGCTGAAAGATGTAAACTGTGTGAATAAATAATAGCAAGGGTACCCAAGGTAGTGTTTTCAAAATAGGGAACTGATTTCACACACACACCACCATAATTCTAGATAGCACTGGGGTGGGGAGAAGAATCATTATAGGGAGCACACAGGTTGTACTTGGAGGAAATAGAAGTAAAAACTTGAATCAAACTTCCATTATGCATTAAAACCTGTAAGAGGGACAGAGTTGTTTGTATAACATGTCTAATATGTGAAACTGTAATTCACTGACCACTCAATTTAGTAATATGGAAGATAGTTATAGAAGTTGAACCAATAATGAGAAAAGTGATTAGAGCAGGCTGCAGTATTGTCTATGTGGGGATAGCTCAGAGTTGTAAACCAGTAAGAAATTTCTTTTGGTATTGAATCTGAAATAGCTTTCCAGTTGTTAATGTCTTATCTCAGAAATATCTTCTTCACTAGGTGTACGTTATTATACAAGTCTGTTTGCTTTCAGCATAGTTCAGTTCCTTGACACTAGAAATTTTGCCTTTCCTTCCCTTCTGTCCAGATGGACTGTGCAATGTTATATAGTTACAGTTTTCTGTGGAGAAGTGTGTGTCCTTTTATATTCACTCATAATTTATTAATGGAGATGGCTGCAACTTCTCTCTCAAAAGGAGGAAAATACTTGGATATTTTCAGTGTATTAGCAGGAGGCGTATTGTCCCATCTCCCTGATAAACTCTGTATCTCTGTCCTCCATGTTGTACCCATACAGGTGCAACATTTCAAATTTTCTCTTTCTAGCATAGCTTCTTGAAGAAGAGCAAGCAGCTTCTCTTGCTTTTTTATTCCTAATTTGGATTTTCTAAAGGGGAAAGGAGAGTAAGGAAATTGAGGTAGTCCTGCCATGCATAACCTGAAGCTCACATTAGTAGAACTCAGTTCTTCAGCAGCCCTTTCCTACCTTTCGTCAGGGTTTGAAAGCTGAGTGTCTCAGCTGGCAAATTCTCACTCAACGTTAGAGTATCCCGTCACACAGTTGTTAGCTGAGCTGGAAGGTGGGCAGAGTGAGCTAAGCAAAGACTGTGCAGGGATCTGAGCCAGTCCCATAATGTGAGGGGAAAGGTAGCAGGAAGACATGCAGCACCTCAGCACAGTATAAGTAAACTTAGGCATGTGGATTGAATGTGGCTTGTTCACCATTTCAATTATGAGCACGCATTTTTAAGACAGTTTGTCAGGCGTAGTACTTGTTGCAAAAGGCTGGTATTTCCACTGAGCCCCCAGTGTGCACAGTTCTTGCTGTGGTGCTTGCTGCAGAGTCCTGGTGATTTATTTACTGTTAGTTCCCAGTTGCAGAACTGATGATGAAGCTTTTCCAGCCCAAACCCTTCCATGATCCTGTGATAATTTGTGTCAGATGTGAATGAGCAGTCTAACTTAAGGTACTTACAGAACTGCATAATGGATGTTTACTGGGCAACCAAAAGATTAGATATGAAACACGTCTTGTGGTGCAGGAAAGAGATCACAGGGGCAAAGAGAAGGTATTCTTAGAGTGAGAAAGGTGACAGCCAACAGTATCCTCCATCAAAATGGAATTCTCTCTAAAGAAGATGACACTGATTTTGTTGGAGATTTTTAAACGTCAAATAGAGTATTTAAGCAGTTTTTTGACAATTTCTGTGATTCTGCAGATTACTTTCGAAAAAAATGTATTTAGAATAAAATATTGTCAGAGAAAATATCATCACTCTCAATAGGTGTCATATCCCTATGAAAGCATATGGAATTTGTTCACCGTTCACAGATTTTGAATTAGAGACAGACCATCCCCTACAGATACTTCTGCATTGGAATCTGATCATACTGTTCTGTGAAATATGCACTCGCTCGCTCTCTTATAAGTAATAAATATAAATAACAAGAAAAGCACTAATATGAAGATTTTAAAAATAGACTAAAAAACGCATGCTTAGTGTCTTACTGCAGTCTGTGGTCAAGAGCAGGAAATATCTGTACTCTGTTGGCTCTCACAGCATTGCACACAGGAGCATTTAATGTCTACAGTTCTGTGATTCTATAATTTACAAATACCAGTTAGTCAAGCTTCTCCATATTCAATTATTAGATCTTTTCGTTATATATCTTACAGCTTATTAATCTAATGGTGTTACGCATCACTACTTTTTACTGTGTTTTAATTCTTCATCAGTCTTGCAGCAGCAAGGTGCTTTACTCCATTTCCAAGTTTGGAGAGTAAGTACATACACCAAGTCCATGATCAGAACAGGTCTTCACTGTGCTGCTCTGAAACCCCAGTCTTGCTGCTACAGAACGGGAAAGTGTCTCAGAGTGGATTGCCCTATTGCCCACAAGCAAGATAAGGGGAGACAACAGCAAAATTGTAATCACCCTAAACTTCTTGACTCCTTCTACTCCCTTTTTTTTTCTCCCCCTTCTCCCAAGAGGATGGGACTTCCCATTCTGCTTCTCAATGCTAGACGTTACTGACTTTTTCCATCTTGCTGGTGGGCATGTTGGTTCTGAAATGAATTTTCTGTGAAGTGAGCCCAACATTTTCTAGATGAGTATGGTTTGAATTTGTATCTTAAGATTGACTCCAGCTCAAACTGTAGTAAAGAAAAGATCAAATAATTTCCTCATTTCCCGACCATGCTTACCACTAGAGTATTGGTTTTTTCCCTGTCCTATGTGGGATATACCATAAGCCATAAATTTGTAACAACCCCTTTTTCTATACCTTCGGTAAAAGGTGTGTGCCAATGATGATCTGGTAAAATGTAGTGGTGAGAGTGTCTGTGCTCCTTAGTCTTTGTACCTTGTCCTTGTCTCACTTCCTGTTCTTTGTCATTCTGGTTTTCCCTTTTGTGTGCATCTGGACATTTGGATTGTTCTGGGGAAATGATCCCTACTGGCTATACCCTTCATGGTCTGATGGGACAGGATGTGTTGTATTCAGGTACCTGACTGTACAAGGCTTTGTTGTCCAGTCTGGCCTCCTTAACATGTAGATATTCATTAATTTTGTTCTCTCAGGAACTACTTGTTATTCTTTTTTTCCAGGGGTCAGGAATGGGCATCTGTTTAAATGTACTAAATACAGGATGAAGATAGGATCTAGTGCAGAGATTTTGTAGCATTTATGGGAAGACGTTATGTCAAGCTCATACTTTCAGCTGGGCACCTAATCTCTTCTTTTTAGTTGTTGGCATATAAAAACAGTAAGATTGCCGTTGATGCCTGGCCTTTGTGCTGCACATAAAATTACCAAAATAAAGTAGCAGAGATCAAACTTTGCGTGCTTGCACATTTCTTCAGGCAGATGGGGTAGCTGGCCTCATGGGGACAATTAAAGAATAAAGTAATAAGGAGAAATGTCAAGCAGAAGGGAAAAGTATTATGCAGAATATTTCATGCAGTGATTCTGGTTACCCCAGCAGTAATAATCAACTGCATAAACAAATACCCACAAAATCCTTAAGCAGATTTGTATATTTATAATTTATAAACATGTATTTTCCTTGGACAGAAATCTGTATAAGCCAAGATGAACATACCATCCAATGTTTACAGTAAAAGATGCTGGAGAAACCAAGCACAATAAATATTTTAGTTCCATAATCTGGCTATTAACAAGGAATATGACTACCTACTGAATCTCTTTTATGTTATACAGATTGTGGCACATAGATTTTTTGCATCATTTTCTTAAACATTTAAATGTTTAAAAGGATAGCAAAGCTGTTTGTTGCTATAGACTGGCAAATGTGGGACAAAATTTTGCTGAGTTGGTTATGTTAGTGTCACCACAGCTCATGAAACCTCCTTGAAAAAAGGGTTTGCACTTCACTTCCCACAGGGACTCATTTAAAAGCAATCGTCACATAATATTTTCCTTAAATGATGTAACTGAGTAGCATTGTGTATGCTAAATACAGGCACTAAAGAGTTCCAGGAAGAACTGGACTGATTCTTAAATTTCAGTTAAAATAAACAAGAGTAAAGACGGAGTGCCAAATTATGCTCTAACTGAAATGGATGGAAAACTTTTAATAGACACAATGAAAATCTATTCAAGTGGAATAAAATTTTAAGTTGCTCAGACTTTATTCCAGAAATACAAATCTTGTTAACATCAGTAGGACCACTGATATGTTGAAAGTTGAGCACATAACTGAAAGGAGGGTTAAGGAACATTTGCTGGTCTGTTGCGTGGGTATGATCTATCCTGCTATCAGATCAAAAAAATACACTACTGTCTCTTAATGCCTTGAATCAGATTAGTAACATATATAATATTTTTAGCAGGAATTTGCATGTGCTCTAACATTTTTATTATATTCTTTGTTCTTTTGGTTTGTTCTTCTTTTTGGTTAATAGGTACTAGTGCATTTCACAGGGACACAGTGAATAAATAAGCACCTTCTGTGATTGTTTGTCAGGTTTTAATAGCCTGATTAGAGCTATCAAGTCAGCTCCAGGAAAATTTGTGCTGCATCTTACATTCTGTTGTCTGGGTGCCCTGAGGACAGGCTCCAGGAGGAGCACACTATTCACGCATGCTGAACTCTACTGTGGGGAATAGGTAGCATAAACAAGAAATAGGAAAGCAATTAGCCGCTGAAAATAAATGCACTTCTTAACCGCTGCTCTGACATGCCATATATTACACGCTAGAAGCCATATTGCTTGCCACTCAAGTCAGTGTTTCTTGATCTTAAATGCTAATGTAAAATATGTTGATTTTTGAAAAATAAATCCCTTTTATACTGTTAAGTTTAACCGAATGTCTTGATTTTTTTGGACAATTCCTACAAAATCTTTCATTAGAAAGATGCATCAATTGAAATGTTATCTGTCAGTACAAGCATCCTCTGTGAGAAGGAGTCCACAGATGGAGTCCTTTGTGATGATGACTCCTTTGTGATTGTGTGGCATTGCTGGGTTGTCACTTCCCAATTTTCACTCTTTCTGATCACCTCCCTCCTTCTCTTTTTGCTTTCCGTTTTTATTGTCCTTTTACAAAAGCATCTTCCTTTTTCTGTATTGTGATCTCTTCCATTTGCTTTCAAATTTACCATTGATCACTGTGTTGCCCTGGAAAAGATCATGTATGCATGTTTGCCAGTGAATCCTGAGGGCTGAACTGCTTATGTTCAGTGCTGGACAGAGCTCGAAAGGAGCAAAGAGAAGAAATGGGTCCTACTAAATAGTGATCGTTTACCAAATCCTCTGCTCATCTGGTGTCTATTTGCATTAAGGTGGGATTGCATTAAGAGTAGAAGAGTGCATCCTTCAGTGTGCTTTGCCTACAGCAAAATTTCAAGGGGTAAAGAGAAAATTGGTTTGGGGTTTTCTGTCTCACCTTTTCCAAGAAACTTTTGCACTACCAGGTTAAGGCATCCTGCCTTAGAATTGCTGTTGCTGTATTTGGGGCTTGACTTCTCATCAGCTTTGAGATGGCTGTGAGCAACAGTTGAAAGGGATAAATTGCTTGAAGCTGAAGTTCATCTAGAGTTTCCTCCCACATGTGTATACTTTCATCTTAATGTCAAACATCTTATTTGTATGTTTTGCCCTTCTTTCTGCTAAAGTAATTTAAAAAACTGGTCATATTCAGCACTGTAGAAGCAGCTATGCAAGAATAAACTGGCGGTCTCTACTTGGAGCTTTGAGGAGGTGTGTAAGCTGTGTTAGGGCTGCACTGCTGACTTTTGAAGGCAGGGTGCCAATGTAAAGCAATGAAAAGCAATTCAGAATTTTTGCTAAAGGTTTTATGGCATTTCCCTACAGCAGCTTGCAAATCTGCACTCCTTTTCCCATTCTTCATAAGCACTTTGTGTAGTGTTACATAGATGAAATTTTGCCCTTCCTATTAGATGAAAAAAATCTGATATTTGGAAAGACATGGAAATACTAAGCCTTGTGTTCTAGATACTTTAGAACTAATGCATACCTCATGAAAATACCAGACTTTGAAAAGTATAAGCAGTAAGGAAAGTTTCATAGTAATTCTGTATACCTCAGCTTCAGAGCAGCTGTGTTACTGTGCCTTAGCTACTACAGCTAATGCCCTTGGGAATACAAGAATTTCACTGAAGTGTTTTTTAAATGCTATTCTTAACTTCTTGTCAGTGAAAAACCGTCTTGAATATAAGGATCGAAGTGAATACTGATAAGTGATATGATGGGTGCCTTAAAATACTGCCCAGAGTTAAAGTAGGATAGTAGGAGCAGGAGAAAAAAATCCCAGAATTTTCTGTTTGAGCTACTGTGTGTATCTGTTTCATCCTTCTGGAAGACACAGTGGGTGGGATGTGTGGCGTGGTTTCTTCGCATATGTAGACATTGTGCTGGAAGTTCTCATTCAGAAACCATTATTCCTGCAGGTGTTTTAGTGATGGCCAAGTATGTGTTAGCAGCTTTGGAGATGAGTTGTCCCTGAGGATTTTCCTTTGGCTTCTGTACAAAGTACTTCTCATAGCTAAAGGCCATTATCTATCATGGAGTTGGAGTTTTTAGAAGCCAGACTAATTATCAATTTATTCACGGAAAAAGAAATCTGACATTTCCAACATGGATGTTAGAATACTAAGCATCACAGACGAAATGTAGCCAGCGTGTTTGCCAAGTCCTGTAGCTCTATTCTGTAGCTGTTTTCCAAAGGCTGTGATACAAATGCCTTCAACTCTTGCACAGTTGCCACCATTTTCATCAGACTGAACTGCTGTGGAAAACTAACAAAGGAATATATTTCAATGAGGCTCCAGTTAAATACTCTTGTTTTGACATATTTGCTTTGGTATTAACTATTCCTAAGCTTTTCTTTTTCTCTGGATCAGAATGAAAGTAAAGTCACAGTCCAGAAAAGCTAAACAAAGCTGGTTTAGCAGCCAATTCTGTGGAATATTATGCAGTTGGGTATCTGTTTCAAAGAGGAGCCGCAATTATTTCTTGCATAAATATTTAAATAGTTGCATGTGCTGAGAAACAAAGTCTATCCTAGATGTAAAGTTTGGCAGGATGTCCCTCTAGAATATCACATTCTGCATGGTTTAGTTTTTGTATATATCGTAGCAGTTATAAAACAGTACACAGTTTGTTATATTAGAAACATTAATCTTCAACCTTACCCTTTCTATTGGCACCTAATTTCCTGATGCTTTATGGGAAAAATATCTCAAATTACTTCTGGGTTTCCTTGTAGAAGTCCTCTGTCCAGATGTTATCTGTCTGCCTCTGCATCTTTGAATCACTGTTTTCGGTGCATTGTAATTCAGAATGGTTTTTGTGAGCAACATTGCATTCACTGTCTAGGATAAACAATGAGTATAAATATCAAGAAACAAATGTATGCTGCAGCTTTTACATGCCCTTTTCTAATGATTTTTTTTTTAATTACAGAGTAAAGAGATTTCATTTCAGCTTCATGAAGACTTAATGAAAGTACTTAACGAGCTTTACACAGTAAGTATAGTTACTTACTTAGCTTATCTTATACAAATTCAGTATCAGACTACTTCTGTAAGCTTTAAGTGGACTTTCATTGACTAAGTTACCCCCAGTGGAGATACTTATTTTTTGTCTTTTACACGAGCCTAAAGTATATTTTTGGAAAGACTACTCACTTGTTTAAAATACATATGCTAATGCTTTCAGTATTACTCTTTACTTTCAACACTTTTTCCCCCCCAGACTCTGCTAAGCCATTTTATTATAAAAGTTTTGTTGTTTGTCAATGAGACATGTCTACTCAGAGCTTGCCAGAGCAAAGCTTCTTTCTTTTCTGCCTTGCTGTTGTCCATGCTGCCATCTGCTTTGTTTTACCTGTGGACTACACTCAGTAAAAAGTCATAGATGTTTGCGAATCCAGTGCTGTGCTGTCTAAATGTTACTTATGTGCCCTCCCCCATCCCTGACTGGGATAAGTAAATAATGAAAAGATAAACAGGGGGTTTTGTAGGCTTCCCATACAACTTAGAGAGGTCAAGAAAAAAACGCTGTGAAAATTCTGGCAAGGTCCTACTAATCCATAGAAAAATCTGAGAGAACTTAGGTCTGAACCTATTTTCTTGTTTGAAACCCATTTACACAACTTGTTACTGCAAAAGGATGTCTTGTCTACCTGGTAACTATTTCCCCACCTATCTTCTGAGGTGATATGTTGTGAGAAAGAAAAATAGCAAGAATTACTCTTTCTTTAAAACACAGCTGTAGAATTAAGAGGAACTTAATATGCAACTCTTATAAAAGCCTTCCTCCTCATTGAGGAAGTTGTACATTTAAATTCTCTTTTTTTGTCTGGAAGAACTGAAACATATATGCTCCAGTACCCTGCATAACAATCTCTAGACTGCTCTGTGTCCCATCCTCAAGATTTGGAGGACCATAAAAAAACCTTACAATACTGATATCAGGAAACATTTGTGACCTTAAGAAAGTTTAGGAAGCTATCACAGACCACTTCTCCACAGGCAGAGCTCAAACATTATTTTTGTGCATCTTGATGATTTTTCTTTTGGCCTAGGGAAAATTGTGCAGCCATTGGTGGATGGATTGAAGAACATTTGATGTCAAGAACTTAGGTGGCATAAAGGAGATCCAAAAAAAATAAGTTTTGTCTTATTGCCCTGAGTTCTTTTGAATTGTTACGGACACATATTCCCAAAACTTTCCTAAACCACTGCATTTTTTTTCTTTGGGATTTTCTTTGGGGCTTTTTTTGTCTGAAACCACCGCTGATTTTGTAAGGTGCAATACTGGAAAACCTTGGCTGAGGCCTGCAGTCAGTGAAGCGTTGGGGGATCAGCTTCTGCAAAGTAGCAATAGTGGCAGACAATGCACACAGTGACTGCAGGAGCCATGGCACGAGTGGGACTTCAGTGCTGAATAGGCCTTGTAGATACAGTCTTGTTTCAATTAAACAGTTGCATAACTCCAGTGTCTGGCAAGGCTTGGGATCAGTGCCTGTGCTCAGGGTAGGGAAACAGTGAAACATGTGCTGAAACACTTTTCTGGACTACCAGTGAAAATCTGTAGGACTGGACTTTGGTATTTTCACTCTTCACACTAGTGCTATGTCTTCACACTGATGGTTACAGATTTAATCAGGTATTAGCTTCTATATTATGGCTTCCAGTGCATGCTAATTCCTTTCTCAGATTTTAAGATTTGTTTTTTAAATGAGAATATCTTTTATGTTATAGAAATTCTGAATTTCTCCACAATTTGAGTCAGGCTACTCCTGCAAGATGGTTTCTTGGGATGGAATTTACTTCACCTGATTTTCAGACATCAGCCTTGTAGATAGAAATACTTTAGCATGCTATCTGGGTTCCAGTTAAAGTCCCTGGAAACCTAATATGGGGAGATGAGATCCCTTCAATCAGATGCAAGAATCTGCTTGAGATTAAGTGATCTGTACTTTTAACTTCATTGTCCAGCTTTTCATTGATTGGAAAGGTCTTGGTCAGCTGTACATGTCCACATTTAGCTAAATAAAGCCCACACATAATAAAGTGACAATATGGTGGAGAGTAGCATCTGTTTCACTGCTTGCATGTTTAGAATGATCATCACCATATCTGTGTATTATATCTGCTCATGTACATAAAGATAGAACAGTATCTAGACAGATGGGAACCTCATGCACAGGTTTTTAATTCTGTATCGCATTTACTGTGTACAGAATAAGATCATAGTGGCCTTATCAAAACAAGTATCAACAGTTTTAATCTCCAGCAGCTACATTTCTCATTCACTTACACAAAGGAGACATCATCTTCTTGTTTTCCCCATGATTTATAGAGGGAAAAAAGTCAAATAAAAAAAATAGTCTTACTAGTGTGAGATAAATCTTTGTGTCCAAAAAAAAGCAAATTAATTTCAAATCTGTGAGTAGTATACTAATACTGAAGTGTCTCTCTACTACTTAGTTCTGTTTTTTTGAAAGGAAAGATGCCTTCATGAAGTATAACGTAAAATGTGAAATCATATTGGAGTTTAAATACCTCTAAAGCCATTGAGTGAGGGGCAGGTATCAGAGCTTTTAATATGTATGAAGAAGGTTTAATAATCTGGTTATTTCTTATCATCATTCCTTATCTTACAAGAAAGGTCTGTAAATTAAGGCCTTTGGCTTGTGCCATCCTCATTCAAACTACTCATCATGTACAGGATTGTTGAAAAAAAAAGCACAAAAACAGGTGAACCACAACTGCAGATGTTCTTAGAACCGTGAACAAAGCAGGCTTATTTTGCTGGAATAATCAGAATTCTGTAAGGGAAATCATAGTTTTTAATTTTCCATCTCTTTTATGTAAAGTTTTTTTAAATGTTGCATTACATATGTTTTCTACATGTTTTATGACTAATAAAAATGCATTTTAAAACTCTATATTTTTAGTTTTATGCACAGATTTTAAAATTATGACTGAAAACATCATGCTAAAAACATCAAGCTCAGCTTCATTCTGTATCTTTGCAAGCTCAGTAAATTGTGACTGTCAAGTACTTATAACTATGCCTGGTTTCTTGGCTGCTGTGCCAGCCAGTTGGTATTTTCAGATCTGCAGCATCCCAGCAGCTGCATTCCTCTCCTTACTACACTTTCAGCCAGTGCAGGCTCGTAGTAATCAGTCCCGTGTTTTACATAAGAATATAAGCTATGGAAACTACAATGAGGTGTATCTTTTGAGTGAGGGGGGATGAGGAAAGGGGAACTCAGTTAGTTGTGTGTGGTCACAGATAGGAGTTTTTCCTGGCATTTATAGGAAGAAAAGTTGGTCGAATGGAAATCTGTATGATGTTTCGATTGTTGTTTTTTGTGAACTGACTGATTTAGAAATTTTCTTACATGTTGACTTAAAGAGACAACAGATTATTGACTTTGCAATATATCATCTTTGCAACAGAGAAAACTCCCCAGTCAAACTCTTCTTCCATTTCTCCGTGAAGCTAAAACACCTTGTCTTGTCAGATCAAGTACTGGTATGTAACAATAGTAAGTGAATGAGGGGGAATGATAGGGGACAGAAGGTAGGCAGACTCTTGTGTTGGAGAGAGATCTCCACTGGACTTATCTAGGGGTCAGACCATATTCATAAATGTCCTCCAAAGAAGTCAGGGAGGTTACAAGTTTGCTAAAAATACAGAGATGTTCCAGTAATAAGGCTGAGGGCAAGTAGTGGAGAAAAGTGATGCACATCATAAAAGTATATCTTCATGTCTCCCACTTGGCTTTTCAGATTAATCCTGCTGCCATCGCACATTTCACAAGCAATGCAAATCTAAAGCTCTCAGAAAAATGAAAAAGTAGGGGCAATCCAAAGCAAGCCAGATGTTTAAAAAGACAGGGCTGCTATGCCACTTGCATTTTCCAGTGATTTATCTTACTCTTTAAAAATCTCGGCTGTTTAATTTCTCATGGTGGTTGCTGCCAGATTTTTTTTTCTTTGCTGAAATAACACAGAATCCGAATTATCTTTAAAAAGTTCTGTTTACCGTGCACATCAGAGATCTGAGAAGGTGAAATCAGTTATCCTGTATTGATAGTAATATATAAGTGACAATTCCTAAAACCACATCAGAGTTTGGCTTGGAAGTGAGCGAACAGGATGCTGATAACAGCTCATACTGAGCCTGCTTAACAGCTAGAGGCCACTGGTGTGGTGAAATTGGCATAAAATTTTACTTATTTCTTGTGCAGAGCACTAAGTAACCCAGTTTAATGAAACTCTTGTGACTCCACCTTCTGATAAGAACTCACAGCTTAGCAGAGACAATTCTAAAACAATTCAAACGTGATAATTGCACCGGGGATGAGCTACTGTTCCAGGAAATTCCTATTTCCTGAGAAACACTATGAAAAAGTTCTTAAATATGCAGTTTTATTATAAAAGCAAAGTACACGTTAACACAGTAATTCCAATATATTTGAACTCTGTAGCTTTCAGTCTTGCCTTGGTTTGAGAAGTTTTCTAGAGAAGAAGTATGTGTGTAGAAAAGGAAAGCCAGTCCCTTGCTATGGGAACATTCTTTTCTTGTAGCCCTAGAAGTACAGCACTAATTACTGTCTTGTTGATAGATTTGCCTAGATAACAACTGTGGGTTTAAATAAAATAATTATCTAAGGATGTACTCAAATGTGCCCTTCCCTCTGATAAATACTATCTTATGCCTTAAGCCTGTTTGCTGAGCTCTTACAAATGGTGGTGAAACTTTGGCACACAAATTGAGATGTTTATACTACTAAGTGAACAGTCTGTCACCTACAAATGTGAGAGTACATAGTTAGGGTAGCATAATCTTTTTCATCTGCTTGTAGTCTGACACAGTCATCTGACAGAAATCTATATTTTACATCATTGCATCAACAGAATAAACCTGCTAAATTAATAGGAGATAAACTCAATATTTAATTTTAGAAAGGTACTAGTATGCATCTAACAATGATGGTTCTCTACAGTGGAGAAAAGCAGTAAATGTCATGATGAAAGTTCAGCATCTGCAAAATTACAACCTTGCTCTCTTTTTTCAGTGCATACTTAATGGCTTATCAATAAGCACTTTGGAGACTAATTAAAGTCAGTTCAGTGATGGATACTCTCACAGGATGGTCTGTCAGTTCAACAGTTTGGTGGACATTTGAGAAGCATTATTGCTTGTTTCATGAAATTATTCATAGTTTGAGTAACAGATCTATGAATCTGTTGCATGTTCACAGATCAGAGGCCTACAATGCTCAGAACTTTTCATACAATAAGTATTACAAGATTTAGGAAAGTCTGTTACTGTGTTTAACAATATCTAACAGTCTTAAAAACTCCAAGGCAAAAAGATGGCATAGTGTTAAGGGAAAGAGTCATGTATGCAACTTAGCATGCAAATTCTAAGCTAATTTGTTGAGGAAGTATGCACTGAAATACTTGGAAGCCAGGTCCCTAGCTTGTTCCCATTTATTTTTCCATACATGTCTCTCTAACGCTTTCTCAAATTAAGTTCAGCTGCTGCAATATCAGCTCCTAAAAAAGCATTGACACATGATGAAAAAGGCTGAAAAATCATGAAAAAGTTTTCCTCAGAGGCTTGCAAAATAATGATGTTGCTAGTGCATGAGTTAAGCAGTGCTGTCAATGTAACAAAGTGGACAGGAGTCACACGCATAGGCTGGTCACCACTCTGTACAGAGTCTGTATTGATTCCTAAGCCAGTGAGGCTTGGGTAGGACTGACTCTGACTGATGTCCAGTCCTGTGAATACAGAGAGAGGGCTTCTTTTTAAAATTTTGTTATTTAGGAAACCATTTGTGCCAAGAGCTCGTGCAAAGTTTGTTGGGAGAACACATGGATTTCAAGTCGGCATCTTGGTTGCCCACAAAGACTATGTGTTCCATGTAGTTCTCCCACAAAACTTGCGTTTCAATCAAGTAGAGTGAGATACTCTGGATTTGGTAGCATGTGCTGTAAGCAAGCAGTGAGAGGAAGAAATACTCCTCAGTGATAGGAAGCAAGTGGAGCCGGTGTGGAGACATTGGTGAGAACAGGTAGTAGTACACTTTACTCCTTCAAGAAGTGCTTCTTCCAACAGGGAGGCAAGCTGAAGTGTCAGCCACTGCAAAAGGACATTTATAACTTGTCTGCTAGCCATTCAGAAAAATTGTTTCGAAAACTTCAGTGCTTACTGCTTTTGGCAAGCAGAGCAAATCCTTGTTTCACCTCTTAGGTGCTTTGAGATGCAGTTAGAAAACTCTCAGATATTATTTGTCGCAGAATCACAGAATATGCTGAGTTGGAATGGACCCAGAAGGATCATTGAGTCCAGCTCCTGGCCCTGCACAGCACCATCCCCAAGAGTGACATCATGTGCCTGAGAGTGTTGTCCAAATGCTTCTTGAATTTAGACAGGCTTGATGCTGTGACCACTGCCCTTGGGAGTCTGTTCCAGTGCCCAACCACCCTCGGGTGAGGAACCTTTTTTCTAATATCCAACTTAAACTTCCCCCTGACAACTTCAGGCCATTCCCTTGGGACCTGTCACTGATCACCACAGAGAAGAGATCGATGTCTGCCCCTCCTCTGTCCCTCACAAAGCAGTTGCAGACTGCAGTGAGGTCTCCTATCAGTCTCCTCCAGGCTGAACAAACCAAGTGACCTTGGCTGCTCCTCATATGGCTTCCCCTCAAGTCCTTTTGCCATCTGTGTTGCCATCCTTTGGGCACTCTCCAGTAGTTTTATATCCTTCTTACATTGTGGCTCCTGAAACTGCACACAATACTCAAGGTGAGGCCGTCCTCTCTCTTGCCCACCTGGTGATGCTATGCTGATGCCCCCCGGGACACAGCTGGCCCTTCTGGCTGCCAGGGCACTGCTGACTCGTGTTCGACTTGCCCTTCACCAGGACACCAGGCCCCTTTCCATGGCTCTGCTTTCCAGCATCTCATTCCCCAGTCTGTCCATACATCCAGGATTGCCCCATCCCAGGTGCAGAATCCAGCACCTTTCCTTTGTTGGTCTTCATGAGGTTGGTGATTGCTCAGTTCTCTTGATTGGTCAAGGTCTCTCTGCAGGGCCTTCCCACCTTGGTGCGAGTCAGCAGCTCCTCCCAGTTCACATGTGAACTTCCTTAGCGTCCCTTCCAGTCCTGCGTCCAAGTCATTAATGAAGATGTTGAAGAGCACAGGACCAAGGATGGAGGCCTGTGGAGCTCCATTAGTGAAGGTCACCAGTCTGATGTTACCCATTCGCTATAACTGTGCCCAGCCAATGAGGCAGTTGCTCATCCATCACATGAGGTGTTTATCCAGCTGTGTACATTTTATCCAGAAGATTACTCTGAGAGACAGTATTGAAAGCTTTACTGAAATCCAAGAAGATTACATCAACTGGCTTCTGTTGCTCAACGTGAAGCCATGCTGGCTGTGACCAGTGGCTACATTGTCTTTCAGTTGTTACTCAGTACCTCCTAGCTTCACCAGGCACTGAAATGAGATGAACAAGTCTGTAGTTTCCAGGGTCCTCCGTCTTGCCCTTCTTGAAAACTGGGGCAATGTTTGCCAGCTTCCAGTCATCCTGGACTTCACTGATTCCCAAGACTGCTCAGAAATTGAGAGGTTTTGTGATGACATCAGCCAGCTCTTGGAGAATTCTTGGAATAATTCCATCAGGGTCTATAGTTCCCTCTGCAAGCAGAGTACAAAAGAAAATAACTTTTCTAGGTGGTAAGACACACGAGTTAGCCTTGTCCCACCAACTAAAAGGTCTCTAGAAATGACACAGAAAAAAAGATAAAAAATAAAAGCAAACACCTCTAGCCTTATGTAAGGAAACACTTAAAAGTATTGGATAGAAAGGCCAAAAGAAAAGGACACAACCTTGCTTTTAATTTTCTTTCGTCATTTTTAATAAGAGTTATATCACTTTCTATGCTTCTCTGTTTTATTATGTAAACCATTTCTTTAAAAAGTCAATTCCTTCTCTTTGCAGTAATTCTTTTGTTACCATTTGGCTGTATGAGTTGTGGCTATGAGTTAAGCTCCCTGAGTACTGATTATCAGCAACTTTAGGAGTGCCTTTGGAACAATGCAGGATATAGGAGACCGAACATGCTATTTGGTTAAGCTGGGAGCCCTGCAGCCTCAGCTCTGTGGACTTGCCTTCTCTTCCTAACTCAGCTTCGTCCATCTCTGGGGGTTTTTTCTGCCTCATCCATGCAGATGTGAGCTCATGGGGCAGCAGCTGTTCCCAGCGGGTGTAGGCAGTGTTTGGGCAGGAGCTCTGCACTCTGCTCAGGCCTTGGAGCACAGTGTGCTATAAAGGAGCAGCAGCAATAACACTAAGTCCTGCTCCAGGCAGTTTGGTTTTTTTCACCAGAGAGCTGTAAACATATGTTTCTTAAAATAAAAACAGGGCCACTTTTTAGTGCTTGTCTCCAACTGTTTTACCTTACTACAGGAAGCTGGTGAAGAGTTGCCTGTTTCATTTTTAATATCGGTGGCATCAATCTTAAGTAGTGGCATACGCAGTTACGGTGTATAACATACATGGTTATGCAAAATTGCAGCTCTCTGAAAATGTCTGTCTTTCTGTTGCTCAGGACTTGAAGTACACATCAATTCAGCCACCCACTGGCATGGCATGCAGTTTTTTTGTGTCAATCCATGCTAAGACATGTTGCAGTGAATTTGCAATACCTAGCTGTAGTCTTCCCTGTTTTTCCTCTCTATGGATACTCCTCAGGCTACCCTAACTACTCAGTAACAAAAAGTACACTCTCCCAAGGGAATGTTTCAAGGCAGCTTCCCAAAACAGTCTGTCTCCTCCGTGGGTCACACAAGCAGCTGGTTTGATTCCTCCCTGCCTGTGTCCTTTGGAGATGTGAATGGTTTGCATGGCCTCCACCCAAAGATAATATCTGTGGGCGAGAGCTCTGGCACCCTTTAGAAGAAGAGTGGAGGCCTCTGGCTGCCTGAGGATGCCTTCCTGCTATGTTCAGTGCTCTAAACTTAAGACGACAGAAAGAAACAAACAACAGCAACAAGAAGGCTGTGGAAGGCAGAAAGACGTTTCCTTTGCTGGAAGTGGGCAGAGACAGCCCTCCTCAGCAGAGGTGGGGAGGGGGTTATGATTTACTGCTGTCCACTACACAGCATTCAGGCGGAGGTTTTTCTTGCTTGAAGAAGGGAGGACTGGGCTAAACCAGACCCATTCCCTCTTTGTGGTCTGTGCAAGCATGTATTTCCTTACTGGCAACCAGGCTCTCTCATCTGCTGACACAGCAAGTGTGTAGAGGAAGGATAACTTTGGGTCTATGGGGAAAATATTTTCACAACTTAACTATCGAGCAGCTCCTTCTTCAGCTGTCATCTGGTTTTACATCTGGCCCTGTCTGCTGGCTGTGCAGTTGGCAGACACTTCTTTCTAGGCCATAGACAGCCATCCAGCTAGCTGGAGATTTGCTCCTAGGCCAAAGCTTCCCATTGCCTCTCCTTCCTTCCTCTTTCCTCAGTGCTGAAGGGATCCTTCTGCTTTCAAACATTTAATGTCCACAGCCAAGCATCTACTTAGCCCAGAAGATCATTTTATATCAGATAGATTAGGTACTGATACAGATTTAGTTTTGTTGTTCATTATTTTAGATTTTCACTTGAAGACAAGAATCCTGAAATTTAATAAGAATGATTTCTGCTCTTTCCTATGAGAGAAATGAAAGAAAAAAAACCCTTTTTGGAATACTGTTAAATAAATCAGAATAGAAAAATACAACTGAAAGTCCTCAGTCTCCGTTGGCAAAGAAACTTATCCAAGATCCATGTTTATAAGACAACATTTTGCACAAAGACCCTCTGATTTTTCTGTAGATATTTTCATTTTCTCCAACTCTCCTTTGACTCTTGTCTTTTGCAGGTCATGAAAACATACCACATGTATCATGCAGAGAGCATCAGTGCAGAAAGCAAACTGAAGGAGGCAGAGAAGCAAGAAGAAAAACAGATTGGGAGGTCAGGAGACCCTGTTTTTCATATTCGTCTAGAAGAAAGGCACCAGAGACGGAGCTCTGTGAAAAAGATTGAAAAAATGAAGGAAAAAGTAAATATTCCTTTTATTTATCTTCATTTGAAATAAATTCAGTGTGTTTCTGACATTCTTTGGCATGATATTAGAGAAAGCCAGCTGGGAAGTAAAATTAAGCAAGGTACACATAACAAACTAGCAGTGGTTTATAGATAACTTGACTTAATTGCAGTTCAGAGAGGGGAATACTTTATTCTCAGTATAATCCTTACTATATAGTTTGTCACATTTGAAACAAAATACTAAGTTTTCACTTGTATTATATTTGTTGTATGTATAACAGGCTGGAAATTAAGATTCTTTGTTGTTGCTAGGAATGTGTACTTGAATTGTTACCATTTTTGCTGCATACCAAAAATGAAGTAATTAAAATTAATTGCATTAATATGCAATTAATTAATATGCAATGTCTTTCCTAGCGTCAAGCAAAATATTCTGAAAACAAGTTGAAATCTATTAAGGCCCGGAACGAATACCTGCTCACCCTTGAAGCAACTAATGCTTCTGTTTTCAAGTATTATATTCATGACCTTTCGGATTTAATCGATGTAAGTATTGGCACATTTATTTTTATTTTTATTCTGTTCAAGAATAATAGATTCTTCCAGTTTTAAAGGAAATACATTAGTCATATGGATTGCCTACAGTACTTACTATTTATAATATTGTATGATGTAATCAGAGGTTTTTCCCATTATTTCACAATAAAAATTCAATAAAATATTTCACAAAATAAAGTGCCAATAAGATGCTGAACCCATTCCTTTAAAGTCAGAACATTGTGTTTGCTCCTCATGTGTCAGTAGAAGGTATGACATTTCAATTATGTACAATTTCTGGGATATAAATATTTTGTACAAGATAAATTTCTGAAGTGGTCATCTAGTGGTATTTAATTCTAAAGATGAAATTTCTTCCATGTTTTCAAAATTCTTTGGTTTCATTCATTTAGTCATTGACTCGTATATACAGTGGCTTCTTATTCTTACTTCATGTAGTTTGAAGAACAGACACAACCAATCCTGTACTCTATACTGTCAACACTCTTGTTTTCAGTAAGTTGTTTGTATGAGAACATCCTAGAAGAATGAGGTTATACACTAATGTTGACTTGTGCCAGCATTTATTCTCCAGAACCTGTATTACTGACATTTTTACATGATACAGAGGGAGCATCCTGCACTCTATGGCGTCCCACCCTCTTTGTAAGCTGACTTTGTAAGTGATAGAGAAAATACAGAGACAGCAAACACAAGCCCCAGAATATTCATTCACTAGCAATGTAGGGTTGAATAGCTTAGTGGGTATGCCTCTGTGGCCCATTTGAAATCCTAGATATTTGAATATGCTTACTACTGCTACAGTAACATATGTTACTTACAGTAGTAAACAACATTCATATACAGCTCTGGTTTCTAATATAGAATAAATTAATACAGAATTTGACAAGTGGTTTCTCATTTCTACTGACCGGAGAAGCAAAGCTTCATAGAGAAAGGGAAAAATGCCTTCGTGAGATTAATGGACTAAAATAGTGCATATACAAGTTTTATTATATATAATCTAAATACTGATATTCAGTTTTCTTTATAATTTCTAGTTTTTCTGTAATTTATAAAATCTTGCCTGATTTTGTTATAACTTTTCCATTTCAAATGGTTTTGCTTAATTTCTTTCTTGCTTTCCTATAAAAGATGGCAATTAATCTTTTTTGTGTTTTCAGTATTTTTTTCTGTCTCTATCTCAACATCTCTTTTATTCATTTCCTAGTTGCTATTGCATGTTTTCCCCTGGTTTCTTCTGATTTATTCTGCCTGTGGTCTGTCCCTGTCTGATCTGTATCCATCCACTTGCACAATGTGCTCCACCCATCTAGGCTGCCCAGGCAATGAAAGCATTTACCAGGACCTACAGGTGGATGATTAGGGCAGAAAACAAAAGATAAGCAGTGTATCTGCTGGGGGGTCCCCCAAGTGAGAAATTGACCCTACCTAACAGATGATTTTCCTGCTACTGCTTAAAGGTTGACAGATTTTTGGTCTCTAGTTAGGCCATGTCTCATACATTTGAACTTCATGAGTTCTTCTTGGATGCTGGAAAGAAAGAAAGGTCCCTTCCTTTTTGTTCCCCGCACTCCCACCCCTTCAGAAGCTGGAAAGATGCTCATTTTGTCACCTCTTCTGCCTTCACTTTTGGAGTTCACATTTCTCAGTGAAATGTCTCCAGTGTGTGTTTCTACTTGGTCAAAACTTTATCAGGTTGGAAAATGCATCTGATTCTTATCCACTTTGGAGATGTCCACAGAGGCTTCTGTAGCAGTGAAAACTGAGGGGAGGAACCACAAGCCTGAAGATTTACAGAGAAATGTGAGGGGAGAAGTGAAGCTTTCTGTCCATACACACACAGAGACAACACTCCTTGGAGTTAGTGTATGTAAAAGTGTTCACACAACCAGGAAGACTAGAGCTTCCTAACTCCTAGACTTTAACAAAAATATACATTCTACAATGTTTAGTAGTGCAGAAAAATTGTATCTGATCTGTCTGTCTTTTTGAAAGCCGTGGACCAATGTGCACAATAACATTCTTTTGGCAAAATGGCTTGAGAAATTACTCTTCCCTAAGGAATTTAAATGGAAAGTCTAGCTGCCCTTTGCATCACTGTTTTGTAATAGTAGGCTGTAAACATGTGCAACCAGAATTTGCTTCAGAGCAAATTTAATCCAATCGTGAGCTTGTTTAAATGGAGTGTCTTTCAGACATTTGTATTTAATCACAATATGCTGTGAAAGCATTGGTATTTAGACAGAGTGTTTGCCACTTGACAAAGGAAACTCTTTTTGTAAATGCAAAAGTCTTGCCAAGGTTTTGGAGTTATATCATTGGAATGTGAGACATGCTTCCCAGTGGCCATATGTTGCAGCAGTCCAGACTGCCTCATTCTGTAAATCTGTTAATGTCGTGGTACAGATTTCAGAGTGGTGGCAATTTCATTCTTTGCCCTCTCTATTTTGTCCCTGTTTGCATGCCTGACTTCTTGTGCTTCCCTGAACTCACTCTCATTGCCTGCACAGAAGGGGATTACCTCTCCTCTGTGTCAGAATTCCAGTTAACATGGAAGGAATTCAGATCTCCCCAAGAGGATGGTGTTGCCCATAAATGAAATGGAATGTTTTCCTATGTTAGTGAAAAATATGTCTAATAAAAATGGGTTAAATACGTGAAATAATGTAGTAAACTTTTCAATAATTTTTGTTCTAACAAGGTTGGAGAGGATAGTGGGACTCCTCATTTTTACAAAAAAAAACCCCTATTTTTAATTTGGATTCCACTGCATTTTCCATATATGAGGCTTATATGGAAAATCCTAAATTACAGTTCCCCATCTGAACTCAGTCTGAACTGTTCAACTCCATCATTTCATTAACAGAGCTCAGGGCTTCTGACTTAAAATTATGATGCATTGCTCATTTTAAGCTCTTACGATGAAAGAAATAGAAAAATATTGCTGGAGTCTTAGTTGGATGATTTAATGCATTTAGTGAGCTGAGGGATGAGACCAACATTTGCAAAGAAGCAAAGAGATAAACAGGATTTGATATTCACAGTGTATTTCTGTCCTCTGCATATTGTACTAGAGGAATTTGAATTTTCTGTTAAATATTTCTTCTCTGCGAACTAGAGTGGGATGTAGTTCAAGTGGAGGACAGAATTAGTTATTTTCTTTATTTATATCTGTAAAAAACCAGTAACGATTAGCTGAATTAAATGAGCTTTACATAGTATGTAGAATTATTTTTAAGATTTTGAGTTTCAGAGGAATGACAGACTACACACTGCTGTTAATTTGGCTGTTAGTGCCAGCATCTGTCTGTATGGCACATATTTTTACTCATTTACGTTCATTAAATTTATCTGAGTATAAGAGGAAGGTAAGGACCTTTTTTCAGACTTACCGTGTGTTTATATGATCTGAAGAGAAATACTAGGAAATAGTGATCAAAACAACTTTACTGTAGTTCTGCTGCTGAAATAAATAAAATATTAATGTGTTGGTCTTCCTTAAAGTAGAGTTTCTGAATCTCTAATTGCAGTTTGCATGCTTTAGATCGTTAAGAAGTTAAGGAACATTTAGCTATTGTGAACTTAATTTATTCTGTAAAGGTTCTTCATTAATCATTCATAAAACCAAGTTTAAAACTAGGGTAAAGTGTGTGCAGCTCACGATCTTTATTACGTAAGTCCTCATAAATATGATACGTACAGACAGTTCCCTTTGATTTGAATGTGGATGTCTGTGTAACAGAATACTTAGAAAGTGACTTATTCAGAGGTTAAGGCTTTTTTTATTAATTCCTCTCTCCATTGACATTAGAATTTTATTTCTATTCCTGAAACAAAATTAAATGAAATAAGAGCAGCTTGGTTTGGTTGAAGCTCTGTGCTAAGCACTGCAGTTTGTTTTGTTCAAGCCTAAATATACTCTGGGGTGCAATAAAGGCAATAAATGCTCTTGAGACTGCTTCAGATTTAATTCCAAATAAGAATAAAATGCAAATTACAAAATTAATTTTTCACATATATCCCAAATGCATCCCTCATTTCCCTCCACTTTACCCAATCCAAAGTCTTTATGAAGAAATGCAAACAAACTCATAATCTGTGACTTTCTTTTATTTTTCGTCTTCATGTTTTACTGCACCGAGTGACATCTCTCTAGCCCATGGACAGCAGATCCCTAGGTAGATAACCACCCGGGCTGTACCCTCATTGTGCTGACTAGTGAACCTCTAAGACTCATATTTATTTTGGCTAACAGTGTGGTTGCTCACTTGAACTGTACAAATCTTTGTACCATCTACACATTTTGCCTGAAAATCATGTAAATATGTGTGCCTCTGTGTGTGTACCTGCATACATATATGCTTCTTTGCAGCTCCGGAAAGGTTGATGATTAATTTTTCCAAGCATGGTCAGAGACAATGTGGACAGGGTGGCAGTTTAGTGGCAATACCTTGAACTTCTGGCCTCAGTAATGAACAAATACCAAACGTGCTGTCACCATTAAAGAAAACTCTCTTTTCTAAACCATCTTTCCAGTAGATTAAAACAGTACATTTCTTTCTGGGTAGCCAGGAGTTGATACTATGACAGCTGTTTTCCAGTTACGATCTGTGTCTCCAGATTTTGGGGAAAGTGGGCTATGGTTTGGCAGAAGTAAGAGTTGTGATGTCTGAGTGCTTAGTTTCTTTTAAAAAATAACTTCCCTCCTACAAATTCTATTTTTACATAAATAATTGAAGAAAAAATTCAAATTCCAATGTTTTTAATTCCATTCAAAGAGACGCTTGTGATAAGGCATTAGTTCAGGATCTGCATTTAATTTTTGTTTTCTGTGCTGGCATTGGCATTGCAAGAAAATGCCTTAGCCTGGCAGGATATTCTGCTTCATTTGAAAAATCCTCTTCTTGTCTGAGAGGTTGTATTTGTTGCCTTGTTCAGCTGTCATCACTTGCCAAAGATGATCATGGTGATAGTGGCTCCGTAGATTAAAAGTTAAACAATGAAGTTATGTCACAGCATAAAAGCTGCAATCTTATATTCCAGCTTGCAAAAAATCTGCATCAGAAACCCACACAGCTCTAATTGTAAATCAATAAGCTTTCTAGTAATACTCAGATTAATCCACTAGAGCCGAAATTCAGGCTGTAGTTTTATAACACATGGGTGGTTGGCAATGCTAAACCTGGCATTGCCCTCTATTTCTAATTCCTTTTCAGTTTAATCTTCCATGAGGTCTCTCTGAAACTAATGCACATGAAATAAAACAGCTGTCCCAATTCACTTTCTTATCAGCACTTTTAGTCTGTCTTTTTCATCCAAAATAGTGAATTAAATATGAGATCTGATTTGACATAGAACAAGATAAAAACACCAAGAGACTTTTCCTTTTAGAAACAGTATTTTTGAGGCTGGTGTTCTTTGAAATATGGATGTGCTTTAATATAAAAGTTGAGTTGCTGTTTTAGTAAGTGTAACACAAATTTCCATTTTATAAATGCAAAAGAGAGAGGTTAACATCTGTGTGTTTGATTGGACATGACATCTTTTTCATTTTTGTTGAATGGTTCAGCATCTGTTTTTTTGGAGAGCCACTGTCCCATCTGCGGTCGCTACCCGGAGTACTTGCTAGGAGTGAAAACTTAGTCTTTCTGGAAGCTTTGTTGTGAATAAAACATCTCTCTGTTAGATTTCAGAGGGCATCATCACTAATCATTACCATACCTAAGGCAAGGTGTGGACTGTTTCATTCCCTTCTATTCATATATGAAGTGTTTCAGCCCCTTCTGCACACGGGTTTTGGTACAGTAAATAGGTCGAAAGCCCTTTCCCATGTAGTGTGTACAACTCTGTGTCTGTCTCCCTCTCTGTTTCTCTCCTTTTTCAAATACATAAGAGGAAAGAGAGGAGACCATGATCCCATGAGTCCTATGGGTTTTGTAATAGCTGTGAGGGAGGTACTCATATAAACAGTGCATATGTGCATATAGGGTACAGTGGACTGAATTAAAATTGCTTCTTTACCCAGCTCCACGGTTACCTTGTGAGTCCTGCAGGGATGGATGACTTCAGGCTGTGGGTGGGCACCGAGGGGGGAGTGGCTGGGGACTGAGGGATGCCCTAAAGCAGAGTGCCCTGACTGCTCTGGCCAGGCAGTGGCCTCTGACTAGGGCAGATCTCATCCCTTTGAATAAAGAGCACTGCCTTGTATGCAGCTGTTAGCAAACTGATGTGGCACTACTGAGGTGACATCTCCCCTTACCTGGAGGCTCACTGCGCAGAAGCTTGAGGGTATTTACTGTACAATGTAGGGAAACAATCAGTTGATATGCTACTGCTGTGACATTTTAAAAATATATTCAGCTGTTCTCTGAAATATTAACCAAACATGAATAATGCAAACTGAGGATGTTTAAAATTCAAGAACAAACAGAACTTTATGTTTTATCAATTAGGTTTCAATTACATAGAATTCCATTTCATAGAAGAAAAAAAGACATTAATTATGACTTTCTGCATTTAGTAACCTGATGTACGTTGCTCTGTATGAGCATGGGAAATACGGTGTTTACATTAAATACATTTTCACGATCAGGGGAAAAGATGTTAAACCTGGTGCATCAAGAAGTGTTTTAGATGGATTGCTTATGCTCAGGGTATTTGTGAATGTTTTTGTTTGGGCACAGGCATGGAAAGCAGGAATTGTTTCAAGTTCACTTTGGCACTGTCATTAACTTAGATGATAGTAGTGTTGGGGTGCGTTTAAATAGGTGATTCAAGGCTTACACATGCTATTGATACTGAAAAGCCCACTTGTGTGTGTAGTCTCAGACTTTTTTGATATAAATACAATGCCAGCACTTCTGTATCTGATAAGCAAACTGTTACACATACGCTTGATCTGTTTTCTAAAAATGTCCATTAATCTTTGCAACAGAATGAGGATACTAAATACTGTCTTGACCTCAGTAGTGTATTTTAATTTAGAAGATATTTTGTTAAATACTTCAAAGATAGAAAAATTTCAGGACAGAAAATTTTAGTGACAGTTTCAGGATTGGGATATTGGAATGTTGTTCCTCCTTTTAAATTTGTTGTCTTTTCTGTTCATTGTTTTTTTAGTGTTGTGATCTTGGATATCATGCTAGTCTGAACAGAGCCCTAAGAACATACCTGTCTGCAGAGTATAACCTTGAAACTTCCAGGCATGAGGGATTAGACATCATTGAAAATGCAGTTGACAGCTTGGAGCCACGCAGTGACAAGCAGAGATTCATGGAAATGTACCCCACTGCTTTTTGTCCGCCAATGAAATTTGAGTTCCAATCTCATATGGGTGATGAGGTCTGTACACTGTTAAGTATCCCCATAGTGACTGTTTCTGTATACCAGGAATTTATTCCCTTTTACAAAGAGTTTGGTAAAAGCTACCCAAAAGTCAGTTGGTCAGCAATAACATTCTGCAAAACTTGCAGCACTGTTTCTTCAAAGTTCTCATGTAAAAACTGCTACCTGTTGTTGTATTCTGTATCACTCATTTCTGTAAATTTGCTGGCCAACCTGTGCTTATCCAGCACCAGTGTAAGCAGTGACTTTATGTCTTTACTACCTGCATCACTCATAACAGTTTGTGGGTGCTATTTGAGAGCAGCTGCAGAGCTGCTACAAATAACTCATGCTGCAATGCAGCCTTTTCCCCTTTTTCTTCCCCAATTTTATCATCTGGATATTTCAGGCATACTGGGTACCCCAGCTGTGCCCTGTTCTGCTACACCAAAGGCCAGTAGCAAAGCAGAATTCAAATTCACCCATGTACGTCTTATTTTCTGAAGGTTACTCTGGGGTTTGCATTTCTGTTTGATACAAAAGAAACAAGAAGCAGACATAGAAAAAGGGTGTGCTCTTTATTCATAAGATGTAGTACATACCTCCACACCTTGTAACATGTAAATACTTGAGATGGGCACATTTTATTGTCCGCTTTATTAAGTTTTAATAGCTTTGGTAGGAATTTACCTAGTTTTAAGAACACTCAAAGACTATTGACTGTTTTTTTAAATTACTTGCATCTTATGGCTCTTTTTGATTCTTTGTTAGGTTTGCCAGGTCACTGCCCAGCAACCTGTGCAAGCAGAGCTTATGCTTAGATATCAACAGCTACAGTCACGATTGGCTACACTCAAAATTGAAAATGAGGAGGTAAGACCTATGTCTGCAAGGGCTAAGCATTGAACATCATTTTCAGAAGGTGCAGTGTTTTCTACCTTGATAAAAGCATGTAAATGACGCTGAAGTGGCTCCAATCTGTATGAGTGGTTTTAATTTTAAAAATCAAATACTGGCAAATATGCTAAAGTATATCCTCATCTGCTTTACAGAGGTTTTGAAACTTTGTCTTTTACCTGTCCATACGTTTACCTGTCCATTACTGAGTTCTACCTTTTGCAGATGCTTCAGTGTAAACTTGTTAGAGCACATATTTTTAAATTCTTGTGACAGAAAGCCACTGAGAACAGTTATCGTCTTCTGTGACCACCCTCTGTCCAGCCCTCAACTTGCTACTTCTATAGTACAAAGGAATTTGAACTGTCTTTTGTGGTAGCTGACTCAAGATCTCTTATGCTCTTAGCTACAGCTATTTATAAACATGACTAATGAATGCCTGTGATGGGAACAGATCACCTAGCAAAATAAAATACATTTTTTGTAAAATATGGAAAAAACTGTGCTGTTCTCTTTTCCCTGCTCTGGCAGTAGAAATAAAATGCACTTTTATCACAGTTAAGACAACGTTAAAGTCCTTCAGTTTAAATGAGAATCTGTTTTTAAAAGAAAACATAGAAATAATTTAGTTTCTTCATGCACTTTACTAATAAGTTTTCAGGATGCCAGTTTTTCTCATTCTAGTTTGTATGTTGAATGTCTAGAACAAAGTATTAATGTCCATGGGACATGTACAGTCGTCTTAAAAAAACCCAAACCATTTGCATTCAGAAAGTCTCTCAAGGTAACAAAGACTGGAGAAAGGTTATTTCTTTCAGTGAAATGAAGTGCAAGGGCAGAGGGGAAGAAATTATGTCTGACAGGCATGGAAGGGATATTTGCCTACATTGGAGTTGTTTGTAGAAGTGTCCATGATGTGGTTGACCCTACTAGAGACTCCATCTGAAGCAGAACTGGGAAGTAAATCGCATCCTTGTGAACCTTGCCAGTTACTTTATTGCACTCTGGAGACTGCATCCCTTGTCCACAGCATCCATGCCCGGGTTTCCACTATGAGCAGTGGTGCTCCATAGGTCATAGGAGGGGCTGGGAGTCTCGTGTAAATTCGAGCCCTCTCTGTCCACCTCAGCAGTCTGAGCATCTCTGTGCTCCTCATCATAGCACTGCACAGTACCAGGTCACAGATTGTTTTCTTGGAAGATCACATTGTTCTGGCCAGATCCAGATCCCTGGATGTATGTATTCAATATATACGTTGACCACATTTAGGAGAGCTGACCCTCCAGAGTTGTGTATCATCTCTATTGCCTCCCAGATTAGGGACCGTAATCAAATCATGTCACATTTCAATTCTAATTTCAAAGAAATGCTTGATTCACTACAAAGCAAACACAAGAGTACATCTGTGTTTGTGGGTTAGACCATGATAAAGCAGAGAACTAGATAGGAAACCTCTTACATAGATATCTGTTAATAGCACACCTAACTTCACATTTACACACCAGTCCGTTTGGGGGAGTGTGCCAGAGAATTATTGTTCCTGTCTATATTTATGTTGCATTTGGCAAATTGTGCTTTTTAATACCAGGTTAAGAAAACAACAGAGGCTACCCTGCAGACAATTCAAGATATGGTGACCATTGAAGATTATGATGTGTCAGAGTGTTTCCAGCACAGTCGCTCAACAGAGTCTGTGAAGTCAACAGTCTCTGAGACATACCTGAGTAAGCCTAGCATTGCAAAAAGAAGAGCAAACCAGCAGGAAACAGAGCAATTCTATTTCATGGTATGTTGGTTGCTTCCTCATTCATGTGGTACAGACCAAACACCTGAAGTAAACATTATCCAGAAGTTCCTGGAATTTATGTGTCATGCATAGTAATAGGTTCATCTGCATCTCTACAGAAATTCAGAGAATATCTGGAAGGTAGCAATCTCATCACAAAACTTCAAGCAAAACATGACTTGCTGCAGAGGACACTCGGAGAAGGTAAATGTCACACAATAAACTGAAAAGTGATTCCAAACTATACAGTGAACCCACTGAAATGCCAAAGATACATAGGAAAAGAATTACAAAACTTAAAGCTTAATTGTCCAGTAGGCATAGATTTGATTTTTACCAGTCACAGTTTTGGTGCAGTGGTAAGAGTACACACAATGAATTGATTTTATTTCTTCAACACATACTTCCACTGCACAGATGTTTAGACAAGTGACTGTATTTGGCAGCTGAACTATTGAATGAAAAATCTCATGTTTGAAGGGAGAGCGACACAGTCAGTGCAGGCTGATTAAGAGCTGTGACAAATGTACTGTTTCTACATCCTAACAATTTCTGTTGACTTGAGGTCTTTTTAAGACTTGGGAGAGAGTGATCTTTTCAAAGCATGCAGAATTATCCAGGATGCATCTTGTACAATGGACTCACTAGTGGAGCATTTCTAACACATGGACATTAATGTCCTTCTTGCAGCCTAAGAACTCAGTGGAGCATTTATCAAAGGTAAAAGGTGAAATCCTGACCTCATTAATGTCAATAGCAAGTTTCCTGTAGCTTAATTCAGTGTTATTTTTGCAAAGTATTTGCATATTGTAAACTTAAATGAATGAAAACTTCATTAATATTCATTCTATACCTGTTGATTATCATTATTGCACATAAAATTATTGCATTGCAAATTACAATAGCAGAGAATTATCTATTGTCCTGAACACTCTCCACAGTTTTTAATAGTACATTTTAAAATCTAAAGCAAGTCAGCAGAAGTAAAGATCAAATGAAGTAAAGCTGAATTAAGGCAATAATGAATCACACACTATGCACAGCTCCAGCCTACCCCTTACCAGCCCTCCCAACAGGCACTTCCTCATGCTCCAAAGGGAAAAGGGAAGTTGCAGTACAAGCCTTGAGGACTAGAGACGCAGAGTGGAACAGACTTGAGAAGAAGTGAGATTACACCACAAAGAGTAAAAATATTCTCCTGGAGGTTAAATACTGTGATTTGAAGTTTAGATTCAAGAAAAAAAATCTGTTTGCTAAAAGAATGTCTCTAAAAGATGTGTCAATTTATTTTCTTTTTACTGCCAAATATATGTTGTTAATCACATCTCTTCTTGCTTTTAATGCAAAAACCCAGATGCACAAATCCCATGGAGGTGCCTAAACAGCTATTAACAGTTCAGTGGCTATAACGCAAACAAAGCCCCTGTCCAGGGAGTGACTGAGGTTGGGGCTAGCATATAAGCAGCATTTTCTTTCAAAACTGAACTGTAGAAGATGGTAGCTGTTTTTAGACAGCTACCTACAATATCTTCTTTCGCATGAAAGTTTTTGTTTAGTAGATTTTTATTTTGAATGTGTATAGTGAGCAGTTTATTCACACAAAAGAGTGTGCAGCTGATTTCAGTCAAAAAAAGAGGACGTTTTTCTTCTGGAAGCTCACTGAAAATGTATTTGGAAGAATAAAGCAAAAGAGGGGGAGATAAAAGGCGACACAATCTGCTGCATAAACCATGCTTGAAAAAAATAAGGAAAGAATTGTTTGAAGGGAAACCTAAAGAAACACTTCTCAGCAGGGTGACGTAAGTGATAAATTGCCATTAGGCTCTGGGCCATTCTGCCATGCTGAGGCATGCTTGGACTATTCTGTTTGAAGAGTTCCCTTCTATACACCAGCTGTAACCCCCACACAGTTAATCTGTGCTGCCTAAAGTGGTTTTGCACATGTTTGTTGTCCCATCACCATAGCTTGGCACATACAAATAGTACCGCAAACATACACATTTACATTCAAAGCTGGTATTTGGAGTGAAAGGCGTCATTTTTACAGGTTAAAAAGTTCATGTACCCCCTTCGTTTGAAGCATGTCCTGCATTAAAATGCCCGTGCCTGGATCCTGAAAGTTTCTTGACTGGGGAGGACTGAAAGGATCAAATTACAGTGGAATGATGAATGTTATTGCTAATGTAGAAACGAATTTGTAGGAAGTGAACTGCTCCCCTCAAACTGCCTTTTCTGGAAACTTTGGTGTCAGCAAGACTGCAGACAACACAGTGTGCTGTGTTAACTAAAGCTAGAGGGAATGGGGAGAGTAGGAGAGGATTTTATCAACTGCAAGTTTTCCTTTGGCACCCTTTCTTGCTTTTATTCAAAACTATACAGTGTAAGGATGTAGGCTGGATCAATCCACGTTCCCATCTGGTGTCCATAATGTTAACAGCATTTGGCTCCTATTCTGGTTCATCACCTGCCTACTACAGCCTTTCTGTTTATGGACACAGCAGATACATATTCATGATCTGCACAGGGAAGAGAGATGAAGTGCTCTGTGCTGAATCTGCATCTACAGACTTGGAAAGTAAATAAGAAACGCTCAAATGAAATTCATACTAAACATAGGAAGTACACTGATGCTCATATTAATCCTGATCCAAAGGCTCTTCTATTGAAAGAAGAAATTAACAAAGCAAAGAGAAGTGCAAGAAAGAAAACAAGGAGTTGTAGAAGAAATTGCCCTTAAGGCCCAAACACCTTTTGCCCGAAATTGTTAAATATCAAAGATGTGTTTAAAATCCCCCAGGCATGGCATTTAAAAGCAGTAAAACTTCTGTTTTACTAGTATTTATTATTGGGATTCTTAGACTCAGTGAATTTCCCTTGGTAACCTGAGTAGGGAGAAGTCCCTGGCTTGTTGTTTTTCTGTTATAGGTTATTTTTCGTACTCTTCTTTGATCTCTCTTTTTCCCCTATCTAAAATAGATGCCAACAAGATTCACATGCTTTAATGTCAGAGATTTTTCCCAGACCTGCTTCTTTGTGCCACTTTCAGGGGATCCACACTCTTCTGGTACTGCAAAATAATTTTTTAGACTAGGATCTTCAGTACTGTGCAGTACTTAGCGTGCATCTGAATACTGGCACACAATACTGTGGTTTTCATATCACTGTTATTCATTAGTCCTGGAATCTGACAAGCTGTTTTGGTGTCACTTTCAAATTGAGATGTGTACTTAGACGTAGTCCACATGAAGCTCAGAGTGATTTTCAAAGTCTGTATACATAGTTCTGTTCGCTGGCATAGATGTTTAATTCTTCCCTAATACCATACTTGAACCTGTTGATAGTGAATTTTGTTTGCAGTGTGTGTCACTTAACCCCTTTGAAGGTTTTCATAGTTTTGTCAGGATTCGATACAAAAGTATTTCAATCATCTGCACAGTGCTCTGCCTCCTTAGCTGCTGTGATCTCTCAAGACATTAATAAATGCCTTATGGATTGCATAAATGGTCCTAATGGCAAAACTTGAGTAAATGGCTGTTACATTTTCTGCCATGATGAAAAAAGACCATGTTAAGCCCACTGGGTTTCCCTTTTCTTTGCTAGTTTTTGATCAGTGAGAATATTTTGCCACTCTTTCCATGGCTGTTTAATTGCTTTAGTCACCTCCTGTGAAGAAAGTTATCAGTAGCCTTTGAAAGCCTAAGTAAATTAATTGCACTGATTCTTCTTTATCCAGTATTTTACTAACATGTTGGAAGATTTTTAATAAATTAATAGGGCTCAATCTCCCTTTGGCAATGTTTGGCTCATTGGAACTTACCATACCATGATCTTTGTTCTATTTCATTATTTTGCTCTTCATTATGATGAGTCAGGCATGCCTGATTTACTGGTGTGTTGATCTGCAAAGGAGTCTTTCTGGAATATGATTATTTTCTTTTTTACAAGTCCCTGCAGTTCTCTGTGGTATTTCTCAGTGATAGTGTTGTACTTTTTCCTGCAATACACAGAGAAAAGAGAGTAGGGAGTCTTTCTATAACTACTCATGTTTAGAGCCCTGTATTTTCAGCACTGAACAAGTTTAGGCACAGGGGGAGATGTAATCTGATCTTGGCACAGCTCTGTTTCCTTACTGATTTAGCCACTGAAACATATGAGCACCAACAATAGACATTGTTTGGAATTTTACTTGAAATTACTTACAGTATCAAGTGACTCTTTATCTGTGGGCAGGATTCTTAAAAGTTGTTCCATAACATGGATTGTGTTTGTATTTTAAATGGAACTGTGGAGATAGTAGATAACTACACTGCCCTGTTTGTTGTATAGTTGTGTAACTTTTGCTGGTATCATGAAAGCTAGGCCTAAAATAATTTGCTAAGTGTAATTTAGATACAAAAATTTCAACCTAAAAGCTACAAATCATTGTTTCCTGTTTATTGAACTTTCTAGGTCACCGAGCTGAATACATGACAACAAGGTAAGATATTTTTATCTGACTTGGCTCAGAGTTAAAAAATAGGTAAAATCTTAGAATTTACAAATTTTAGAACAACTTCATAAGTGTTGTTGCTGTTGTTACATAAATTATGTATAGACCCTATGTGTTTTAACATTCAGCATTTCTGTTTCAGCATGCTGATGAGTAAAGGACCAGATTTTTCATCTTCCTTATTCTTGTGAGCTGCTTTGGCCAGTGTCGAGGGTGGGACAATCTGGGAGATCCTTAAAAATATAGACACATAAAATTTGGAAGTTGCAGGGGGCACTTTAGTGCTCGAAAATAGATATTTTTAAGTTGTCAGAGATACCTTGCCCCTCATAGTTTGTAATTCCCTTGGTCAGGATACACAGTTTAAAAAAAACTGGTAGGAAGGTCAGTTTGGGCAGTGGGCTGTGTCTTTGGTAACCTAGGTCTGGACACAAATACCTGCCTCCCCCAGTATCCGTGTGTTTTGTACTTAAATGTCTCTATATATCCACAGAAGAGAAGGGGTTCAGTGTTAGATCTCCCAGCTTTGTGCTGCACATACTTTTTCCATTGTGTAATGCCATACCTTTGAAGCTGCCCCCAGATATAAACCCAGATAAGCTCTGCAGCCCCCAGAGACTAGGAGGGGGCAATGGCAACTGCTTGGATTTGCAGCTGCCACTTGTATGTGTCACTGCTACCGGCAGTGTGTCCTGGTAAAGCAGGAACATCCAGCCCAACTTGGTGTCACTCTTCCCTTCCCTTTCCATGCAATACATCCTTGCCCAATGCCTTCAAGAACCATCTGGCCTGGTCCCAATGTTGCCAGGACATCTCTACAGACTTTACACCAGATTATCTCCCACCACTCCATGTTCTTTTCTAGCTCTGTAAAGTTGGACTTGCTCGACTACTCTCCTTATATGACCTCAGTTGAAAAGTGGTAACAAATCAGAGCATTTTTCCCAATTGGTGACATTAATTCTGACAACTGGATGTTTAACTCTGCCTCCAGATGCTACCATTCTGGGAATGCGTGGAAATCAACAAGTTTATGTCTAATGAGAAAAACCTCCTTTCTTGAGTCCAAAGCAGGCGACTCATCAGGCTCACATCATCCTAAATTCCCTGCTGTGTAAACAGCTGAGAGAAGATGGTGGATTTAGGCAATGATTTTACTTTAGCAAAGTAAAAGTGGGGGAGCAGTGAAGCCCTCTTATCTCATATCTTCTCGCAGCTGGTCACTTAGCAAAAGACACTCTGAGGAGTAGGGCCTGTCCATATGTTCCTCAGCACCAGCTCCTGGGCTTTGGCTGTTGCCCCAAGGCTGTTGCCCCAAGGTTCAGTTACATTTCCTGTAAGACTGCAAGACATGAACAGAAATGTTCTTCAAGGTCAAAGTTAAATTGTAGGAGCGAAAGAATATATGTAAAGATGAGTTTAGAATAGCAGATAGTACTCAAACAGACTATAAGTCCCACTGCTGAATGCTCTATGCCTTATTGTTCCTCACTGATCACCCAAAAACATTTGATTTTTTGCTAATTCCAAAAAAAACCTATAGAAACTGCTGGTGCATGGGAACTAAGAAAGCAGTTGGCATGTAGCTGTTGGCATGACATTCACAAAGGACCTAGAGAACAGCATTTGTTTCCTGTAATCTCTTTCAGTTGTAGTCATCACGTGTAACACACTGTAAAATTTTGCAGACCAAAGTTCTGTGTGTTCTTCCGATACTTCTTTTTGTGTTATGCTGGTTTTATTTATTTGTTCAAGTTGATATACTTTTAATTGCATTAGCTAATTAGCATAGTGTTTCTTTTTGTGTATGAAGTTGTTGGTGGTTGGATGTGCAAAGCTAAAGCTGTTTAACCTTCCTGGCTTTGGTTGAAAATACAAACAGTTTGGTTTTGAAGGATCTCAGGAGTTTTAATTTGCATTTGAAGCTTCTCCAGCATGAAGCAGCTTTTCTGCTTGATTAGATGTGCTTCGAGTGGTCTGTGTTCTGCCATGGCTGGCAGGATGAATTCCAGTGGTTGCTGCACATTTTATGCATGACCACAACAAAAAAGGCTGTTCCAATTGTGCAGCATTTGGAATAAATTTATATAGTAAAACTGCAGAACAGTGATTCATAAAGAATGTCATTGTTTATCCATAAGTAATGCATTTTTAATGGGGCAGTTCTCTACTCTTTAATCAGTATTACACTTAAATTTGATGGAAAGTTTTTATTTGATAAGTACTGTGTTTATTGCTCCCTTTACAATGTTCTGTTGTTTTGCCATGAGCTTACAGACATTTCATTTTATTGCGTGACTTAATTCTACCTTGCTCAGTAATCATATTCCCTTCCCTTAGGCCTCCAAATCTTCCCCCTAAGCCCCAGAAACACAAGAAGCCCAGACCCCGATCACAGTATAGTGCTAAATTGTTTAATGGTGATTTGGAGTCGTTCATCAAGGTACTGGCACCAGCCACCCCAGTGGCTGATCTCAACATTTCTTACTATAATGGTCACCACCTCACAAAAGCTGAGGCAGATCATTATGTTTAAGTCTGTCCTGGGGCTCTTCTTTCCCGGTTGATCAATATAATACTTCCTGAAGTCAAAGGGAAAGAGGGGGATTCATTTCTCACGTTAACCTCCCTACAGTTTTGTTAATCAAGTAGGAATAGTATTGACAGCCTGCTTTTAAGAGGAAACTTATCTTTGTATAGAAGATAGGATATAGTGGTGCATCCCACAACTTACCACAATTTCCTGCTTGCTACTTTCATTACATTCAGTGTTCAAAGTCTGTGTAGAAGCAGTATTTCCCTGGGTTTAATATCCAGATTTTGATTTCCTATGACTTTAGGAATTTATTATATTGTGTGAAATTGTGATCACCGCTATTCTGGATCTTGTATCTTTGCTGTATTTACTATCTTCTTCTTTCTCATACTTTTATTTCTAATAATGCTTCTAGCCGAGGCCGAAGGAACTCTCACACGAGACATCAGGTATAGTTCTGGTGGCAAGAGAGCCTCACTCTCGGGTTGCATTCATGCCTGGCTCAAAATCAGTTCTTTCAAAGACCTGGAGGGAGAAGTTTGCATTAAGAAATGAGTGTACAAATATAGCAGGCTAAACTAAACCAGAGCAGAACTCTTGAGGGATTGTAGTCTTAAATGAGGGATATTTTCTTACTCATTTTCAAGCACAGATCCATCACAATTAGTGCCTCTGGATGCTAGTTGACACAGCTACAGGAAGTAAATTTTTAAAAAATGATAAAAATACATTTATAAATGCAGTGAATAAGATTCTTGACTGCAAGCTCTGTGGATTGGGTTTGAATGTTACAGGGGTTTTTTTCTTGTTCAATATAGCTAGTGGCAAATATTTTTCAGAACAAATTCTGTGCTCAGCAGCACTGTACAGATTTAGCTGTCTCTGAATCAAGCTTTCAGAAATCCTCAGTACAATTATAGGGAAAACTATTATTATTTTTATTATTATTGTTACAGAGGAGGTGCCATGAAATGCAAAGACTTTGGGAAATCATCACATGATGAAATAGATGAGTATCATGAGCAGTTTCTTGCTTAAGGGTGAAAGTAAGCAAGGAAGCAGAAATTCTCACAATGAAAGCCCCTGGACTAGAGAAGGGCAAAGCAAATCAGGAGATATGATACCCCATCATTTTCACTCACCGAGACAAAGGTTATACTGCATGGCAGTGTGCATGACAGGGCTTACTTGCAAGTGGGGAAATAATTAGTCTTTCAAAAGGAAAGAGGTCAAAAAAGCTGGTAGCCTTATGACAGATTTGCCAGTGTGGGAGCTACCCTAGGACAGCATCTCTGCCCAAAGACCATGTCATTCCTGATAGGGATGAGTCATTTTGACAGGCACAAAAGGATTACAGCTAGTGAAATACACTATCACACCAAATTGCTTTTTGTTACAGTTTTTCATCGTAAGAAATTATAGCTAGTCGCAAACATACATTCACTGACTACGCACACCAGATTAAATTCACAGTAGCAGTAGGGTCACTGTTCTGGACACTCACCAACACAGATTGTTACTTCCAATTATTGTCCTTTGATTAGATCCAAAAGGCAAAGCTGTTAGTTTAGATTATTTCAGGGTATTACTTAAGTACAGAGTTTTGTGGGGTTTTGAACAGATTCTCCAAAACTGAGTATGAAAGTGATTTGGGTTTTGGGTTTTTTTGTAATTTCTTACTGCAAACACTATCTTTTCCTAGGCTTTACATTCTTTGCACCAGTACTAACAGGAGATGTGGGTGCATGTTGTGCATGTTTCCTAATACTCTGCTTTTCTGGAGAGCCAGGCTGCTCAGTGTTGGTTAAGATAACAGTGTTCCTGGGTTTAACAACTGACCTGTTCCAAGGGGTTTTTTATTTAGCTGTTCAGTAACATGTCAAGTGTTACTGACACAAGTCAAAGAGGAAATGCTAATCCAGTCATTACTAGTTCCTGGCTAGTCAATCTTTGCTAGGTTTTAAATTAAAAGACAAACCACAACTTAAATAGTGTAGTTAGTGATAGTAGTCTTTTGTAAGCCCCAGTAAAACATCATAGAGTATACATAAGATCAGGGGGTTAGGTTACCTCAGGAAGTGCAATGTTTCATTGCTTCCCTGTGTGTTATTTTTCAAACTTTTTTAGAAGTTTTTTGTACTTGAGCTTAATTCATAAACTTCCAATTGGTGTAGTTTAGCATGAAAATGAAGTACTAATTTGTAAGAAGAAATGTGTATTCTGAGTTACAAGGTGCTTTTGAATTCATGGTTTTATAATACAGACTAATTTTATACTAAACTTTCAAATGAATTAGTCAATTCTCTGAGCACTTACATATTGGAAATTCATTTGGAAAGAAAAATTGCAGTTTCTAAGACAAGAAATGCTAGGATTATATATGAAACAGTAATTTTTGCAGCATAAGCACCAACTTTTCCAAATAATTTTTAATCATATTATTTATGTAATTAATCTGTATTTTATGACTTGTGGTCACTAGTGTGCTTGGGTTAAAACATCCACTTTTTAAAGTGCCAAAACAAAAGGACTCCAGTGGTTCTTTTGGAAAATAAGCAGTTTAAAAGAAAAAGACAAGTAACTCACTGTAAATTACTGTATAGTCATCTTCTTCCCTTCCCATCACAAATGTTTTTATCCTTTCTTAAAACACTTTTGTGTAACTGAAAATGTAGCTACAGACCTGCTGCTGTATCATTGCTGAGATGAGGAGCTGTGATTCCTGAACTCTGGCAGGTGGGGAGGTATAGGCTGTGACCGTGACCTCCCTTTGCCAGTAACCTTGTGCCTAGAGAAGAAGCAGCTGAGCCACATGCTCAGCTCAGTGTAGCTGCAATTCACCACCCAGTGATTACCAGCCATTTAGAGCAGCCAGAAATAACATGCCAGGCATCATCTTCCCATGGTAGGGTGCACAAACCAGCAGAGCCCATGGCAGTGCTCTCAGTCAGGAGGGAGACATTCTGGTGCCCCATGCAATGTCGTTTGGTGGCTCTGCTCCAGGAACGTTTCTGATAGTCCAGCAAATCCAGAAATGCCTTGTAAATTTTTTGCCATAAACTTTTTTTTTACCAAAGAAACCCTACCAAACAACAAAAAACCTCACATTGAGGAATTAGGTCCTGTGTAATTAGGTCCACATAGGATTTTCTCCATCAGGAAAAGAAAGGTCAGTTAAATTGATGCAGAGGGGTCATCTTCATCATGAATTATTATTCTTAATAATAATCTTTCTAAAAGGCAAATTCACTGCTTTAACTCATTCTGCTTCAAAACTCTAAAATGCCTGCATGAGCCTAGATGTCACATACAGTGTTAGCCAGATATGGTGACAGAGGTAGAGAACTGAATTTCCCTTAAGAACCATAATCCTTTTCTTCACCTGTTCCTTTTCCTCCCTTGCTAAAAGGGAAGAGAACTCTGTTAGAAGTGGTATTCTTTCTTAGGTGTTTTTTTACCAGCACTGTATGTCCATCTAGATTGACCAAGAAATTGCATTTTCACATTCACATAGTAGGGAGATTGCCTCTTTGTGATCTGCAGCTCACTCGTTCTGCTCTTGTTTCTGCAGGATTCAGGGCAAGTCATTCCTCTTATTGTGGAAAGCTGTATCAGATTTATAAATTTATATGGTAAGCTCTGAAAAAAACTATATCATTTCATTATTGCCCTGACTTTTTCATATATCGTTTACATTACTCATTTAGCACCACAGCTTTATTTTTAAAGTAGAGATTCAAAGTATTTTTAAAAATAAATTAATTTTCCACCTCTGTCTCCCATCTTTTCTGCAGGTCTTCAGCATCAGGGAATTTTTAGAGTGTCCGGTTCCCAGGTGGAAGTCAATGATATTAAAAATTCATTTGAGAGAGGTAATTGGATTTTCATTTATTTGAGCGTCTTAATATCTGACATTTTAAAATCTTCTAAATTCTAATTATTTTCTTGGCTGTTTAAGCAGATTGTATGTACTGTGTATACTGCACCTAAAACTTTGCACCATCACTTACTTAAACATGAAGTACAATGATGACATGTGCATGGTTATCCCCCCCATTATGTCCTAGGAGCTTGAGGGTTTTTCTTATTTTGTTTAGACAAGACATATGATTCTTGAATCAACTGTAAACATTCGTTTTTTGTTAATGGTAAACAAAAATAATAGTTTCTGTGTATTTTATTTTAAAGATCCTCAGAAAAGAAAGGTAATGAGTTTAATTTGTGAATTAAAGAGACTAATTAATGCAATTTGAAAGTCCTGTTGCTTGATCTTCTGGAATATGAGTTCTTCTGCCAAAGTTGCATTGTGATCCAGGAAAATAGAGGGTGAAAAAAAAGGGTCATTCTATCTTTCATTCCCAAAAGAAACTTCAGCCTCAGAGGAGGGAATTACATGAAAAATACCAGGAAGTAAAACCAGCTTTTTAAACATCACTGGCTTCCAACACCCAGCCTAGGATTGCTCTACTAGGGAAACCAGCAGTCCTCTAACTGTGTTAAAGCGATTTTTTTTAAATCTTACATTTTTTTCCTCAAGTCTTAAAAGCTGGGATTTTTTAATTTCTAGGGAAAATTAAAACTTTTGCTGGTCATCTCCTTAAGACAAAACCCTTGCAGCAAGAAGTCTTGTGACTAAAAACATGAAAAAATATGCATAGTATTTTTCTCCCCAGTATTAGTTATATATATATCTTGTTAAACCTGATCTTGTCTTTGACAAGATACATAAAGCAGCTGTTTTCACTTGGTAAGTGAAGCCACATCCCTCCGTTCTGCAGCATTTAAATCTGCTTATTCTTAACTGCTCCTCCTAGGTAGTGTTATCCTTGAAGATCGACACATTTTAGTGTTTCAAAATAAAGACTAAGCCTTTAAAATTACATGAATAAAATAGTGGAGTCGTGGCTGAGGTTTCAGTTAGGTTTTCAACAAAATGGTTGCACATATTCCTGATGTTTTAATTTTTTAGAATGATGACACATTGTCAATTCAATGAGTGATCTAACTGCTTTTGCTTTATGTAGGGCTCCAAAGAAAAGTCTGCAAAATGCTATTAAATTTAGAATGTTTGGCTTTTTTATTGTACTAACTATAAATCACAACATGTCTGTAAATACCTAGCTGGAAGTTCAGGACCTAAGAGATCACTAGGTTATGTAATTTTAAGGAAGCTTTATTTAGGCTGCCTTTTTTTAGTTAATCATAGCCTGGGATTTCTAAGTCAGTGTTTATTATCTTACTTGAATGCTTGCATTGCCACCTCCCACACACTGAAAACAAAAACCGCCCAAAATGTCACTCACTTATAAAAATGTTTCATGCAAGAATGCTCCTGCATGTGTGTTTCATTCACTTTATTTACTTTTTAAGGTGAAAATCCTTTGGCAGATGACCAAAGTAACCATGACATTAACTCAGTTGCTGGAGTACTGAAGCTCTATTTCCGAGGGCTGGAAAATCCTGTCTTTCCTAAGGAAAGATTTAATGATCTTATTTCTTGTATCAGTAAGTAGAAATTTCTGGTTTTTCTCAATAGCATTTTACTTTCAGATACACAGTAGTAGCCTGAAAAAAGAGCTGACTTCACAGATTTTCCTGAGATGATTTGTTTGCCATGTGTAGCAGTCTGGGTCAGTTGTTAGTCATACTCACAGCTGTGGTTGTTCCCTTTTTCCACTGGGATTAATGTACAGTACAATTCTTTGTTTAATAGGGCAGGAAGAGTATCTTTTGGTATACAAGGGATAGTTAAATTTAAACACATTATTATTTTCCTCTGTGTGCTGAGGCAGACAGAAGGGAATGAAGTCATGAACGTGCAAACAGATTGCGTTACTTTCCAAGGAGGTTTTCATGCCCCACAGCTTGGGCTCAGCACTGGTGAATAAGTAACTAACTGCTCAACCCCTTGTGATTCTGCACCTTTGTTGTGCTCAGCTTAAAACCACCCATCCAACCCAGAAAACTCTTCGGTGCATAGATGGAGGGGAACAACTGAGTGTTGTCTGCAGGAGAACCTGGTCTGCCTTCCCACACACAAGTTGTAATGGGATGCCTTGGAGGAGCGTCTGTGCCATCTGTGTGCTGCTGGTGCTCATAGCCAGACACAGAGAGGTTGTAGTGATTTGGAAAGTTGTCAGTGGATGAGTGAATTGCTCTGACATGCACAGAACCTCTTCCAGTTCACTGACCCCTGCAGGTGTTGAGGGATGAGGCCAAGCCAACCATCAGTAGACTTGCTGTTCCCTGTGGGCACAGTAGTCAGAGGAGCTAGCTTTCAGGAAGAATTTCCTTTCTACCCTTCCCTTATAACTTACCTGCTTCAACCAAATGGAGAAAGAGGCAGTTTCACAGGTAATGAGAGTCAGTCCTTTGGGATATGAATTAGGTCAGGCTCTACAAACTTATTTTGGCAGAGCCCAGCAGGCAGGACCACTAAGTGATGGGCCAGACTGTCCCAGGCTGGCTATCAGGTGGGGTTTTCGGCTCCCTACTTGGGGGACACAAAGTCTGTGGTTTGCTTCCCACACAGGGAGGATTGCAATAATTCCTCCTGGAGGTTACAAATACGTGGATCACTGTGACCACATATATGTGCAATATTTTGTGTTTCATTTTCTTTGCAAGGTTTTCTGCAGCTGTTGCTATTTACAGACTTGGTGACACTGAGAAGTCCTAAAGGACCTGAAAACCACAGTTTAGCAGTCTGATCTCTGATGTTGAGGGGGACACTGTCTTTTTAGGAAGCATAATCCTGGTTCTGCGTCAGTTCAGTTTTAGCTAACTATGGTGCCACAGTGCAGAAAATCTCTGCAAGTCATAGAAATTGAATGAGTGATTTTTTGTGTAACAGGGGTGATAGAACTTTACCTAATAGTCCTGCACCAGCTTCCATTAACTTCTGGATGAATTAAAGCATACACATACAATAAAAACATTTATTGATTCAGTGGCTTCGGTTGATAGAAAATCTACCACATCCTTGGATAAGATGTTAAAATGATTAATCACTTTCATCGTTCAACATTTGTACCAGATTTCTTTCTCAAAGTTCTTCCTGTCAGATTCTGCCCATTTGATCTCTTCATGTCTTCATTACTTTGACTAAGCATTAAGAAAAATATAAATGGTGGTTCTTACATGTGGAGATGGTATTGCAGTCTGCTGTGTTGAAGAGCTTTAAATATAATTGTAAACTAAATTGTAAAATACCAAGAATGAGTGTTCAGCTTACGGAGATTATACAAGTGAATGCTCAGGACATGCAAAGATACTTGCCCAAAACAGCCTTTTAAATGTGTTCCAAGAAGAGAAACCTGGATGATTTCATAGAGTTTTCATTCACCATTGAAGGTGCTGAAGAGGGAATGGGGTATTTGGAAAGAGGGGTAGAAGTTCAGTGGAGTGAGCAGATAGGTGTATGTGGCACCTGCACAGGTAGGAGGGATTCATCAGCCTGTCAGAGCATCACTGTCTGAGAGGGTTCCAGTTCAATTGTCCCGAAAAAGGTATTTGTTTTGTTGTTAAGAACTTCAAGAAAAATGGCTGTGAATACTAGATCCCTCGTGCTAGACCTTGTTTTCCATAGAGAATGTCCAACTACTGCATGTTCCTAGTAGGCAGTGAATTATTTTCTTGCGAAAGAGTTGGCAACCTTTTATTTAAATAATAGTTTCACCCAGCAGAGCTGAAATCAGTAACAACAATAGCCTGGAACAAAGTCACTGCTTTTCACAACAACATTTTAAAATGTTTATTGAGAAAGAGGTGTTGCCATCCGATCCTGGTTTAGACTGAGTGTTCTCTGAGGGTGTCGTAAATCTGGGTTATCATCTCTATGACAGTTTGTCAAAACAAGGTGTAATGACTGAATAGTTTTGCTAGCTTTGACTTCTGCTGTTGCTGTCGTACAATAAAGCAGAGGATTTTCTTCCTGACAATATATTATAAGAGTCCAAAATGTTTTCTGACAGGTTTTGGAGGAAGCATGGGGAGATGATTTTGTCATTTGGTTTGGTTTTCACAAGATTTTCATTAGGGGCATGCTGAAAGGGCATATTAATGCCTTCAGCACAGGGAGGAGAGTTAAGTGTGGGCCAACATAGGACAAAAGGGATTTTCTCTTTGAGCACACCAGGGTGAGTTTACTTTGTGTTGTGACAGAGGGAGGAGTTTGAATGAAGTGTGAGGAAAGAAACAGCTCTTGTGCCTTGCATACAGCCAGCCCCAGAACCATATGCTGGGAACAAGGGGCTGTTTGGCTGCATCTTCTGGTTATCTGAGAAGCCTGAGGTGGAGTGTTTTTACAGCTGTGTACTATTCTATACGCTTTGTTGAATAGTGCACCACTTCCAAGGAATAAGAATGTTTTATTGGAAAAAAAACCAAAACAAACCAGCAAGCATTTCGAAATATACAATGCATCTGCCTACACGGTACATGTTATCATAAATAGTGCATCTAAAAGACCATTTGCATTGCTATATTTTAACCTTAACACTGGATGTCTTGCAGAAAGGAAAATCATCTAGGCAAGATTTCTCCTCTATTTCAGAATTTGAATCAAGCATAGTTGCATTGGGGATTTTTCTGTGCTTATGTTAATGCCTTAGGTTTTAGCTTTTATATTTTTGAAATCCTGTACTGCTAGTGTAACTCTGAAATTTCCTGTAGCTTGTTAAGTGCTGTTCTCTATGCGAAGATAGACATAACAAAACCTCTCTAGTTTGCTCTCCAAGGACATCCAGAACAAGAACTGTAAACCATCATCTTGGAAAGAGGGGGGCAAGCTTGGGGAAATTCCATCATTGGCTGGGTTCTGGTTGGTGAATTTATGCTGATATCAAAGTGTGAAGAACTCATGACCTGTCGTCCATTTTAGGATCCACTGAGGCAGGACCCTCTGGAGCCCAAAAGTGTACATCTGAAAGCCTTTCAAATAAATCCCTCCTTTATTCCTTTATTCCTGTCTAGTCTCTGTTTCTAGGTAGCCATTTAAGGCATCAATGTGGCCTCAGATATTATGTATCTTGGTCGTTCTGCTAGTGGGAGCTGTGCCAGACTCCCTTTTTCTGTGAGAACATAGGTCATTGTAACTTCTTCAGATCACAATTGATACAAGAAGTCTAGAAAACTTTCACGTTTAATTAAGCGTTTTTAAATACTCTTAATTCATATTGCATTTATGATCTGAAAAATAGTGAGGAAAGGAATAAACATACTTTTCGAATAGTTTTTCAAGATAAATGTCAGTGTTTCTTAATCGTTGGCAGAAATTGTTACAGAAAGGGAGAGGGAGAAAGCAAATTTGTAAAGTTAATGTTCACATAAAACTGTAAAAGAGCAGAATGTCACACATTTTATATGGAAATGTAATGTTGCCAATGAAAAACCCCTTGAAACTGAAGTATTTAGTTATGGATGTCAGGCATAATTGAGGCTACAGCTGCAAAATGAACCTTTCCTCAGTACAGCCACCAAGAAATTCCTTTACATTTATGCATATATTTCCAAATGAAATAGAGCATTGTGAATTAATGCTTTCCCTTTTGTAAATACAGTGGAAACAATGCAAAATTACTGTGATTTTCATGGCAATTTGTATTAACTAGACTCATGAGAACAGTGTTATTCTGTTTAGGCTTATGATCTAATTTAGATAAAATTTGGGCTAAGTTATATGCACAAGCATGAAAGGTAGAACAGAACATAAAGAATCCATCTGATTATGGGCCATAATTCTTCATTCTCATCTCAAGGAGTGACTGCTCTTGGTCCCAGCAGCATTCTGTAATCCAGAGTACAGTCTAGGCTGGGGTGGGAAGGAGAGTTGCACTGCACTTCTTTCTGCCCCTTTGTAGAAACAGGTTGGGCCAAAGACAAGAAGAGTATTTGTAACAGGAGCTGCATGGAGGCAGAATGTACAGAAGCTGAGCTTAATAGGGCTGGCTGTAATTCACTTTGCTGCTGGGGAGCTGCGGTTTCTCTCCTGCTGTGAGCTCTTACACACGTGACTTACTCGAGTTTACATGGATAGCTGTGCCATGCAGCAGCAAACATACCTCACCTATTCAGACTGCTTAATGTCTGCACAGAGCATTAGCACGATTCTTCATGGTTTCATCTCCCTTGCCTTAAATTTTGTAGACAAAAATGGCAAGATGAATGAAAACTTACTTTTTTTCCCTTCTGATTTTTATCATTTTAGTCCCTTGCCACCAGTGGTGCCCATATACCTAAAGTCATAAATGTTATGAAAGAAAATAATTCTACTGCTTTTCTAGGTTTTTGCCCACTACTTAAAAAGTAAAAAACTATTCTGAATTGTCAACTCTCCATGAAAAAATTTCAACAAAATGGGAAGTGTTTCCTTGCCTAGGTGACAGTGAAGACTGCTGGGTTTGTCCTCCTGTAATGCCTTCTTAAACAGATGGGAAAGAGCTGTAAGTGGCATTGCTGAGTTAATATATACGTATCTTTGAGCTGGATTGGACTCACCTACCAAAATGAAAAGAGGCACAAATTGTTAACTTCAGCACTAATACATATTCATGTAGATAACTTGTCAGCTGCAAATTGACCATAAAAATTACATCTGCAAGTGTAACTCAGTCCCATTTGACATTCACAGGGTGTGTAAAATATGCATTAGGCACTCACTCTGTTACTAGTAGGCACCACACCGAGTGGAAATAGTAAGTAACCCCCACAAAGAGACACTACAATGGATTTTATCCTTCAAAGCCATATTCCTAAAGTAGAGAGGCATCTTACATTACCATTGTTTGCTTCCTCCTTTGTGCTACCCTTGCTTTTGAAATATGCTTACCTTGCACAGCACTGGATGTTAGTTGTAACACAATTCATTAGTTGCTAAAACCAGGTTTCTTCTTCCATATGTTTTGATCAATAATATTTTCCCTTTGCCAAATGTTTGCAGTCCTGTTGTTCACACTGAGATTGGCCCATGGAGGCTGGCTGTTAAGAGAGGCTGGTGGAACATCCACGGGCCAGAACAGATGTTTCTGAGCTCTGCCTGTTTCCAGGCTGAACCTTGTCATTTGGATAACCATGTCTCACCTCCAGTGCAGGAGAGGCCATGTATATGACCAAGTACAGTTCTTCCTTTCCTTTTTTAAATAAAAAAAACAGAGTCATATCAAGCTGTCCAGTTGGCCCAAAATGCTTTGAAACCACCAACAATTGCTCTCTTGCCAAAGACTTTTATTCTGCATCACTGCACCTATATATTTGAGTATACTGCATTTTACATGCTCCACTACCTGAGTTACTGTTTAATTTACATTTTAATTTAAATTTTCTTAATGTTATCTAGGATGAATATATCCCTATTTTCATTTCTAATTTAGTTTTTCTTTATTCATGTTTGGGGTCTTCTGGTAATAATTGTATTTTCTCCTCTCTCAGGTTTCCTTTACTTTTCTGTGCTAGATTGTTCATTTCTGATCCTTTTCTTTTTTGTTACCTTTGCCAAAGCCTCATCATGAGTGACTAGGTGGTTAAAACCATTCCTTCTCCTGGAAAAGTAGAGATTCATTGTTTCTGTGTGTCTCTACAGTAAGTGAAGGTGACACTGCCTCTTCAGAAGAGGTTCCAGTGTTATTGGAGACTGAAGATCACACTTTTCAAGACTTGACTGCCTAGGATTTAATATCTATGTCATGCGGTTGAGAACCAGTCCTTAGTGTGTGGCTAACAGAGAGGCAGCTAGCTGATAAATCTATGCAATGACATTAATCTCATCTGGTTTCATTCATCCAGATCAAGGACATGGAGCGTCTGCAGAGTAAGTCCATGTGAGATCAGTAAATAAAATCTTTTCCAAGGGCAATGCTGTACCTCAACAGATTTTCTTGTGGAGCTTGTGATCTGCCTTTTTCAAGGATTTTATGAACAAGTTGAACATATACCTCTCAGCGGAGATTAAAGTGAAGTCAAAGGCTAAGATTGTAGACTTAAATGACCTCTGAAGAATCCTCTCAGCTCTCTGTTTTTCATTTTTTTTAGTAACTGGAGGCTTCTTAGATCCCAAGCACCTCAGAAACTTAGATGCCTAGATAATGTTATGAATACACAGAAAATCAAATTCCTTATGTTATTAGGATACTTTGTTCCACTCATGTCTGATGAAAATACATTAATAGTTCTGGGCTCTTCCACAAAGTGCTATAGTCATGAAACTCCAGAAGTTGGCTTCTTCCCTTTCTCTTGTTTCACCCTGCAAGTATCTCCCAAGCAACTGCTTTGACAGAAGCACAGCATTCTCACACCAAACAGTTTCTCATCTTGCTGACAGGAAATTCTCCTGCTTGTGCGTTTGACCCCCATGGCTGAGATGGGCCTGCAAGGCAGATGTGTCAGACCAGAGCTCCAAAAGTTTTGCTTTGCTCTGAGAACTGGGAACTAGAAAATAATAACCACTTCACTGTGTGATATTTACTTGACATTAGTCTTGATTTGCAGTTGATGTTCCTGCGTCCTTCACAGAGATTTCTCTTCCCTGTCTCTTTCCACAGTCAGGAAAAATCCATTAGTTCTCAGTGTGTTTGGCCTTGCCAGAGGCTTGTCCTCTTGTTTGTCTTTAGGAATATGAGTCTCATCATGTCATTAGAGTAATGAACCAGTTTTCAAATCCCCTGATTTCTTTTTCAGCTTGGCAGCTAAATTGCCTTATTAAGACAAATCATGTAATATCAAGCACTTCTGTTTTCTTAGCTGAGAAATGAGTAATAGCTCACCAGGCACTCAGGTAAAAAAAATCAGAATAATGAAAAGAGAGTCTTCAACAGAAGTACTGTTAGAGGAGACATGGCCAGCTTTCTCCAGGATTGGGTTTGCTAGTATTTCCTTGCAGCAACCAGCTTATAGGTTGGATAGCCCTTCTGCCCTGAGGCTTTCTTTAGAAGAGCCAGTGGAGGCAAAGCAATGCTTTAGCTTTCCTTTGCATGGGAAGCAGCAGAGCTGCAAATTCTTTCTGCCAGCATGTAGAAAGATTGCTCTGTATTCCATCTCTCCTACGTACCCAAACACTCATGTACTGCATACACTCGAGCAACGATGAAATTCAGCTCCACATTTAAAAGCAGTGTACAAATACATTACATCATTATCTAGCTCCTTTAAACCAAATCAGTTCTGGGAAATAAAAGCCTCTTGAAATAATGTGGAAAGCACATAAATTTAGCACTTGACAGTAGTTTGGATTTTCAATAAAGGGACTTTTGTGGAAACTGGGTCCAGGTTACCAGGAAAGTATTGTAAACACACACATCTCTCTCCAGCATGTGTGGCTTGTAACTGCTTCAGTTTGGAGTTCAGGTCACTTCTAGTGATTAGTACTGATCATATTCCTGGTAGGGACAGCTGGGATAGTTCAGTATGTGACTACACAGCCAAACTCTCTGTACCTACTCTACCATCTCTGTACTGCCTACTGGGACTAGTTGCTGACTCATGCATCCTGTCAAACTTGTCTAGGAATTGCTTGGAAAAATTGTAGGTGGCACAGACCACAAGCACATGGGAGAGTGTGATAACTTCTCAGTGGTAGTTGCCTGCCAGTGTGCTCCATCCTGGTTTAGCTCACTGGTTTAGACAGAGCTGTTGCAGCCATACAGGCAGCACACTGCTAGAAATTGCTGCTGGACCCACCTTGGGTCCCAGCCAGTGCATTTCTCAGGTCTGATTTGAGTTCAGCGATGACTGAACCTGGCCCAGGGCCAGTCTCCGGAATTGTCTGGAGGAGGCAGGACTGTAGCACAAGGCCAGAAAAGGCTGTAATGCAGAAGGCAAGTCCTGGTGTTGCATCAGAACTTCACTTCAGCTTCCCACATGCAGCACACAGTGCTACTGGAGTTCCTTTGGGCCTTCCTCCTTTAGCCCTACTCCACCTGCGTGCATACACACAGGCTCAAAACCACCCAGACCTAGCACTCTGTTTAGAGAGGTCCACAGACAGGCTTATCAGGAGGAAAGTCCACTGAACTGGAGACTCACAAGGCACCCTCGCTGTAACAACAGCTGCTTTTGTTCAAAGAACTGAAACTGAGGATATAATGGCAGTGCTTCTCCCACTGGGAAGGGCTTAGATGAGGCAGGTGGAGGGGTTTTGCACTAAAATTGGTGTCTTTGGTCTGTGCAGAACAGCAGTGTGGCAGTGTATTGCAGAAGTGAGGGTGTGCAACATGGACATCTCCAAGATGTGGCCTGCATTGGAATGAGAGAGGAGAGCTGTAGTTGCTCTGTGGATCCTTGCTGTGCAGGCAGCTCCCAGAATTACCACATCACTGCCGTGGACACCAGTTCTTAACCAGTAACAAGAAATACTTCTTGACTCATGCAGTCCATGTTTAACAGAAGCATAAAAATTAATTTCAGGTCCCATGCTCCACTTGAGAAAGTGTAATGGCTTGAACAGGTTTCCAGCTAGTATTTGGGTTCAGAGTGACTCATTAGGTAATAAATTATACAGCTTGTCAGCAGTCCTTTTCCCTACCAGCTCTGCAGCAGCTCAACAGGGACACTGTCCAGCCTTCAGGGGCTCTGCTGAGGAATAGGTTTTCCTGCCAGAGTTTTGCTATTCTGGTCCCGCAGTAGATACCATAATCCAAATGGACTTCTTCATGCAAGCAGTGGCAGGCTGTTCTCCTGCAGAAGCTCTGATGGAGGCCAGTTTGACCCCATCCCAGAACCTTTTGTTCCCAGCACACCAGTGGGGCTGAGCCAGTGGCATCTCCTGTGAATGCTGATGTGGGAGCAGATCTCACACCCTTTTGCTACACTGGCATACCCTAGTGAGCTATAACACTTCTACATGGTAAACAAAAGTCTTGCTGCCAACATGCTCTGCTTATGCTTAGTTCAAATACCAAAATAACAATTACTAGACACCAGTTGTTCTTCCAAGAAATGTAAGTCAACACATATTTTGCATCTACAAATAAGTACTGATTGGTAGAAATGGCCTTACCAAAGAGTACATAAATAACACGCACCAGTAATTTTGTTTACACTTACCACACTTTTATGTAAGTAATTATTTTAATTGTGTTCTCATAAATACCACGTTTTGTGGTACAATTGTCTTTTCAGCTATTGGAATCAGTTCCTGCTTCTGATTTCCAAGTTTTTGAATATCCACTTCAGTGCCATTGGACAGTATTTCTCATCTTCATCTCAGAAGATTTCCCCTAGATGTTCTTAATTACATTATACTTTATTGGCTGACATAAAAAGCCTTACTGAAATTTTAGGTAATTTCCAACAGTGTCATTTACAAGAAAAACACACTGAGTTAAAAATTGAGATACTGCTTATTCTGAAAAACAGTTCAAGCTTTTATCCCATCATTGCCCCACTTGCAGCTACATAATATTTCTGACCAACATAGAAGATAGTGCATCCTTGTTACAAGACATTAGGAACTGATGGTTTTATCAGATGATTTTTTTTTCCACTTCAGAAGAATTTCAGTGGACGGCTATAAAATGATTTGAGAAAAATGCAATCTTTGTGTTTCTTGTCTCCATACCAAAAAACCATAAGGGCTTTCTTTTATTTTGCCACTAAGAGAGTTACAGCTGGACATTTGATTAAGAAAACTTGCTAGAAAAGCTCAATGATTTGAGTATATATCTGATGATAACATTCAAATAAAGAGAATGCACCTGTATTTGAAATGAATGGCAAACATCTTTCCTTGGTTCCTTCAGGCACCTTATGTACTGGTTTTGTGGTTTTGTGAGCTATCAAGCTGGGCCAGTGGCCATGGTTTGGCTTAGACAGATTTGTGTCTTCTTTAAAAACTGTTACTTTTAACTGTGTGGTTTTAATGAGGGGGAGAAGAACTTCTAGATCTTATTTTTCTAATAGGCCAAAATTAGACAATACTGACTAGAGGCACATGATGATAAAGGGTTGAAGTAAATTGAGTAAATTGACTGAATATTCTTTTAGACAATCATATACAAGGGAACATAAAATACTTTCTTCTGTTTGCAGGAATAGACAATCTCTATGAGAGGGCTCTTCACATCCGCAAACTCCTCCTTACTTTGCCCAGGTCGGTCCTTATAGTGATGAGATACCTCTTCGCCTTCCTCAATCAGTAAGTGCTTTATAATTACCCCAGGCACTGTACCTTTATCTGCCTTCCTTTGCTAGTATTGGAGTTCTTTGGGTTTACTCATACTCTATGTAGAATTCACATTTAGACTCCATTTAACACAAAAGATTATATTCTAATTGGCAGTGAAAATAGAATGAAAACACTGGATTCCATTCAAATTAAAATTCCATTTGTCCAAAATTTAACTAGACAGATTAAAGTGTTGTCTGAAATTGGGAGTGCAGTTTGTAGCATTAAAGCTGACAACAAAATAAGCCAATAAGAAAAATAACAAACTGTAGCTACATTAAAACTAGTTTATGCAATTTAAAAATACATTTTTTTCCTTATCTCAAGCTGATTTCTCCTGATAGCAAAAAACCCCAGTATATTCAAGCAACACAGGCACTACAAGCTACCTATTTGATGCTAGGCATTGGCAGGGTGAGACTTTGTCTTGCTACTTCTATTTTCTGATAACAGGGGTAAGAGTAGAGAGAACACACATCCCCTGTGTATGCTTTGATACAGAGTAGCTTGGTTCTCACATGGCAAAACACAGGCTGAAAGGAGGGTTGTGGGAGAGGGAAAGTGGTGTTCACGTCTTCATAATCCCAGAAAAAACTTCTTTCTGTAAGAGAAAATAAAAGACAGGTTGGGCAGTTGAACTGTTTTTCTCCCTCCAGTCCTTCATGGCCCTCTCTGGTTTTGCTGACCCCAATCATTTCACAGAAAAATTTGCTTATGTACACTTTGCCCTGATTCTGACTTTTCTCCTTCTACTGTCAATTTGTCTGTTTCCTGTTATATCTGTTTTCGTATCACCTTTTTCCTCTTTTTTGCTAAATTTGCCCTTTGCTGATTCATTCTGTCTTTGTGACCTTGCCCATTTCATCCAGCCTGTCTGTTCCTATAGAAACAGGGTCTTTGCAGCCGGGTTATTTGTTCATGCCTGTAGTCACAGCTGTTCCTGTTTCCTTTCTTCTAGCAATTTCTGAATCATTTTCAAGCAGTATTTAAGAGAGGGGCAGAGGTCTAAAGTCTTATGAAAATAACCGTTCATTTGAAACTGAATCCATCCTCCAAAAATGATACCATGTAAATGTAAGGTTTGCATCACAGCTTCTCCTCTGCAGAGACATATACATTGATCAGAGCTGTATGGGGTTGTACTTGTTATGTGGCCATGTTAGCTACATCTGTGCTCTCCACAGGAATGCAATTTGGAAACCAGACTAAATACCTTACTGCCTCCAAATTGCTCCTGGTGCATCCACAGGAAAAATATTCCTATTATTTGAATTCTGCTTTTTGCGTGTGCAGTTATGCCTGCTTGGCCACGTGAAGTCATCAGGTCTCATGGCAGACCTAACCTGGTGTAGCCTCTTGCTCAAAGCACTAAAGTTAGAGCAAGTTGCTCAAGGCGTTGGCAAGTCAAGAACCTCAATTGTCAGCAACTCCACATCCTCTCAAGCAGTCAGTCCCTTGGTTCTTGGTCACTCTTATAGTAAAGAAGTTTTTTCCTGCTTTCATTGGAATATCCCTTGCTGTGCCTGTTGCCTCTCATCTCTTTGCACCTATGTCTGTCTTACTCTTGTTCATAATCTCATATATAGTAGAAGATTGCAGCTAAATTCTCCAGTGAACTTCCTGTCTCAAGGCTGAACAAACCTAGTTCTCTCTGCTTTAGTTTATAACCCATATGCTTCAGCTCCCCAGCCATCTCAGCAGTAGTCCTTTTCTGGGCTTATACCAGGGCTTATACTAGGGCAAAACTAGCCACAGAACCTCCTGTGCAACTTCACGAGTACCCAGTGGAAAAGGAATAATTAATTCCCTTAACCCTCTGGCTTTTCTATTCCTCATATAGCCACAAATGCTGTGGAATTACTTCCATCCCATGAGGAGGACCTTGTGTTCATCCTTGTTGAACTTGATTGAATTCCTGTTTCTCCATTCCTCCATCTTGTCAAGGTCCTTCTAAATGGTAGCACATTTACTGCCCCCTTCCCAGCATGGCATCATCTGTAAGCTGGTTGACTGTGCACTCCATCCCCTTGTCTAGGTCATTCATGGAGATGCTAAACAGTACCAGCCCTGCTGTTGAGCCCTGAGGAGTACTGCATATTAACAGCCATCAGCAGAACTTCACATTTCATGATGATAGTTTTTTAACAGTTTTGCATATATAAAATCTGAACCACCTAGTAAATCAGAAGAACAAGATGTCTCCAATTAACACAAGGGACAGGATAGTAAATCATGGCACAAGAAAGGGGCAAACACAATTAATTTTAAAAGATAGCTGTGAAGGTAGTCATTTGGAAGGTTTGCCTCATGCATATGTATTGTTTGTACGTGGAAAACACTCTCTAAAATTCCCTTTCTAGAGGGAATATGGTGTTGTATTTGAACACAACCAGACATCAGAATTCCCGTGCTATTTCAGAGTGCAGGACAACATAGTATCGGGCATCCCAGCACTTCAGGTTCTGTTTGACTGGCCCCGCATAGAACCATTCAAAAAGCAGCTTTTCCAGTAAAAATGCCAATGCTTTTAAACAAGGGAATGGATAGAAACTTCTCATTCAAAATTGAAAACTAGTAACATTGCATTTTCTAGCGGAAAGGAGAGCTTTCAAAAGTTGATAAGTAAGAACAATGAAAGCCTTTTGTTTGGACACTTCCATAATGAAGCTGTTGTAGGAGTTTGTGGGCAGAAGGCAAGGTGCTTAGGAATTTTAGGCTGTATGGTAAAAACAGAAAACAGAAGTCACAAGAGCCTTTGCAAGATCCAGGAACTTAGTTGCCTCCAGAAGACAATTCAGTCTGCCTAAGTTACGTAGCCAGCTGTTGAAAGAGGTCTACCAAGGTCTAGTGAGAAATCTATACCCACTTTGCATCCAGTTCACTTGGAGCACTGATAAGATAGAAGCAGCAGCAGTTGATGTTAGCCCATTAAGTCAGCATACATTCAACATGGTAGCGTGGGAATACATACATAATACATATAAATATGTGGTATAAACTCACTGTGTAGTGAAGAAATCCGTTTTTTTTGTTCCATTACTTTATGTGTAATTGTCAATGAGAACAGGAAATCTCTTAAGTTGTGATTAAAAAAAATTTTCTACAGTTTTCAGAATAAGGTTAGTCACAGTGGAGAAGTCAATTTTTCTTGATTTTTCTGTTACAACAGCCTTTCACAATACAGTGATGAAAACATGATGGATCCATACAACTTAGCCATTTGTTTTGGGCCAACCCTGATGCCTGTTCCAGACATACAAGACCAGGTGTCTTGTCAGGCACATGTGAATGAGATAATCAAAACTATCATCATCCATCATGAGGCTATTTTTCCAGATGTGAAAGAACTTGATGGACCAGTGTATGAAAAATGCATGGCTGGAGATGAGTATTGGTAAGTCACGATATTATCCTTCTGTCTACTAAAAAAAATCTTTCGGCTGGTTATCTGGATAACTGCTGTGATGCAGAATTCCTTTTGTGCACAATAGAAGTATGAAGATAAATGAGAAAAGCATTTAGGTTCGCACAGTAAAGCATTAAGTATAAAAAAGTGAAGCAAAGGCAAATATGAGGTTTCCTACAATGTTCTGTGGAGGAAGCTGCTTTGTGTTCAGCCAGACAGAGATAGAATTCCAGGTGTACTGTGCAAAGCACACAGACAGGTAGGAAATGGTTCCTTTGGGTGTGAACCACCTTATCAAATTTCAGCTTATGATGCCTGCTTCTTTTCTTTGTTGTGCTTTAACTGGGCAGGTAGCTAAACACCACAGAACCACTCACTCACTCCCCCCGCAGTGGGATGGGGGCGAGAATTGGGAAAAAAAAGTTAAATTCATGGGTTGAAATGAAGACAGTTTAATAGGACAGAAAAGAAAGATCAAATAACAATGATTAGAATCTGCAAAACAAGTGATGCACAATGCAGTTACTCATTATCACTGACAGATGCCCAGCCAGTGCCTGAGCAGCAGCCCCTGATCAGCTTTGTCCCAAGTTTATATACTGAGCATGACGCCACGTGGTCTGGAATATCCATTTGGTTATTTGGTGTCAGCTGTCCTGGCTGTGTCTCCTTCCAGCTTCTTGTGCCCCCCAGTCTGCTTGCAGGTGGGGTGGGATGTTCAGTGTAAACACTGCTCAGGAACAACTAAAACATCAATGTGTTATCAACATTATTCTCATCCTAAATACAAAATACAGCATTGTACCAGCAACTAGGAAGAAAATTATCTCTATCCCAGCCAAAACTAGGACACACTCTTGACAGCAAACACATGCACTTGTTATTTATAAAGGATTCAAATGTTCTGAGGACTTCTTAATATCTGAATTTTGTTTCAAGGAAACGTGTATAGGCTTCTTCATTAATTATGTATTCATAGCACACTAGGATAATTATGTTGCACATAACTATGTAACATTATAAAAATAGTTTTAAATAATCTCATGGAGGTGGCATATTTTTGATGTATGTGGTTCCTCTCTCTGCTCAACCTTCTGCTTGCCTCCAGTGACAGCCCGTACAGTGAACATGGTACATTAGACGAGGTGGACCAGGATGCCAGTACAGAGCCCCACACCAGTGAAGATGGTGAGTCTGTTACATTACCATGCCTTTGATGGGAGTAAGTTCTGCAGATGTTCCACCCAGGATTTCTTCTTCCTTTCCCAATTGTGTCTTATTTGAAAAAAGAAAATTTGAGTCCTGGTGTTCTCTAACAAATCTTTAATCTCTATTTGTGTGCTTTTGCACTCTTGATTCATCTGTGTTTGACCAGCTGTTTCCTTGTTCTCTCCTGATTTGCCCAGTCACAGGAAGGGCAAGAGAGAAACTATTTCAGTCAGCACATATTATTTTCTGACATAATGTTACATTTTTAGTGACTCTTTTTTCTACAAAAACTAAATTTTTTAAAAGTGTGCCTTTAAATATTGCAGCTAGAGGATATTTTCCATTCAGGCTCTATTTTTATTTGAATTTTAAAGTTTCTCTCTCTAAAGGATTTATAACAACTGAAAAACATGTATACCCCCCACAGAGAAACTTTTGAACAGTAATAATTTTCTGTAAATATCGATCACGTATACTTCTGGGTATGAGAGGTATCCATGAAAAAAATGATGCAACTCTATTATATTAATTCTTTTTATCCAGGTCATAAAGGTGTATTCGACTGTGACAGTTTGACCATCCTTCAGATGTCCCTCACAGTAACTTCTGCCAAGTTTCAAGCAAATTTAACAGATAGAAAAGAGTTGTCAAAATTGTTATATAACTACTATTTTTGTGAGAATTAGTAGCCCATTAGAGGTGAAGGATTCAGAATAACACTCCGTGTAAAGAAGAGCAGCAATGTGAGCTCACTGGCTGTCTGGTCAGCAGGCAACCCCGACAGAACAACCAGCACACGTGGACTTAGCAGCAGTAGAAACAAAAGATTCCCCTTGTCCATTTCAGAGGATGTGTGGAGGAAGGAAGAGGAAAAGACAGAGCAGAGGAAAGGGGAGGAAAAGAGCTACAGCAGAAAAGGATTTTTTTTTTTTTTAAAGAATGTCATAAGGGATGTTGTTTAGGAGCTGGAACGAGTGCTGTTGGGAAGGGAAACCGGAAGGTGTATGTATAGGAAACCTGGCTACACTGATCCCGTTGCACACAGAGTAAAGTAAACAATAGTTCCACTCTAGCTGTATCATCTGCTTTGTCACGTACACAAGCTGTCAGTGACAGATTGTCTGTCTCTTCCCCTTTGCCAAGGTGAGGAGGGGCAAGCAGAGTCTGTCAGTGCAGCTGTTTGGAAAGGAGGGACATTTGGGTGGGCACACATTACAGAAGGGGGGAAAACTGAGGGTAGGAGAGAAATCTTGATCTTCTGCCTGGATGTAGAGCCATGCCTGTGCAGCAGGGAGTACTGACAGCTCTATGAGACAGGCTGTGCTTAGGTTCCTCTTCACCACCTCTGTACAGCTAAACCCACCATCTTTCTAACAATACATCTCTTCTAAACAGTGTGAACGAACTCATAATTGCACTTTATTTTTCCAAGACAGTATAGCTATACTTTAGAAGAACTCCTTCTTCCATTGGAGGTACGAAGCAAGAGTAGAAGCTGAGGAAGTCTGCCTGTCTCTCATTTAGAGCACAAGTGAAGTGCAGTTGACACACCAGATCAATATATTGGGGCCAACTTCAGGGTCACATGACCAAACTGAGAGACAAAGGCATGAGTGGACATGGAGAAGTGCAGCTTTTCAGCAGCCATCAAAAGCAGTTACTTCAAAGCCATGCCTAGGAAAGATGAAAATATCAGCAGGATCCAGAGGAGCAGGACTGTGGCATCACATGATGCATCATCTGTGCCTTTATCATCATGGGCTCTACCCCACCACTGTGTTATACGAGTTTTACATCCCTGACCTAGCATTACTTGTGTTATGACTGTGTCACTGGGGAGGACAAACCCTGAAGAGAGTACCTGTCAACAGGACAAAGTTCTGTTAACAGATTTAACTGCTCAAGACATGGGTTTTTGTTCACCCAATCAGATCAGCCAGTAGTTTAATTCCAGTTGCCTCATCACACCTTTTTGATTAATTCAGTGCCAAAAGGAAGAGGACATTTGTGTTTACAGAGAAATAATTGTTAGCACAAAAATATTTGTAAGCTAGGTAAATACTGCTGCAAAGCTGAAGATTAACAAGCCTGGATCGCACACAAAAACTGTTGGTCTTCAACTCCCAACCTGTGAGCTCTAACCCATTTTTTTTCCATGTTGTAGTAGCACATGTTTCTAATGTAGGTTACAGACTTTAAATTAAATGCACTCACTCTCTCTTTGCACATACATTCAAGTTTGTGCTCTGTTCCTTTTAAAAAATATTACTTGGACCAGATATGAGGATAGGTGAGAATTTTTCAGTTTGCATATTGAACTTCATGCGAGTCAGTGATTGACATGTGGTGGATAAAAAAAACTCCTTCTACTAAAGGGTCTGGAATATTTTGGGGGTTTTATATGATCGATTCATTGATTATAAGCTGGATGCATCACTGCCAGCTGAATGTGGAAAGGGAGTTGCTTCATTGCTGCTGTATTGATCGGACATGTGGTACTTACATGGTTCCCTCTGTTGGGACATGGAAGAAGCAGATTCTGTAAGTGCTAATGGTTTTTTTTTCATGTTGAAAATCTTATTAGTTTTATGCTAAAATGTTGTATATATACGTAAGACCAAGCAGCCTATCCCACAGGAATTACAGGATCATTGAAACATAATCCAGAGGTTACAATCAAAACCAAAAGGGTTTCTTTTACTTACTGTTGCTATAAAGTTAAACTGCAAGTGGCTACTAGTGGCTACTACCTCTCTCTGCCTACTAGAAAAAACCCATCTGTAAAGGCTGTGTCAGTAGTGCTAGAAATGTTTCGGTACAATTTAGAAAACAACAAGGCTAAAAATTGAAAATTAAATTATGTCTGCAGAGATAAAATGCAGTAGATTGGGGAAAAAACATATGAATGAGCATATAAATAACTTCATGACTTCTTTATTTTAAGCATGTAAATTGTTGTGGGTTTTTTCCCCTAAGTTTACTGGTATTCATGTATTTCAGTTGATTGTTGGAAAGGGAAGTGGGAAAGAGAAGGAGCTGCATTTTACTGTGGTGTTTTCAGGCTTTTTTAGATGTGCAGAAAGTATCCTGATAAGGAAAACATACAAGTCTTTCTTTTCTTCTAAATCTGGAAATGAAATTTAGTTTGTGAAGTTCAGAACATTTGTACTCAAGCTGAGACACAAAAAAAATCTATCTGTAATTTTGCTTCAGACAAACCTTTACCTGAAAATGTCTGTGCAGCAAAGATGCAAAGGACATTGTTCATGTTTTCCTGAAACAGCTGTTAGCATATTTCCTTTACCTTCAAATTGATGGAGATTTTTTATTCTTCTTGGAGTCATATGGTAAAGGGTGACTAGATCTGTTTGCGAAGGAAGTAAACATTTCCTGAGGAAGTTAGACAGATGGAGTTCTCCTAGGAAAACATACATAAATAATACCATACTCTTCATAGATATCTCATAAACTTAGGATTAAACTTTAAATGGCACTTCTGCTGAAAACAAAACTTAGAGAGACGTGTCAGACTGTAAGTTGTTGTCGTGTTCCCAACACAGTCATTTGCCCTTCAGAAGTGCCTGCTGTGATTGACACTTTGCCAAATTCTGTTTTGTCAACACCTTGAAACACATCTCTGCTTTTGCTCTTCCCAATCAGAGAACTGCTGTCGTGAGGACAGGACTTTGAAATTGCAAAACCACTCTATTGTCTGATGGGATGCAGAGATAAATAGGGAGATAGCATCTTCCTGTGGAGTTCGAGGACGTACTTTATTCCCAACAGACAGGGTACACCTGGGAAAACTGAGGAAGTACAGAGCAGAGCAACAGCAACTCCCCTACAAAAAGTGCAGGGGATGGTGTCCCCTCGTTTCCTTAGCTCCTTGTGCCCTGAGGCACAGAGGGCAGCCCAGTGCCATCACCTCTGTAGGGAGGTTAGGTCTACATCTGGCACTTCAGTCCCAAAACTAAAACTTACACTAATGTTTCTTCTGCCCTTTCTGCTCTCCCAAGCAGCAGAAGTTTTTCCCACAGTTCTTTAGTTTGTCCTAATTTTTCACTTCCATTAACATTGCCTGATTCACTAGAGATGATAGCTGGTGAGATCCTGTGTGTCATCAAATACTTCTTGCTATTTTAGGTGAATGCCCGCAGGTATGGACAGAGAAGTGCAATTACACTTCCCTCCGAGCTGTCAGTTCTACTGTTAGACATTTAGTACCACACAGAATTTGAGTTACAGATCTCAAATTTAGCTTTCATTGCCTTAGTTTTTTGGAAATACTCACCTGTCATTCAGTAACCTTGATACTAAATGGCTTAATTTTCCAAAATGCATTTATTTCTAGGAGTAACTGTCATGGTACTTTGGTTTTCACTATTAAAGGTTGACCTGTAACAAGGTGAATTACTATTTAAGTACAGTCTCAGTACTGTTTAGATAACAGAAAGTAATGCCTGTGTATAAAGAAAACACCCCTTTCACTATAGGAAAACCTTTTTGAACTTATTTTTTGTCCTCTCTACATAATCTGTGTGAAATCTACTGGGCACTCCTCCCTGAGGAGGTGGGATTTGTTACCCAGGAAATCTGATGTACATGTCTCAAAAGTCACATCCATTAGGGGTACATTAACAATTCATACAGCTGGTTCCAGGGGGACAACATCAGTCAGACCTCTGAGAAACCGTGTGAGTCCTGCAGGTGGTAGAAGGATACAATAAACAGATTCCCATTGCACACCACACTTAGATTAGCTTAATTCCACTGAGTGAAATAGAACTATTTCTAGTTTAGTCCATTAATTTGTAAATAAAAAGACCTGTGTAATCAGTTGTGGGATATTATATGGTCTGTTGAAGTTAGCAGAGAAACAGGAAATTCCATAGCTAATCAGTGTAGGGGTTTATCCAGTACTCATGAGCATTACCAATTAACTGTGGAGAATGTCTAAGGAAAATATGTGCAGGAAATTTGGGATTTTATGACTTTCTGTAAAACATCTTTGTTTGGTTGCTTTTTTTTTACATTTTAAAGTATTACCTGTTAGTGAGTGACTGGCTCTCTGAAGCTTGGGAGGTTTTATTTCTAAATTCCTGACCAACTCTACCATAACCAATAAATTAGCTGCAATCTGAGTGTTCATACAAATATCTGCTCATTTTCAATCCTACCTGATTCCAGTAATTCCTTCTTATAACGAACTCCACAAGCAATGCATATGATACATGTAAGGACTGTGGGGTTTTGCCAGTGTTACATTATTGCCTTATGATTTCATACTGCCTTCTTAAAGACAATGCAACATAAACAGGCATGTTTGGTTTTCCTTCTTTTCATTTGGCAGTAGTGTCTTTCTGTGCCTTATAGTTGCTTTGTGGCATCTGCATTTTCTGTTAGAGAGAGACTATAGACAGAATATCTAGAAATGACAACAGGGTAACATATCAGAATCTCACACCACCATTAGAGGTTTCCCAGTTTACCAGAATGTTTCTTTCCATGACAACTTTATATCTTCTTTACTTAAAAGCATAAAACCAAGAAACCCTTCAGCCTTAGCCACAAGGGAATGCCAGTGAGCAAGACATTCGTAGGGGCCATGATGTTTGTTATAAATTCTCATCAGGCTGAACAAAGACACTGGACACATATCAGTGAAGTCTTACGTTTTATTGTACAGTCACCATAATCTCAACCACCAGCCCAGTATTTAGACTCAAAAGATATTGGCTAACACTCCCATAAATTTCATACAACAGACTTCCACAAAAGTGGAGGTGAACAAGTCCTTAATTTTCTACAGTACACTTCAGTAAGTTCTCAACTCCCACAAGACACAACCAAAGTGCTGACTCACAAGCCCCACAGTACGTCTGATATTCAAAGGTTCTGGCTCACAAACTCTTCCCTCCCAGAATAAACTTCGAGGCAGAGTATGGGATAGAATATGATAGCTGTGCTTTGCTCAGGCAAGGCAAGGGAAGAAAACAAAAAAAAACATCAGTCCTTAGATCCCGCATTGGTGCTGCTGTATTAATGGTCCAGAGCAGGAGCCTGCAAGACAAAGAAAGCAAAAGAGAGAAAGAGAGGAAGAAGACAAAGAAAAGGGAAAAAAAGAGAATATGGTCCTCTGCAGCCATCCAGTAGGGATGCATTTTCAGGAATTAGTGCTGTTATTGCTTGGTTCTTATTTGTATTTATATAATTGAAATAATGTCTGCCACCATACATTGCTTTTGTGTTTGTAACAGTGAATTCCCCATATCACTGTGTTCCATCTCTGTAAATTTCTGAGTTAGTAACTTCTAAACACTGCAGTTTGTCACTGACAGGAACTCTTAACATGACTGCAGAAGCAGCAGACTTTTGCAGGCTGGGCAAGTTATTAAAAAAATGAGCTGCAAACTATAACCTCAGTAAAGGTGCTATCATTCTGTTTTCACACTGTAAAACAAAGTTAATTTTAAAAAGTCATTCCTGTGCAAAATGTTGTCGTAAAGGGACAGTGGCTTTCATTACCAGCCTGGTTCTTTGGGGAATTACAACCTCAGCAATTTTAATTTGCACCAGACAGAAAGTTGCTATGCTAGTCATTAGCCCAGATGTTAATTTCCATCTAAATATTGCTCTAATTATGTAAAGAAATTAGTCATTTCAGGGACTCTTGAGTTACTGGAATCATGAAAGTATGTGATTTTTAGACCTATATTTTGCAGTTTTTTCTTTATGTTTTAGACTCTGATGACAAAATTTTATATGTTAGACCTCAGGTGCTTTTGGTTTTATGCAGAAGAAATAAGAGGTGGTTAAAATCACAGCTGTTTGCTGGATGCCCAAGCATGGCTCTGGCCGTACCTTCAGGGCCCCTTTGCTGACATCAGTAGGTCTCCATCCCGGCGCAGGTTATGGGATGGAGCCTATTGCCAGCGTAAGGCTGAATTTACCAGACTTCTGACAGAGGATTAGCCTGGACTGCTGTAGCCGGTGTTTGGCTTCAGAAAACACCAGCCTCCCCTGTAGAAACCAGGGCAGCTCAGGATTTTGGAGCAGGCAGAGCTGCTTTAAGCAACTTGAGGCCACACAGGGACTGTCCCTGTGGTCTAGAGTCATCTGTCTCTCCAAAAGGGCATTAAGGAAGTGGATTAAAGCAGGAGGCTTCAGTGCTCTGTAAAACACTAGGTTTCAGTAGGTCTGCATGCTTGTCACGTAGAAGACAGAAATCCCATGGCCCAGTTAGGCAGGGTATCCCTACTCATGCACAGGCTAACCTTGTCTTCCTTCCTTGCCACTGCAGATGTTAAAAGCACTCCTATTTACTTTTCCCTTATCACGCTAGTTCCTTGGGCCTTTGATTATTCATCTGAGTTTGTTTATTTTATTTTTGGAAGTGTTCATTGCCTGGCCTCCATCCCACTCTCCAGCCACGCAGGAGCCCTTCCAGCAGGAGGCAGAGGCCTCTCTCCCAAAGGCAGTTGTTGTAACATTTGCTTATGGTGTTGTTTTCTGCAGTTCCTGAAGCAACCCAGATGTTTCACACCTGGGGCACAGATTGATTTTTTCTTTGTAAGGGACACCTTGTAACTACTGCCTGAAGTCTGCCTTAGTTCAGCTGATCAAAATGAGCACTGGGGAAATGCAAGAAATGGGGTTTATGAAACCAAAATGAGCATTATGGAATCCGATATTTGTTGTTCTTCCCACCCAGAGTGCGAGCCCATAGAAGCTATTGCCAAGTTTGACTATGTTGGAAGATCTGCACGAGAACTCTCTTTCAAGAAAGGAGCTTCCCTTCTGCTCTATCACCGAGCATCTGAAGACTGGTGGGAAGGAAGACACAATGGAATTGATGGCCTTGTCCCTCACCAGTACATAGTGGTGCAGGATATGTAAGCAGTGTCTGATGTGACTGGGTTCTTGGGTGTAAAGTGTGACGCACTTAGCAGTATTTTCCACGCTGGTCAGTAGTTTGATGGGTCAGATAGTTTAAACATCTGCCTTCTGTGCAGGATACCTGTCTTTACTGTGCTGAACTGACAGCTCCATCAAAAATTACTGCTAGACTAAGCTACTTCAATGGATACATTCCCAGTACATTAAGAGACAGATACTGCTGCACCTATTTTAATTTGACTATCTCTTTGTAGCAGTTGCTGACTTTTAACTTCAGAATAGCAACAGCTGGGGAAATGCAGCGCTGAACTCTTGTTTTACAGTATTAAGCATGTGCTTTGCCAAGGATGACAAAGTTCTTTACAGAAATGTTACATACACTCGAAGTGTAAAGAGCTCAGTAAAAAGAAGAATTATAAACAATTTTGGGAGATGTGCAAGGGGTGCAGTGCATTGTAACATGCCTGCTTTTCTTAAGGGGATTAAACTCTGAGACTGCCAAGGTGCTCTGTCACACTTCACTCACTGACTTCTCATCTCACCACGTGTATTCTGTTCAGGGATGATACTTTCTCAGATACACTGAGCCAAAAAGCAGACAGTGAGGCCAGCAGTGGACCCATAACTGAGGACAAGTCATCATCAAAGGATATGAACTCTCCTACTGACCGTCACTCAGATGTGTATTTAGGAAGGTAAGCTTCAGCATAACATGTTTTCAGTAGTCCAGCTCACAGCTCACCTAACACAGTAATTAATCCTCCACGTGCTTATGCTGGTTCACTACAACTTGTTCTACAACCACTTCTTCACTGGTGCAGGCAAAGAAAGAGATCGGAACCTCCACCTCCCCTAAGACGCCCAGGCAGGAGCAGTGACGGCCACTGCCCAGTACACCCTCCTCACCCTCTGTCCAACTCGGCCATGGAGCTGGGCTCCCCCAGCCTGGCAACTCACTGCAGTCCCAGGGCCCTCCTCCAGAATCGCAACCTCAACGCCGACAGCCCGGAGCGGCGGCGCAGGCCTGGCCACGGCAGCCTCACTAACATCAGCAGGCACGATTCGCTGAAGAAGATTGATAGCCCTCCCATTAGAAGGTCTACATCTTCTGGTCAGTACACAGGTTTCAATGACCATAAACCACTGGACCCAGAGTCAATAGCTCAGGTTTGTGTCTGTTTTATTTATGGCACTGTCTGATTTTCTGAGGAGCAAATCTCATTGAATAACACAGCACTGGTGGGAAGGTGTGTGCGGGGGAATATCCTACTTGGCTTTCCAAACAGAGTGTGTGTAAAAGAAGATGCATTAAACAATCCTGAATAGAAGAAGCACAAAGGGGAGTAAACATTGCAGAAGCAATAAAAAATTATTTCCCATTACACTGTAATGAAATTGCCTCTGCCATACAGAACACTTAGGTCAGTATTACAACAGCTACATAGATCGCTGTGCTCTATTGAAAGCTGGCCTATTCTGACTTGCTTGTAATTAGTGTTCAATTATTTCTCAGTATTATGATAAGCAGAAAAGTGATCTGACTGGCTAGTAGTGACCACTGCCATTCAAAGCAGAGATTTACAGTCCAGGGTCTTGTGATTTTATGGTTTCCATACAGTTCACACTGTGTGTTGATTTGATGCATGTAGTAGAACATGATGTGCAAGATGTTGCAGCTGCATAGATTGTGGGCCATCTTACGCCTGTGTGAACAGTTACCAGTCTTATTCCTGGCAGTGAAGAGGTGAAAAGAATAGAATAGGAAGCACTCTGATCATCAAATTGGTCTGTACTGAGGTGGTAACAGCTCTTGAGTAAATAGATACCTCTGTCTTCAGAACTCACATTTTGTCTAGGTAGGATAATGTGATTACTAGGGGCACCCTGAGGGTGCTCTGTGATTGCAAATACATTTTACAATAACGCTGGCACTCAAGTTTTGAAATTTAATGTACTGGTAATGCTTGCTTTCAAACTATTCCAGCGAGGAATAGAAGGGAGTGGCATGCTTAGGTCAGAACCCATGAATTTAGGTTAGAAAGTGCAAGTGTTTTTACTCTTTTATTTTATTCTAATCTATTCATTTACTTTCTTGGAACAGTGCTGTTTGGCTTAAGGTATCTCTTTTTTATGCCCAGACTGGTAATGATTTGGCAGTGGGAGAACCCAAACTTTGATTCAACTTTGTGAAAGTCAGTGCGAGCAGGCAGGGAGCACTAGATATTTTAAGCTTAGTTGTATCTCAATACCACTGAAAAGCAGTAAACTAGTATCTTGGTGCATTCTTTTAGCCTTCAGGCCGGAAATAAATGAGAAGAAAATAGTTTTTCTTAGGTATGCATACTGAACAATATCTTACAGGTTTTTTCTGTTTAAGATTTAACTCAGTGAAACAAGAGGAGAGAAAAGATTATAGGCACACAACTTTATTTCCTTAGAAAACTAGGTTTTGTAATCCATGTGAGAGAATACAGACCCTGAACACTTGAGGCTTTAGATGAGAGGAGCAGTTAGCTAAGAGTGAGCAAATGGACTAAAATCTTTACAGTCGTCAGTACCCAAGAGATGACAGAAATCTTCACCACTAAAACAATGCTAAGCAAATAGCAATTGCCCTGACAATCACTTCATAAAATGGCTTGCAGATTTGGGTCTCACACCTTTTTTTTGATTCTCATATGAATCAAAAAAATTTTTGTGGTTCATATGAACAAGGTTAAGTGTTTGTAATGACCACCCAAAGCTACCATGTTGTCAGTCGTAATGTCTTTCAAATAAATTTGGTGGAAATTGATATTAGCGCTATCATAATTATTAGAGGATGGTTGGTGAATTAATTCATTAATTTCCTTCCCCGTCCCCTTGCTCCTCTGGCGCTTTGCATTCAGTAGCAACATGAATGACATGGTGCTCTCTCTGTGCTCTGACCCAGGACATCGAGGAGACGATGAACACAGCACTGAACGAGCTCCGTGAGCTGGAGCGGCAGAGCTCGGCCAAACACGCCCCTGATGTTGTGTTGGACACCTTGGAGCAAATGAAAAACACCCCCACCCCTGCCACCTCGACCGAGTCGCTCAGCCCTCTTCACAGCGTTGTTTTAAGGAGCTCCGAGCCTCAGATCCGCCGTAGCACCAGCTCTTCCAGTGACACCATGAGTACTTTCAAGCCCATGGTGGCCCCTAGAATGGGAGTGCAGCTGAAACCTCCTGCTCTTAGGCCAAAACCTATTGTTCTTCCAAAAACAAATCCTAGCATAGGGCCTTCCCCTCCTTCCCAAGGTCCAGCCGACAAATCTTGCACAATGTAGGCAGCTCAGCCACCCACAGTGCCCAGCTGGGGTATGCTAGGGAAACGGATGGATTAACAATAGAAGTCAGGGCTCCGTAACATCATTTGGTCATGTTTGTAACTGGAGAGGCTTTGTTTTTCAGTGTTGTTGAATGTATTGTCTGAAAGTAGCTACATTAACATGGGCATTTGTATTTTGTATGGTTTCGATTAAATGAAAAACTGGACAATTGTGCATAGTTTTAAAAAACAAACATAGACTTACTTGAAAACTTGATGCTGCACCATTTGTAATAAAACCAACACCGATCACAAACAGCTTGCCACGTTGTAACATACTTCACAGTCTTACTGTAGCTATATAATAACAGTTCCTGCACAAAACTAAGGGGTGGGAGGGGGTTCAGGGGACACGGAGCCTCTCATTTCTGGGTTACCAAACCAAATCTCAAGCAGGTTAGTAAGAACAGAAATCTAGCATGTGAGGATTAAGTGTCTGTGTGGAATGTCTAAGTCATCTCAGGCCACATTTCTTATTTAAGACACACCAAAAAAAAAAAAATCACCAAACCCTCACAACTCATAATTTGCACCAAGTTTTAGCTTTCTTGTTGGCAGTCTCACTAGAGGCAAGCTCTGGGTGGAGCTGGAGATCACATTGCTCTCACTGGTACAAAGCAGCATTCCAGGACTCAGCTAAAGCACATCTCCAGGATAGTATCTAGAAACTCCTTTTGCTGCCCTCTGTAATAGTGTACCTTTTCCCATGAAGCTAGACCTTCATTCCCTGATACCACATTTTTTACAAAAGCTAAAATTGTTTGAAGTTCACAGTTAGGCAAGCCAGGCTCTGGGGATTGTGTAAACCTGTTGGTCCATTAGGCAGCATGAGGGGTGATTAAAGGGATCAACTACACAGTAATTCAGAAAAGTATCCCATTGATTTAATTGCTCAGTGTCCAATTAAGGACGTGATTTGGGTTGCAGCAGTCCGAGTTTCGAGCTGACCCAGCCGTGCTGACTGCCTTGCACAGCGCAAACGCTCGGTTGTGCTGACGGCAGCAAGACAGGGACTCTGGAGAGGGACTGCCCCTTGCCAGTGGTGCAGGGGTCACTCACAGGACAGGCAGCTGAGTTTCTACTGCCTAGATTCAATCTGACTGAAATTTTTCATAACCTCTTTCTCCTTCACTTCTCCTTTTTTTTAGTGACAGAAATCAGTACCTTTCTTATGTCTGTGTGAGTGGCGACTGTCAACTTTGCTTAGTGCTATGTTGTTAAACTTCGTTAGGCATGAACTAAACCTACAGCTGTTTTGCACATTGCAACAGTAAGCCATAATATTATTTCTGTGAACATGTTTTCAAACATCCAATCCACAAAAGTTTCAATGAATGAAATAGGGGGGAAAAATCATTTGTGGTCCACCTACAGAAGTACAGCTGGCTGGAATTAAGATCTTTCCCCATATTCTGTAAGGTCTCACTCTTAGAAAGCTTGAAATTATACAACTCACTATGCATAAACAATTGAGTTTGGGAGGAGAAGAGTAGTGACAAAATTTGATAGACATAATTGCTGAGGTGACAGGAGTAATTTCCTGTTGTTATTTAGGAGCAATTTATTCCTGCTCTGATTTACACCTTCTAGACAGGTGATGCAATGTGAAGCTCCAGGTGTGAGAAGTACCCCACAGGTACTTCTGAGTTTGGGCCTCTGAGCCCCAAACTATTGCTGGTATTTGCAAACCCTTTTCAATCCAGTCATAGACTTCACACACATCTAGGCTAGAGGCAAAGTCTTAATCCACCTCCGTGCAGCATGGGTCAGCAAACCTCCATCCTAGTCAATTGTACTGCCTGGTCCTAGTGCCAGGGCCAGAGCCTAAGCCAGGCCAGCCCCCGCTGCAGACCAGTGCTGGTCTGTAGGGTCTGCTCACTTGTTTGGGACCAGAGATATTTTCAAGTAGTTCCCCAGTTTACTAGACTCAGTGGAACAAAACTGGAATTTCAGCTTTCATTTACATACAGTTTTTGTCTAGCGTTTTTAAATTAACCCACCCGGCACAATTGAGATGGATACCTGTATCTTTAAATTGCATAGGGAATTTTGTATGTTTAAATAACTGTACTGGACTCCATAATGCTTATATTAGAAATTGTTTAGCAAAAGAAAATATTAGAAACAGTGCATTTAGTGAATGCATCCTCTTAGTGCATTCACACAGTTAATGTGTAGTTTGATGGTTATTATAGATACTTTAAAGTATAGTAAGTGGATATGTAACAGGAAAGACTGCTACATCTTCAGGCATACTAAAGGGTAACTCCTGCACACCTAATCCAATCAGTATTGTCCTTTACTGTCAAGTTTGATGAATTGCAGTACTGGTAGCTTCCTGCTTGTTGACTGTTACCTACTTGTGTCAATGTACATCTGTAGTATGTACATGTGAAAGTGCCTTTAAATTTTAGAGGAGCTTTAGCTTTGCTCTTGTACTGTTGCATTTCCATTGCATCCTTTCCTGTTTGTGTATGGCTGCATTCCCATTGCATTCCTTCCACTCTTGAAGATCAAATAAAAACATGGAAAATCCACAGTTCTGGAAGAGAAATGTACTGTTAATCTGTTGTGACAATGCACTTTTATGTATAGTACTGTACATTTTTGGCATGTACCATTACAAGCTTCAGTATACATTCAAGTTTGTTCCTCATAGTGTATCTTTATAATAAAGAAGATAGTTCTGTCTCTGTGTGTAGTTTTGCTGGGTAAGCCACCATATCTTCCAACATGGACTGACAATCTACTTCCCACATAAGGGAGCATCCTAGCATCCCCCAGCTACCCACACCCCACACTGCCTCAAGTGCTATCACCCTCTTGGCCTGAAGAAGCACTTGTTCTGGGAAACAAGTTAGCCTCTGCCTAACTTAAAGTCCCTCTGTACCTGAAGACCCCTCACAAAGAGCCACCAACTTCACAGAGTTCTGCCTGACCACCCACCAAGAGCAGTCAATCCCTCTCCCACTGGCTGAGGAAACCCCCTGCTGCCCACTGGGCCAAACACCCTGCCACCCTACCTCCTGCTCCCCACAGGAAAAATGGGTGAATAAAACACTCCAGCTTACATATATTAAATCTAGAGTGAAAATAACAAAAAAAGGGACATTTCTTAAAATGGGGATATTTCTTGGAACAAAATAAGAGATGCTATAAGGCTGGGAGGGAGCAAGGCGAGTACCACAGTTAAGAGTTACATTCAGTGACCTTGTGTCTGAGAAATGGTGGTGATACACACCCTCACAGCTGGCTCCAGGGGCCAGGAAGTCTGTGATTGTCAGGCTGACAGCTGCATGAGAGATGTCCTGCCATACATGGATCAGATGCTCTCAAGGACAGTTCCTGGGCTTGGACTGCAGCTGCCCAAATAGGCTCACTGCATGGCCCCGTGTAGATGTGTAGGGGGAGAAGAGCTGTTTGGAAATGCATTCTCAATCCTTGCTAAAAAAGCAAATGAGTCATCCCTGGTTGTTGTTGAGGACCACCATGTGCCTGAAGAAGACAAATGCCCCATTCCTGGAAGTGTTCAAGGCCAGGCTGGATGGAGCTTTAAGCAATCTGGTCCTAAAGTGGAAGATGTCCCTGCTTATGACAGAGAGTTGGAACCAGATGGTCTTTAAGGTGCTTTCCAACCCAAACCATGCTATGATTCTGTGTCAGGCAGTGTGAGGTGGTGTGGGGGCAGGGGCACAGCAGCCACCCCAGCTCAGAGGGCTGTCACTCCCCTTGCTGAGAGGCTGCCATAATGTGACTGCTCATCCATCAGCCCATGGCGGCAGCCTTTGCACCACAGGGTCCAGTGACCTACTTCGGGCATTTCCTCTTGTCCCCTGCTGCACAAAAGCTGACTAAGGCACACAGGAGGGGACAGCAAAGGTCACTCCTCATTCAAGGTCCTGCAGAGCCCAGAGGATGCATAGCCCGATTTCCACAGCCAGATCATTCACTGGTGAGGGGAGGGGCTTATGTGGTGGCTTTTAATCTGTTTTAAAATAAACAAGAAAACAAAAGGAGTCTCCTCTTGTTTTATAATGTGAAGTTTCAGGGTTTCACTGTGCTGACTTCCTAGTTTCCTTCCAGATTTCATAGTGGAAAGAAGCCCAGCTCTCATGGAGACAGCCAAAGATTTTGGCAGGTGGTGGAGGAACTGCTGACTCTACTGATGCTCAAAAAACAAAAGGCTGATGAGCTGTTTTGCTGAGGAAAGTGTATTGGCTGAGCAGAAAAGGAGTAGCAGTGGCAGCAGAGTGTTTAGCTCTCAGGCCACTGCTGCAAATCATTGTTTTGAGCCACATGCAGCTCCAGGATGTGGCATTGCCCTGGCCTGCTCAAGCACCTCCTCAGACAGCATAGGGAAACCACGGAGGATCCACCCAGGTTTTAAATTCTCCTTGACAGAGACACACAGTTTGTTTCTTACTCTGTGGCTCACATGGATTTACCCTGACCAGAAGGATCCACAGTTGCTCTGTTCAGCCACTGCTCTGTGGGACAAGCCTTGACATTAGTCTGGATGGAACTGATGCATAGGGAACAACTGAAACTAGAAAAGTATTAACTAGAGATGGTATAGGGTGAAGGTGCCATTCTTGTACGTAGGAATACTGCTTTTTCCATGAACTTGCCTCTTGAGGGAAAAAAACCTTGCACAATAATGTATGAAAGTCCAAATGGATCAACAATGTAGCATCCTAAAACCCAGTTAGCGTAACCAGCTCAATTATTGTTTAAAAAACAAACAAACCAACCAATCATTCGGCCATGCCACTGTAACGGCAGCTACTCCCTGTCTTTGCATCTCCCACAAGGGCATTTGCAGACCAAATGCAGCACTCTGGCTCCAGCAGACCCAGCCGGAGCAAGTTTTTCCTGCTGGGAGCCCTCATGACTCAGAGGTGTGCCTCACTCTCCACCGCAGTGCCGCAGCTCGCCCAGACTGCAGCAGCCTTGGCCTCAGCCCCAGGCCCTGCCGCCCCTCAGCCCTTTCCTGGCAGTCAGCCCCTCCTTCCCCTGGCCCCAGCACGGCTGTAGCCCTAGCACAGTGTTTTGCTTCCTCTCATCCAGCCATGCCACTGATCAGCAAGGCCAAAAACAGTGGAAAGGGAAACAGAAAATGGCAGCAGCCCATCTGATGCACCATCCCCACCAGATTTGAGATCAAAATTTGTGTGGAGGCACTAAGGTGGAATGAAGGGAGAGAAGAGCTCTGTATTCCCTTACCTTCTTACACAGCAGGTACAGTGAGAGCTGGCAGGCCCAAGAGTTGGAAGGAGACATGGACAATTTGATGCTGGCTGAGGGATTAAATAGAGTTAAATGACATAGTCTGGGTCTGGCTGGATTGGGCAGATCAGCAGGTTTTCTCTTACCTTTCTCAACACATATATGCAAATTAAAAATTCAGGAATACACTTTTTACTGTAACTCTGCAGTCAGTTGAGCCTCTGCCCCATGGCTGCACAAGTACATGAGCCTCTGCCCATGTCCGTCTCTACTCCCAAATAACAAGTGATAAGCCAAGAGGAAATGGCCTCAAGTTGCATCACAGGAGGCTTAGATTGCATGTTAGGAAAAATTTCTTCACTGAGAAGGTTGTCAAGCACTGGAATAAGCTGAAGAGGCTGAGTTACCATCCCTGGAGGGGCTTAAGAGTCATAGAGATGTGGCAGCTGGGGACATGGTTTGGGGGTGCACGTGGCAGTGCTGAATTAACGATTGGACTCAATTATCTGAAAGGTCTTTTCCATAGAACCTAAATGGTTCTATGATTCTGTGATCCCCAATTTTGCCATCTCCCAGCAGAGTCAGGCCACACTGGTCGCTGCAGACACATGAGAGCAGCTTAGTGATTCAGGCTGGAGATTGAGGATTTCCCTTTTCTTAATTAACAAACTGCATTGATTTTTTTTCAAGTAGCATAGTAATAGAATATGAACGTGAAGTAAAAGGCAAAAAAAATTCAGCTGTAAAATACAGACAAGTTGTGCTGTACAAAGGAGGTCAAACACTTGTGGGATAGAAATCAATAACAGCTGCGCTGAGTGCAGCACCGTGGATAAACCAAAACCAAACCCTGCCTGTTCTCATCTCCGTGAAGAACATAGATTCCTCCCTTAATATGTGCCATGTGCCTTTTCAGTAGTGTACACTGACATCTATAAACACTGACCAAACAATATAAAATAGTGATTTACATTTATTTGAATGAATTACGCTCTGGGAGGGACAAACCACTGAGCCCAGCACTCCACTGGAGTGAATGAGGCACTCATTGAAATGGTCAGGCTTCTGGCAGTGAGTTTTTGATTGCAAAGAAATGGCATTAACATGGATGTTGATACCAGAGTCATGAGTAGAGAATTTAAATGTGCTAAAGGTGGAAAATGCATAAAATCCTTCACAACTTCGACATGGAACTGCAGAGTATCTTAAAACAACTCACTGCAACACATATTTTAATTGGGTTTTTTACCTGTCTACAATCTTTTCTGAGACAAACATTACAGTAACACCCCAGCATCCCCAGCAAACAGTAGCAAAGTGAATATAACAGGTTTATTTGTCAATACTCACACATTTAAGCTGAATTTCACTCAGACATTTTCTCGGCTATTTAAATGGGTTTTTTCCTGAAAGCTACTACAAGAATATGTCAAAAATTAATTTCAGACCTAGTGTGAAGACCATCTTTTAAATTTGTCATACATATCATAAGGCTTATTTTATGGCTAAGTCAAAGTTATTCTGGACAAAATCAGTTTACACACAAGATTAAAATCAGAGATAGAAATGTGGCTAATCTGGGGCTACTAAATCATGTAGTTAATTCTGAACACTCCTCCATGCCCCTTCCAAAGTTACAAATTAAAAACAAACAAATATATATGTATGCACATATCATTTCTTGAAAGCATTGGGCCAGGTACATTGCAAAATCCCTACTGTATGTTTTATTTCTGCTTAAGAAATCATGGTAATGTGGTCTGTTTTGGAGGGGGAAAGCCCTCCATCCCTGGGCAGCACGTGGGGAACACCAGGCACCTCCATCGGAGGGATGCCCATTTTCACACCCCCACAGGACCTCCCTCCTCCTGCACCCCAGGCTGGCAGCACAGCAGGTTCTGCCCAGCTTTCTCCAACCAGACCTTGGGCAATGCTCTCACTACACCTGAGGCCTTCCAAATTCTCCTGGTATTAAAAATTAACTTTGTCAACCACTGGAAGTTTGGAACTAATATAATTTCTTATGTCCTGTAGGCCTAAATGACATTTGTATCCATGTACATCCATGAGTTGTCCACATGAAAATGTGCATGTTCAGCGAAGTAGCAGCTGGTTTAAAAGCTTTTATGTAAAAACTTGAGTTTCTTCTGTACTTGCATTGTAACACCGGGTGTCTGGCTTGGCCTCTATAGAAATAATTTGATTTTCTGTTTACATACCATCACCTTGAGTGTTTTTCATTTCACTGTTTTGAATTTTTTCCTGCTTTATAGGCATACCAGCAGGCTCCAGCATTTCAATACAATTTCTATGTGCACTACAGTTCCATCTCCAGTACCAGGTACATTTATTATTACCTCAAAGCAAACTCAATTTTTCCAGAGATCTATTAGTAACGCTAGCCCTAGCATAATTCAGTTATGCTTAATGTGCTTTTCATTCTTAGTTAATAAAATCGATGGGAAGGCAATTCCTGCAGATAACTTTTCCCAATATTTTCTTTTCTTAGTGAAATAAATAAAGAGTTCTGCTCAGGCCTTGCAAATTTAGCAGCATCTGCCCCAGACATCAGCTGCAGAAGGAGCTCTGTTTGAGGGTGTCCATGCAGGGTGGCAGCACTACTCTGGTCCCTGCACTGCGACCTCCAGGGCTCACCCCTGCTCATCACAACATCGGTGGAACATTTTCCCCTCTGTTAGCCTGAAAGAGACTAAGCGTGAGAGCATTCAGATCTATAAAACTCCTCTAATGTACTCTGAATCCCATGTGTCATGGTCAAAGCAAAGCAGAACTCAAATGTGGCAGGAAACAGTCCACGCCTTGCTACCTTGCAGGATGACTGGAGGTAAATATGTCCCCTGTGCCGTCCCTACAAGGCTACTGAGTGCCAGACAGCATCCCTGAGGCTCTTTGCCCTCTTTGCTAAAGCCAACACAAGTATCTCTTCAGTGCCTGCAGTGGCTCAGTTTCCCCACTGCATCCACTTTTCAAAGCACTGGAAACAGTCATGTCTCAGACTAAAGGAAGGATTCCAGTATCAGATAAAACACATCAAGCAGGGGAAAAGACACATTTTTATGTGGCAGAAACGCTTCCAGAATTAGATGCTGCAATTCTGCAAAAGGAAATACAAATTACTTCAGGGTTATGCTTATGTGCAGGAATATTTTCCAGTGTTGTTTGCAGCAGTCTGATTGGGGGATAATCAGGTTTGTTCATAACTTCTGTGGATATAGCTCTGAAGTGAGATTGGTGCCCTTCTGTCCAGGGCATTTGTAATTCACTTCTGTCTCTGGGAAATGCTGCCCAGCACCTCTGGTGTCCCACTCCACTGGGGGCAGAGCTTGACAGAGGAAGGACCTGAGTGCAGGATGCTCCTAAACTGGGCAGCAAGTGATTCTGTGTTAGAGTGGCAAAAATATGGGACAAAAGATTCAGTCGAAGAGGCAATGAGCTGGGTCCGACTGACTCTCATGTACCCAAGTGCTGAGAGATATTTTGCTGCAGGGTATCGTCCCTGCCAGGACAGGGTGTGCAGGGAAGGGAAGCAGCAGGGCCTGGGGGAAGTTGCAGATGTTTCAACACTTAAAAGATCAGGGAGGAAAATAAAAGGTCACTGTAATTCAGGTGAAAAGTGATGCTTGAATTCCTGTCAAGCTTCCTATCCACCACAAATGGTTTTGTGTCCACTGCCATGTTGTTGAAGGCAGGAGTGGCAGCCCACGCTAATTTGAGGCTGTGCAAGGAGCCTGGATCATGCAGGAGGTGAGACACCAAACACAGAGAGGCAGTGAAAGGCACCACCAGATTTTGTGCCGACATACAGCTCTGGTACAATTCTGTCTCCAGGATGACTTTTTGTAAAACAAAAGCAGAGAGTCCTTTGGAAACTTCATTTCCCTCCATGTACCTTTGCATGCACTACTCAGAGTATGAAATTTAAAACAATTTATTTTAAGCTCTAGCTTGTACCTCAGGGTAACTGAATATTAAAAATTCATGGTTCAGTTCATAAAAGTTTCTCATAATTTGTGTGGGTTTTCCATGGGGTTTTCCCTTTAAGGGGAGCTGAATACACATTTCATGGTGGGAGCACTGGCATTTAGCCTCAAGCAAAATCCCAGTCCCCAGCAAGTTAAACTATACAGGAACATAAGACTTACTCTATTGGCTTGTACTACAAAATGTCTGAATTTTTTAAAGGAAAAACCCTCCAAAAGGCCTAAACCAAACTGTCCAACAACCCCTGGGTAGCTTCTGTTTAAATCTTGACTATTTTACAAGTGACATCTCTGTTCCATATTCAAACACCAAACCAGAGAGTCCTGCCAACTTTTAAGAGACTCAAGAGTTAAATTCAACTGCATCTCTTGTTCTGTATATAGGATATTAACTCTACATTGCATCTTTATTAAGTATTGTATACCTAAGTTATAAATTACAAAAGCCTGGACTGTAAAGATATCATATAACAGATAAATTTAAGCAATCAAAAAGCCAACCCCAAAGTGAGAAAATGCTATTTCTTGCACAGACGAACACCTCGTTAATACAAGACATAAACCAAAGCAAAGCAGCACAGAGAGAGAAAACAAAGCTGGCTTTAATATGATTTCCCCTTTCACAGCAAATTCTGCAAGTTTAAATACATTTTCCATAATAAAAGTGGACAAAAGAATCTCTGTAACTTGTTCCTAAAAAAGTATTTTATTGCAATGCTTTTCTGCATTTTTCATCCTTATAGGATAAATGCATTTCATTGTAAAATCTTATATAAACCAGCTCTGCTTTAACATAAGAAAAATGCTTTTTCGTTTGTTTTGCTCTTTCTAGAATGAAATACTGCTGTGAGATATGTCTTCAGGAATTATCCTGGGTTTCACAAAGCAGCATTTCCTGATGGCATGATGACTTACTGGAAAATTACAGGTCAGTTCTGGCAAACAGCTTTGGGATGTCTCAGCTCCCTCATACAGAGAAAGCCCCAAGGGCACACAGAGAAAACCCAAAGTACAAGTCAGGGCACTGGGGACCAAATATTGCTATTAAAATAGTAAGACTTAAGAATGCAAAGGAAAAGCTGTCAGACTAAGAACTTCTATTTGAGAGAGACAGATGAAAAATTCAGCAGCCTCGTGTTTTATTTAAGGAGTTCAGTGCAGCGATCTGAGGACACTGCAACCCGACTGCTCTTCCTTCCTCCAGCAGCATGTGCTGCCCATGGCTCAGCAGGACCCCCAGGAGGAGTGTGGGTGTATTTATAAGTCATATAATTTGAGTTTTCCTAACACTCTTATAAGTGGCAAATCTTTCCCCATACTCACAAGTCTCAGCTCTTACCTACCTAAAGATCCTTCCTATGTGTTTCCTTCAGTTGTGAGCATCACAGGAAGGGATGGAAACTCATGGCCTTTTAAACTCCATCTGTTAATCATTTATAGTTGGCAAGCATCCTGCTGCCACTGACTTTTCTGAAACATTATCTTTTTGAGACTATTTCCTTTTAAATATACCTGATAACATCAAGTGTCCCTTGGTGATATCTTTGAGTGTTTTATAGAGAAATAATCCTCATATTTATTTTTTTAGATGCCACTTGATTAAAATGCTACAACATCATTTTTCATTTCTTTCATTTACTGTGCAACCAACTACTTCTGGATCCCTGCAAGGACATAATCAGTATCTCTTGGTTTCTATTTCCAGTCTCCATTACACACACACATGAACACATGCATGCAAACAGGTTTCACACTGCTACTCCAAAGCTTGAGGATGGGTGTTTCCCACTCAAAAGGCTTTCCAAAATTCCCCTAACATCTTTCCTAAGCCAACAGATCCGTCAAACAGGGATAAGAATCCTCAAGTGTTTTATGAATATACATGTATTTTCATATTTAGGAAGTCTAAAGGGGACAATATTCCATGTTGAAATAATCTTTGACGCAGCACATGTGTTTTCCACCATCAAAATCAGTTCATGAGCATCCCAGTTTCCTTCATGTGGATGCCAACTTCTCCTCTCTCTTGGACTTTGCATTTTAACAAGCAGAGTTTTGCAGTCCATTCATGGCAGAGCATCGAGAGCCTATATTCTCTTGCTTGACTTTGTTCAAAGAAGGAAAGATCCTGGGCCACTTTGAGCCAATTTCTTTTGGTAGTTCTCTGTAGCATGCTCCAACACCTCATCAACACTCCTTGGAAATCTCTAGGACAAACCTTAGCTCACTAGAATTTCCTATTAAAATATTTTCAGCAATATTCCTTCTAGCAAGGGAAAAAATTTCTGCACCAATGCTGTCGCTGTAAATAAACTCTTTCCCCAAAGATGAGGGGTTTAACTCTATTTAGTAGAGTTAATTTAACATCACTGAAAAGTTACTTCAGAGCTCACAGAACCCAAATTTACTCATTAGTGGACCTGCACGTCCTCTAATCTTGTGAACAGTCTCTGCTGTAAGAACTTAGTCGTGTGACTTCCAGCAGTATCCTTCATCTCATCAAGCTTCAAAGGTTTTCAGCAGCTGAACACCGTTAAATCCACCTCTCTCAAAATACAGTGACAGAAACCATGTCCTTAATTTGGGAGGAAGATGGGTGGGAGCACTCAACAAGCCCGGGCATAAATCTTCTTGTACCAGTGTAATGCCAGAGTTATTCATTACTTCGAAAGCCAGATTTCTTTTATCATCAAAAAGACTAATAAGGTAGAAAAAAAATCACCTTGGTATGATATTTCTCAAGGGTCACTTGCCAAAAACCATATACAATAATATACCTGAAGAACAATAGCACAGTTTACAAATCTTTATTCACTGGCGTCATCCGATCTGGGACACAGCTGCACTGACATCACAGTTTATGCCTGACTAGATATCCAAATAAAGATCCTGTGAAGTCTTTCATACTTCATTTATTTGTAATTGCCCCATGACCACAGATTTGAATTAACCCAAACAAAAGTAAACTGAGCAGATCCTAGCAGAGAGCGGGGATGATCTGAGGAGGCTTTGAAAAGCTTCCAGGGCTGATGCAACATCAGAAGAATAAGATGGGCACTGCACAAGCCTCCTGCTTTGTGATTATTTTTTAGTGTTGATGGGACAACCCAAGGACACTCTGGATTTAAGTCCAGCACTTGAAAGATTCAAGCAAGAAAAAGCTTGGAATGTTTTGTATGAAAAGCAAAAAACAGTAGGACAATGGGATGATAGAACAGAGGTGGCACACCTGCCAGATCTTTAATGAGATGGAGCAATATTTTCTCGGTATTTTACACAGCTCCTTATGAAACTAATGGCTCTGAGAAGCCTAAGAAGTTGATCGAGGAGGGCTGCACCAGGTTTGAGAACAGATCCACGTAGCTCTGTACCTAATCACTAACAGGGACTCTTAGATATACCCAGGAAATTTTGGAAAACCAGATCTAGCATGCAGTGGTAGGTCAGAAACCTGCGCCTTAGAGTTCACCTCTCCCAGAGGCCGCGCTTTCTTTTATTTTTTTTTCTTTTTTTTTTTTCCTTTTTTTTTTTTTCTTAAACTAGTACATGGAAACCACATAGCTCTGTGAATTTCTGAGAACTTATTTCTTTGGGTTGAGGAGTTTAACATCATTTACTGGAGTAATTATAAAGCTTCAAGTGAGGGGAAAAATAAAAGAAAAAAGACCCCTGGCTTCTGTAGATGCCAACAGTGGTGGTGTAAGAGCTGGACTTTGCTTAGAGGAACTAGATCAAGCACTCCAGGGCATGCAGCCAGCAACGCTCCTCATGTCAGTAGAATGCTGAAGCACACAGTAATCAGAGCTTTTTGAAGGAAAAAGGACTTAAAACATATCTGTAATTACTTTCCTAAATCCAAAGCATTGAGCATAGCCTAGATTCCTACCCAGCACTATACAGGCCCTAATCCCAAGATGTTTCTGAGCCAGTATTGTTCCTGTGCTCCTTGGCAGTTAATGCCATTCTGCTGGCACACCCAAAACTTACCTGCAAAAAAGCACAGGACAAAATGAAACTGGAGACACTTATGAAGTATTGGTGCTATTAAGTTGTACACCCCAAATTGAGATTTTCCCTTTCTTGGACTTCCTGGTGCCTGCAAATCAGTGTTTATGAAAGCAACATGTAAGGCCTGTTGTGAAACACCACTATTGCCATTTATCAGGTTTCATTTTGAAGTGTAGAGTTTAGCACAGAAACTTACATGTAGTGAAGGGTTTAGGGATTTTGAAAAGTAGCTGATGAACAGAATATTCTTTTAAAACAGTCATCACCCTGAGTCAAGCTGAAAGCATTTTTATCCTTACAAAACCAAACTGCTGGATGTGCTCTGCAGTCTAGGAGGTTACTTTCTCACACAAGTGCAGAAACACGGCTGACAGGTATGCTCTTGGTTCCTAGAGGGGTAAAATAGGCATTACACCCAATCTCCTAAAAAAAGAACCATCAAAAGCAATATCATTTACATATAGTGCACCTGTTGATCACCTATATGAAAAAGGCCCTGACAAGGATGAACTCATGCCTAGCTCATGAGTAAGGCAAAAAGACATTGTATTGTTCTCGAAGCCCAAGACGTAAGAGAAAGCAACGGCAATTTAAATAAAACTGCAAAAAAGATGCATTTCCAAGGCAGAACACACATTTTTCTGTGTTAAATGGGAGTATTTGAAGCACATTTACTTCAGATCAGTCAAAATTACTTTGTTTGACTGGGGACCTAATGTCCTATTGAGTTGTGTCATTGGCAGAGGTGAAGAGTACACACAAAGTGTCTGGGAACAGCCCTGGTGCCAGAACTATGTTTTATTAACACACCTTGTATAATAATAGTGCACATAATTAGCTTTGGCTTGGCAATTTATGGCTTTTCACAGTATTCATAACTTTATAAATGTAAAAGAAAAATTTAGCATCAGGACATGGAAAACCAGGTAATGACACTGGAAGGACATGTTCACTGCAGCAGGGGCAAGTGTTTCTGTACACATGAGGCAAATGGTCGAGCTCAGAGCCCCCCAGAACAGCAACCATCACCCTCCTGAAGGAACGTGAGGAAAAATACTGCTTCATCACCATGACAACTCATGCCACACCATTGCTATAGTAACTGGCTGAACATTATTAGTTTTTAACCACACACTCAATGGCCAGCGTGCAAATGAGGAGGAGCCACCAGGGCACTTAGCTCTGCCCTGCTGCTGCTCCCACCCCAACCTGTCTTTGCAGTGTAATCCAATCTCTTTCCATGTTCTCCCAGCCCCACCACTGCCAGCTCTCCAAACCCAAAGTGTCTCATCATCAGAGCACTAATTTACTGTATTTTACTGTTGGATTTGTGGTCTTTTTCCCCCCTGAGTGATTTATCAGGCTAAGATTAAATGCGAGCAGAAAATTTCATCTTCCCAATGATCCATTGAAAATCTGTTCTATTAATCCAGTGCACCACGGGGTGGCTTTGCGTGCTGCATTTGCATCCTATGCACGCAGTCGCAATATCAGTTCAAAGGCACTGTCCTGTCCCCTGAAGAGCCAGGATTTCAACACTGTCATGGTGCAGGAATGCATTTGCTGCACACCACCAAACCCTGTGAGATCATCATTTGAATACTCCAGCTCAGGCTGTGACGCTGCCCCCCAGCAGCGCAGTTGTCGCGTGCAGTGATGTAAAACAGCAGCAGGGAAACGCACACTAATGCTTCTCAGATCACACCAAAGCCCAAAAGGTTGTGGCTAGATAATGTCTTACATCCAGCTACCTTCCGACACAAAAGAAGGAAAAATTAATACAATAAATACAAGACTGTGACCCAGTCTAGGGGCAGTGAGGGTGAAGCACAAACTCGGCTGTCACCACGAAAGTATGCAAAAGGTTTGGAGGAGTTTGTCACTGCCCAAGGCCACCATCTCCACCTGACTCCCAGGCACAGCAAGCCCTGCCCCCAGGTGCTGCAAAGGTTTCAGTCATGTTGAAAGTCCCATGAAATTGGCTTGCTCTCCTCTTGGAGGACAGATGGGAGAAGAGAAGGCTGACTTCTCCTTTGAAACCTTCTGGCCCTTCCACTTCCCCTCCATTTCTCACACTCCTCCTCTGCCTCCCGCAGGTTCTCCTTGGGGCTGGTGCAGGCTGTAGCCTTGGCAAACTCCTCCACCTCCATGCCAAGGGTAGCAGTGGCCTTGCACAGGAACCTGCCCGCGTCCCTCGTGCCCAACACAAACCCAGCTGCATCTTGTGGGACTTGTCAAAGGTAAAAGATGTCTCTGCCCATGGAAGGGGGTTGAAACTAGATGATCTTTAATCTCCCTCCTAACCCAAAAAACCCAAACCATTCTGTGATGACCCAAAGCAGCACAAGGACATTGGCCCCAGGCGTGAGCCATCCAGCCCTTGCACTGTCCCATCCTTGCCCCTCGGCCTCCTCTGCCCAGTGGTCTGGCCATACTTTGGCTGGTGCAGAACAACCACTTGTCAGATGTATATGGTGATACCAGACACATATATATGATTATACCACATGCCATATGTATAAACATGTATAAATACACACACAGTTATACTATATATACTTATATACCATAGTAGCTCTGCCCACATTAGACTACCAAAATCCTATTACTTTGCATTTAGGTGCAAAGTATTAATTAATTAAATTAAATTAAACCCTAGCTTGATGCTCCCTATGTGGCCTGTAATAGATCATACTGCACTGCCTCTGTAAGCAATATTTTTTTCATTTCCTCACTGTTTAGGAAAAAAAAAAAAAAGGAAGGAAAAAAACCACTCCATCTTTTCTAAGCTGGAATGCGAGTTTAGGTGAATGGGTAGTTTTCAAGAGAAAAAAAATCATAAAAGCTCTTTTACATCTTTTTTTGCAATCAATAAATAAGTTTCTCACAGAGAAGATGAAACAACATCATTTTAGTATTCATATATACATTAAGGTATGAAACTAGATACCCAGTATTGCTGTTTACAGCTGAAACAGAACTACAAATCACTCTATGGGGAAAAAAGGCAACAAGACTCAAACAAATCTGACTAGAGCAGTAAAATCTATCCCGTGTTTATAAATGTGTAGGAGGAGAGCATAAATTATTTTATTCTGGAAGGAGATTCCTAATTACTTTTTTCTTTTCGTAATAATACCACCCTCTAGTGGCACTTTTTCTGCTTTACTGAAGCAAAAATGTGGTTTAACATATCAATCATATGCATTAATAAATAGCACAAAAATTGCAAATAGGAATCTGAATTTCAAGCCCACACTCTGCAGTCTCTGAATTTCTGCAGCTTTGGAAAAAGCTGTATCTGGCTCATTTCAAACATAACTTATAAAAATCAGTGCTTAGGAAAATGCTACCATAAGAAGCATGAAAGAATAAAGTCCCTTAAATGCACAGTTGCAGAATAACATTCCAGATGGATGAATTCCTCAGTGTTTGGTGAGTAAATTACACTCTGAAGTATGAGCCTTATAGTTTCAATATATTATTATCTTAGCCCCCTGAAGATATTTTCCTTGACAGCTTTAAAGGTAGATATAGCAAGAGCTTGTGACTGTTCCATCTGTTGACTTGCACCTCCTTCTTGGACACACTACAAATTCATCAATGAGGTGGTGGTGGGATTTTTCTCTTACAATTTCAGACAGGGACAACTAGAATGAGCCATTCCTAACTTAGAAGCCATTATTTTAACAAATCAGTCCTAAGCAGAGATCAGCCTGAGGCACCCACAGCATATTTAGATATTGAGAGCCTTACACTTTCAGGGATAAGGATCTAGGATATCATTTCAGTCTACAGGGATAGCAAGAAAAATTAGTGCCACAAATCCCACTAGGTTGGACCAAGATTTATACCCATTTATTTCTGTACTTGATAGAAAGTGAGTAACACAGAACTTCAGAAATTTGCCTCCTGCTTTTCTCACTGTGAGGTACAGTCAGCAGGTCAGCCAGTTTGAGGCAACTCTGTGCTGGGAAAACTCAGCATACAAAATTTTGAAGTCCTCCAAGCAAAGCCAGCCTGAGCGCACAGTGTAACTTCATTGTGGAGATGGCTGATCAGCTACATCCAATTGTATTGAATTTGCAGACAAAATTGTGGATAAATTGCTTAGGAGGGTGAATCAAGGTGGGGACTTGATTCATTGCACTAATTCCTTGCTTCTGTAACGATAAATGAGGATCAGATTTTTCCCAAAAAGCTATTAACCAATGACACTTGAAAGTAATTTTCTCTTGCTCTTTTCAGACAGGGATGCATGAAGAGAAACGAAAGGTAGCTTTTATTTGGCCTACACATCTTGCTTTCAGCAGAGCTCCTGGCACTTTAATCAGAGATGAGCTCAATACCTAGAATGGGACTTTAATCCATCAACTTTTCAAAATAGTTTGGGCAGATTTGCATCATAGGATTAAAAGCAGAAAGCTAAACCTGTTAATAGTCCCTCTCACCCCATCCCTCTGACAAGTGCTGGCATCTCTCAGACTGAAGACAGGAGCCAGCTGTACTGCTGGAGGCAAAAGCAGCTTCAGCTCTCCTGCTACAAGTCTAATGCAGAACCCTCACATGAAAGGCATGGCATTATAACCCAAGTTTTCACTCTGTAAGTGTTGTCTTCCTAGAGTTTTACCTCTAGGTGATATGGAGGTCTCAGGCAGCCAAAGGCAGTCCTTGGTGAAGCATCACTCCCAGTCCCTGAGGAACCAGACCCACCAACTGCACTGGGAGAACACATAGCTCCAGGCTGCAGCAGCCACCCCTGATCCTGCTGAAAGCAGGGTGGCCCTTTGGCTACTGTTCATTTGTCTTAGGTTGTAAAATAGGACGTGACCAAAAGCATGTATTCTATTTCCATCTCCATGAACTGCTGAAAACAGGTGGGGGAGTATTCCCTCTGGGTTATCTTCTGTTAACGGGCCCATCAGTGCCCTGCCCATGACTCACAGATAACGCACACCTGGACTATCTCCTGTTAATGGGCCCATCAGTGGCTTATCTCAAGATTCATCATCCTATTGTGAGACATTCGACCCAGAGGGAGGGACCAGGCAGTTCATCCTGGATATAAACCGGGATGTTGAAAACCATAAGCAGCCTTCTTCCACTGGGTATCCAGAGGACAAGTGCTACACGCCTACCAGTGAGTCTTCCAAAGAAGACCAGACTTTTTCTACAGGATCACTGTTTCAACAGAACCACAACCATTGCTTCAGGAGGACTGCAGCCACCAGCTTACTGGACTGCCACTGCTGTCAGGGCGTCAGGTCGTATCTGACTCTGTCAGTCTAAACCAGTCCTTTCTCCTGTTTTGTTTTTATATATATATATAAGTAAAGAACTGTTATTCCTGTTTCCTATATTTTTTGCCTGAAAGCCCCTTGATTTCAAATTTAAAATAATTTGGAGGGAAGGGGGGTGCATCTTCCATTCCAAAGGGAGGCTCCTGCCTTCCTTAGCAGATACCTGTCTTTCAAACCAAGACATCATTGTTCACAGTAATGACTGTGAACCAGTTCTGGGCTGCACCCACCCAGAAAGCAGATGAGTTTCTCCTCTTCAGACAATTTAATCTCTCCTCCCCCATACGCCAAGAGAATTTTTCAGGGCCAGGGAGAGGAAGCTTGTTCCTCACCTGAGAAAGCAGAGGAAAAACCTGGAGGGTCTGCCAAACATGTGCGTAACCACACAGAAGAAGGAGAGGTTGACTTGGATTCCTCTGGTCAAAGCCAACGTTGATCTTGGGAACGACATTTCACTGCGTAAATGTTTAAGAGACCAGTAGGCTATTCCATACTGTGAGAGGCAATTTCCTCTGCTTGTGTTCCCAGAGAAAACTAACTCCAAGACAAAATCAAAGGCTGGGAATTCACTGTAATAGGGACACTCCCAGCCTAACCTCAGCAACTCTCCCTGGCCCTCATTTTGCCAAGGATCACATCATCCTTCCTACAGGAAACTTAAAATTCTTGGTTCAAGGTTGTGCATCCCAGTACAAGACCATGGTGATGCTGGCTCTTTACGGCTCTGATCTGAGGAATTCAACTTGCACACACTAAAAAGCCTCACAGTACCTTTGCAGCAAACGATGCATACTTCAGAGCCAAAAACCTAGTGCCACTAAATATTTTATCTTACCACCAGTGAGCTGCACAAATAAAGGACACCATTTCACTGCTCTGAAGCTTCAGATGTTAGCATGTAGCATTGTAGCAGCAAATCCCAGCTAATAACAGGATACCACAAAGCTTGTCTTAATCATCTATCCCAAAACAGCTGCTTTGCCAAGACTGCTGGTACCTAAAGATAGAACACCACCCTCTTAGAAAGAGTATAGTTATTTTAGAGTAGTCACATAAAACAAGCAGCTGCAACTACAGGTGGGGTCTAGCACAGCTTTTTCAGCACATAAAATTTGTATAGATTCCTGTGAAATTAGGTTGGCAGTGCAGAAAGGCCTACTGAAATCTTCTGCTCATGGTCCATCTGCAGTGCAGTCCCTCTGCGTCTGTTTTCTCCCTTTCCAAGAGCTGCCATCTGCCCAAGCCCATCTTGTAGTGACCTGTCTCCCTTTCTCCTGCGCTTTGCTCTTCTTGCCACTGCCCTGTGCAGCTGGGGCACAGGCAGGTCCCAGCTGCAAGGTGAAGAACTCTCTTACCCTACCACCAACCCAGTGACTGCAACACCAGGCTGGAAGTTAGGAGAGAACTGAACTCAAACAGGCAAACTCCCCTGTTAGAGTCCAGGAAAGCCGAAAAACTTCTCCTGACCCTGTGGGGATTCATTTTATCCCTAGAGCCCCCAAAATAGCTTAGCCTTCGACCTAAGTCCATGGGAGCACCTCCCCTCACTTGTCAATGAGCTGAGCACACCAAAGAAATGAAAAGATTTTTGTTTAGTGTACCACAGAGTGTGCATTTGTAGTTTTAGATTTTGCTCTATATATTATATAGAGAGACAACATGGAAAATTCAGGGTGTTGGCTTCTTCCTCTTCTCCTTCTTCCTTTCTTCTCTGACCTAAGTTCCTGTGATTTATTAATTGGTAGAAAGAACTTAGTGTAGAAGAGGCATGTTAATAAAATTGATACTTATTAGTTTTAAAGACAAAATAGAACACACAGAAATTGCTAATTGGGTGATAAAGGTATAAAAGCCACCTGCTCTGAGCAGCAGCAGCCATTGTACTCCTGTAAGCAGCAGCAGAGGCTGTGCTTCTGAAACTTAGATAAGAAATAATCATCCTTGAAGCAGCAGGAAGAAGTCTCGCTTTGTTTTTTCTGACATGAGACATTGAGATGGAAGATCGCCGGGCCAGGAGCCGAGAACAGGGCCGATAGGCCCCGACACTCCCCCAGAAAAGCTCCATAGCAATTACCAAAATAAGTCAGGCCATGTGTTGAGTGCATGCATGCACAAGAGAGGTAAAGAAGCAGCTCCTGGAGAAAATGATTGAGTACTTAAAGCAATTTCATGGCAAAAACCTGTTACTTTTATCCTCCAAAAATCAGTCCTTTGCCAACATGAAATCAGACTCCATCTCCATCCTGCGTTTCACTTGTATATTGTTTTTGCCAGGTCTGCAAAGCATTATGCTATTGCTGTACTTTGTCAGCATTCTCATTTCCAGAGCCTCTTCTGCTTTTCCCAATAAACAGCTCCCACCTTTGCACAATTGCAGCCCAAAGGCCATCCCTGATGGGCCACTCAATAGCCGTTCCCATGGGCACAACGCTGACCTACTGCTCTTGAGGCTCAGGCAGAACTCAAGCAAACAAGCAGTGCTTGGCATCTGCTGCATCCACCTGGGCAGGACCAGCTTACACCTCTGGGAGTCTGAAAACAGGACTTCTGGACACTAAAGGTTTCAGCCAACTAAGTTAGCTTAGTGCCAACTAAGTTATCTGGAAGCAACCACAGAGCTCACCAGAAGCCCAGGGCCAGCCATGCTGTGTGACATCCTGCTTTCTGCAAGATGAGGGGTTGTAGACACTGGGCCAAAAAGCAGGACTTGAGGAATGAAGTATAGTGCACTGCTGATTTTCTCATGCAAAGCTTGGTTATGAGAAGACCAGGATGCAGTGAGGTAAAAGGCAGCAGCAGACTGACCTGAAGCACGTACACAAAGAAGCCTCACAAAAATGATATCAAAGAACTACCATTAGAATGATCACAAACATCTCAAAAGGCCTGTATATGAAGAAGAGTGGACCAGAGCAATGATTAACTGTGTGAGTGCCAAAAAATTACCTTCTGCTACAGTGCAAATATTTTTTTAAAATTGATTAGATAAACACTAGATGTTAGCATTCAAACAGATACCAGAAGCTTCCATCACTTTTATATCATTAAAGCCTGAATATTATGTGCATTATGCATATGTTGCAGCCCTTTGCAGCAAAATACAAAATACATTAGTTTCCATTCCCTGCACTGTCTTTATGCAAAGGGAGGAGAGATGGAAAAATGTCTTATTCAAGAAAATACCTGAATACTGCATGCAAAAGAAAACAGCTTACAAGACATAAATATAAAATAGCTAAGACTTCTTAGAATACATTTGCTGTCAAAATCACACTGCAGGCAAAGGATATTAAATTAAATATTCTGCCAGTATCCTCATGGACTCAAGCAAGTGATGAGGTACGTGAAATTTGCTACAAGATAAGCTTCAACACTGCTATTCTAAGCAATCTGAATGGCACTGGGAATATTAAATCTCAGTACCTGTTTTAAAAATGTTTAAATATGTCTGGAAGCAATGGCTTTCAGTATGCTATCATAAATATCTTTACATCTTGCATTTAAAGCAGTCATTTATACATGACTTTCGAAGTACATTAGCACATTTAGTCTTGCTTGGCTAAATTGATGTAGAGGAAAAGCTGGCAGATGGCGTATCACCCAGTTCAGCAAGTCTATTTGTTTTCCAGTTCTTGTAGTAAAGACACTTAACAATCTTTCCAGTACTGAAGTTAGTAATGAATATTTTTTTCCCAGTTTCTGGTCACCTTTACTTACTCCACAGATATGTTTTCCCCCTTGCTTAATTATGCAGGTTTTCATTTCTGGCCTTGCTGCCAGTTTTACATCATAGATACAGAATCACAGAATGGTTGGGGCTGCCAGGGATCTTAAAGACCATCTATTTTCAAGCCCCTGCCATGGCTGGAGACACATTCCACTAAACCAGGTTGTCCCAAGCCCCATCCAACCTGGCCAGGGATGGGGCAACCACAGATTCTCTGGGCAGCCTGTTCCAGTGTCTCACCGTGCTTGTAGCAAAGAATTTCCCCCACATATCTAATCTTTCGGTTTGAACCCAACAGTCTCCCCATTACATCATTTGTAATTTAAAACATAAACTCCATAAAGCATCAAATAAGAAACTGTTCCGTGAGTCTTCATGGATCTGACAAATCTATAAATATTCATTCATCCCACATGCTCACACTCCCCACACTTAGTTTTTGGTACCAGCACACCTCAACTCTGAAACACTATTTCATTTTAATTATATGTCACCTCTCTTCAGCTTCACCTGTCTTCATCCAAGCCTGAGAATGAGTTTTCCACTCCCCATGTTTTATTAATTTAAGGCTGAGACCTAACAAGGAGAGCCACAGGGACAGGACTCTCAGATAGCCTCCCAAGTTTCTCCAGCACCCAACTCTTTCTAACGTTTGCCTGCAAATCTCTCCCATTCCCTCCCTTCCCAAGTGAAGAGGGTAATGGCTATGGCTCCCTTTGGTTCTTTATAAACCAAAATATTCAGAAATTATTACCCATGAGGCACAAGGCTCCTGTGATTGCTTCCCAAAGACCCCCTGAAGAAAAAACTGCAACAAACCACCTCCTCCTGCACAGAAACATCACCCAGCATGCTGTCCCTTCCCTTCTGAAACGCCATCTGCAAAGGACAATGACAGGAGTGTGACGTGAGCTACCAGGTCTGCTGAACAGTCACCTCCTTTTCCTCTCCCCATAAAAACCACTGCAAGCAGCCTCTAGCCATTTCAGCAACTGGTAGAAGCTGCTGATCTGCTCCAAAGGGCAGCAGATTTCCCTTATACCTCTTCCAACTCCTCCCTTCCAACTCAGAAATGAACGTGTCTGTACCACACAGTTTCTTCCTCCAGTTTTCTCTTCCCTTTCCCACAGATACTACAACAGGGAAATACTGCACAGGCAGACAGATTTTGTACAACACTTTATTTACACTGCTGAAGACTGGGGATCAGTTCTGGAGACAGTTTCTTTTGTGTTACTCAGGCTGAGGAAATAAAAATTACATTATTACAAGGTCACTGTCCCACAGAAGGAAGCACACAAACTCTCTGAATACTGTCATTTGCAACTTTGTCCTGTTAAAACGCAATTCAAACTGCAAAGGGTAACACTCTTACAAAAAACAGGTGCCCTCCAGCTGCTGGTATATTTGCAACCCCTATTATTTTCCAGTGGAAAAGAGCAGACTGAGCTTTTGCAAGTGGTGCTGCAGTCAGACCAAGACTTCAGGTGAAAGACAGTATCACAGCTATACAACAGACTAAAACATAGTTAGAGCAAAGCATGGAAGGCTCTACTTGGCACAAAGTGGAAAGTCAGAGCTTGTATTTCAAGAACAGAATGTGCTTATATGATTGTAAAAAATCAGCATTTGCAGAGAGGCAAGACAAGTTACCTTCTGTGGGAGAGAAAGAGTGAGATTAAAAGACATGTTCTCAAAGCTATCTTTCATAGTTCAATCTTAACAGAAACCAACATTTTGACTCCCTTTCGAAACAAACCTGATGATGTTATACATTACACAGAGTCACCTAATGACCTTACTTTACTACACATATATACATCAGTTCTCCTGAACCCCCGTGAAAGTGCGTGCACAACTGCATAGCTAAGTCAGAAGAATCCTGCAATGTAAGGCTAGAGGTACAGCCAAATTGACTCCCTTACTGTATTTGGAAACCCTGACTTCCAAATTAAAGCACTTTCAGGGTAACTAGAAAACATACTTTTTCCAACCCTGCAGCCTAAAAGTGGGGAAAGAATGAGGTAAACATACTGCATAGGCTATATATTTAAATCCAAATCCCCAACGTGTTTTGGCTTAATTATGAAATTATTTTAAACTGAACAGAGAAAAAATAGTTATAAAAACCTGAAAACAAACCGAGGTTGACACTAACAGCAAATTAGACAATAAAGCATTTAGAATGGGCATTTCCTACTGCCTTTTTTTTCTTCTTTTTTAAGTTAGCCAGAAAAAAGCACAAATTGAAAAGAGTCTTGGTACTTTTTCCATGGAGGTGTTCCTTCTAGAACACCTGCTCAAATTCAGCTTGTCTGCTTCAGTTAGTTTGAGCCAAGGCTGGGCCCACGCTGTCACAGCACTCCAGTGAATACCAGCCTTGCAGGCCATGCTGCAGCTTTGCTTGCCCCAGACCAAGTCCTGGAGCAATGACCAAGCTTTACGACACAGGGCCTTAAGAATAGATACCAGTGCTTAACAGAGTGTCAGAGACCTCAATCAGCATTTTAAACCATTTGAAAACTAAATCATAATTAACAATAGTGACTTTTCTGATTCTCGTATTTTTATTTAAAATGTGTCTTTGCAAGTTCACTTTTTTTAATATTCTCCTTGCATCAGTGTTTAGTTCCCAGAAATCATTCCTGTCAGGCAATGCAGTTTTCTGAAAAGATAGTATCTTCCATCCTCACCACATTTTCAATAAACTCTGCAGAAGACAGTCAATGACCAGACTAAGATAAAGTGCATATATTCCTTTCTGACACAGGCAACAAAATTGTGGACTGAAATAATAAATCGTCCTGAAAATTGAAAACCACACCAAAAAAACCTCACAGTGGCCCTTCAGCACCCCACAATTAAGTTGCCCCACTGTGTACTGCCTCAAAATACTTTTCTTCAAGTGTTTGTTAGCTTAAAAAAAAACAAAAAAGGAACTTATAACATTTTAAAAAATTGTTCCTTTTCAATTAGACTCTAAGAACCACAAATTTACATAACTTTGAAAGCTACAGCTCCCTCAAGGCTGGCATACTGCCTTGACAACTTGTAAGTAGTTTGTATTTCACCCTTTGGATCCAGGTTTCAAGCTTGCAAAAGCTTTGGAGTTCTTAAGGGAATGTGAAATTTCATTGAGAAAAGAAATAAAATGATAGTCCCTTTCTGACTTCTTGGACTCAAAAATAACTACAATGGTAAAGTGAGGTTCAGGGCGAGTCAGAAAGTAGGTGCTTTGGACCTTGTCATCGTAGAAGTGAACAACCTTCTCCAAACTGTTGAGGTCAGAGGTTCTATCAGTCATAATCATGATCACATTGGGCCAGTGCATAACAGGCCTGTCACTGGGCAGAGACACCACTGCAGGATACTGATCCACTCCTTTGGGGGCTTCCCTGTATGAATGGGGGTGATGATAACCATGTCCCTGAAAACTCTCTGATCCACGATTGTCAAAAATTAAGGAAACATTGACAGCATCATACTTCCGGATGAAGCTGGAAATTTTCCCAAAGTAATCAGGATTTGTTTTAGCAGTCAAAGTTTTCATTTCAGATGCTGTTGTCTGTCGACTAAGGGCCTCGTGAAAGTAAAAGCTAAACTTGGCAAGAAGAACGTTTTTGAGCTTCATCAGCCAGAGGAAGAGGTGTGGAGGTTGCACAGCCTTTTGAGATTGCCCTCCAAACAGGTGCTTCTTGGTCTCCCGCTGTTTCTCAAAAATTTGGCCCCAAGTCTGTAGCTTTGTGTGAGCACTGTGCAAGTTGACCAGGGATGGAAGGAACTTCCACTCTGAGATCTGAGCCTGAGCCTTTAAGAGGTGTGCAAGCACATCTACCTCCAGCTGGAAACTGCTTTCAAGAGGACTGAGGATTGGATGATGAAATCTAAAAAACATAACATTAGTCAAGACATGAGAACTGCTGTACACAACGGTGAAATCATCAGATAGTATTTGCCAGTTAACAGACAAAATATCAAACATCAAAGCAGAGCAAAGTGTAAACAAACAATAATATAGTCCCAACTTAAAGAACAGCTCTTTTTACATAATTAGGGTAAATATTTCCATGAACAGCACTTCATGTGTTACAAAAAAAAACACCTGTCAGACATTTCTCTATCAAGTAACGGAGTTGTATTTCATCAGTTCAAGAACAATCAGTTTATCTTAATCCATGAACTACTACAACACCATTTCTTCTTAAATTCAGGTGATCTTGTTCCAATTTAAAATCTCTCCTGGCAGTAATAAATGGCTTGATGGTTCTGAAGTAGCAGTAAGACATTAATTTAAATCAAAGGAATTACGTTATAAATCTGTTGTTCCCATAGAGAAGCTATGAGGAAGTCAAGCTGAGCCTGGTTTTGCTTTTTTTTTTAGTAACTCACAATAAAATTGCCAAGAAAAAATAGTCACTGGAACCATAATTAACTCTTTCTCTTCTCACTTTTTTCCCCAGACATTTAGAAAAAATAATACAGACGCAGTCTACCTCTTCCCATGATACTCAAATTATTTGCAAATTTATAACATCCTCAGTAAAAATCTACTTAATTGAAACCATGAAAAACTGTAACGTAAAATTTGTAACTTTAGAAAAATTGAGCATTCAGCAAACACAGAAGTGGCCTTTTTAATAAATGTGTTCCCTCATTGGCACTTAGGACTCTTAAAGAGGTCTCTAATAAAGAACAATGAAAAGTTCAAAGACAAGACTTGATGAGGTTTCCATTTAAGTAAAGACAGACTTATTCTCTCACTTCAGAAAAATATCTTTGGTCTTGTTATTGGTTTAAAACAATAAAGGTTATACAGAATTTTTCCAACTTTTAACAGCTCCTCTTCAGACAAAACTAAAGCAATGTCATTATTCCCATCAGCTTCCAGGACACAACAAATAAAATCCATTTTGGAAACAGCTGGTTCAAAACCAAAACAACTTCATTTTGTTGTGGACCAGAAGAGAGAATGAAAATTTCAGGAATTTCATCTCCTCTCTCTTCACTACTTTTTCTTTGACTTTTCCTCAAGTTCTTGTCAAAATTAACTCTTTGGCTTGTAAAAAATGTCTGCCAATTTCATCACTATCTGTAGCCATCTCTTTTTTTTGGAAGCCACAATTGGTATCTTGCAAGGATTTGTTATTAAGATGCAAGTCCAGACTGAGCCGAGAAGTCCAGAGCATATTTACATTTCTCTGAACAAACAAGAGCCAACTAAAAATAATTTTGAACAGTCAACATTAAATATCTCAAATGGCTTTGGTATTCAGCAGAAAAACAGTTTTGCGGCTGTATATGGTACCAAAAGCATTATGCAACATTATTTGTTGCAGACAGTCCCATCAAATGACACACAGCACAGTGGTTTAAACACATTTTCAGTCAGACCAAGAAAGTTTTCTTCAATCTTAAAAGCAATTAAAAAATCCTTACTAAGGCAGTACTGCCAAAGTCTCCTAGATTAACATTCTGATGTACAGCTTCCCACTTCTACTTTGCTTCATGGCTTTTTTAATGTTTCACTGTCCAGCAGGATTTGCTAAAATGTTTTAATCCAAAAATACACACTTTAGCCACAACTGAGAAGCTTGATATGGCTGCAGAGTAAACTGACAAGTTATGTACTATGCCTATCTGCTGTAATTGAGTTTTATAAAGTAGAAGCATCCAACTGAGCTCAGTATAATGTAAAACAGACAAGTTTTTACAATATTTCATAAGCCAGAGTGTTAAAACTTAAAAACGCATTGGAGAATTGATTTTTTCCTCCTAACCATTCTTGAAAGCAGAGGGATGGTAGTTTTGTTTTGCAGACTGTGAAGAAGACACATTTTATTTCCTTCCACAGATCACACATTCATACACATATTACACAATGCTGACTAGATAAAAACACTAAACACTTTAAAATAATTACATCAAAATAGCTGTTATAGTTACTTATTCGTTTTATACTAAGCTTTTAAAGGATCCTGCTTCTGATGCTGCTTTAATTATTTAAGATCCCACCCAAACCAATAGTTATACATTTCAGGAAAAGTTATTTCTCCAGAATTATTCTAGAGAAAAACGGAAAAGAAAATGTCTAGTATTGGCCATGTACAAGTCAGCAAAAAGTAGTAATAAAAATAGTAACAAAATAGCTTTAAACTGTTCAAGAATTAATGACATTTCAGATACAAACAGTATGTCTTGTTAACAGTCAATTCTCCTGTTCCTTTACCAGCAAGCAGGTATTTCCTCTACATTATCTGACCAGCTATTTTCAGACATAAAGGAAAGAAACCAAGGCCAGAACCTATCTAAAAAACACACACCCTGTCTGGCCTTAGCACAGCTGGCTGAAATAATGGCACACATCCTCTACTGCAAGCGAGGAATACACTGACAGCGGGAAGAGGCTGTGTAAGGATGAGTTTATTTGATCTTTCACCTGTAAAGTGGAAATGCCTTACAGCCAGTACATAACACACCCCACACACTGATCTGAGATATGAAGATACTAAAAGGAAGGACTAAAGGAATATATCATTATACCCACTTTGTCAGAAATATTCTGTAGGTCACTGGGGAGGAACACACTGCAAATTCTGAATTAGCTCTGACAGCATCTTAGATTGTTTCCATCTTAAAGACTTCTTGTTAACCCAAAGCATGATCATTAGTATTTTTTCCAGGGAGACATTACTTAGTTTTTTTAAGATGTTATAATATATATATTTATATAATATATATTATATAAATATATTATATAGCATATAATGCTTTAGAAGTACATATGTATCAGTGAAATTTATTTAAATAGCATAGTAAAACATTTCATATGCACGTATAGTCTCCAATCACTTCATCAAAGTATGAATTTTGGATTTCAGATTTTTAACAGTGCTGTCAATTCAGCACATGCTCAGAACAGATGGCAGTGGTTAGTGTACGACAGAAATCAACTTCTCAAAAAAAAACCTTAACAAAAAAATGCCAACAATAAAAACATCCAAACCCTTAAACTTACTTCCCTTTACTCCTTAATGTTTATTACACCAAGGAAAATATATCTAAGTTGCAGGTTTTTATTGGACTAACAGCCCTGATATGTTAAGTGGTCACAAGCCAAGAATTGAAAAACATCATTGGTAAGATCATATATACTAGTTTTGATTTTCAAGTTGCAAAATTATGTAGCAATTTGCCAAAGTTATCCCTAAAAAAATAAGGGAATCAGCTGCAGTGCTTCAATTTGGAATATGAGAAAGCAGCACTGAATTATTTTGATTTTTCCTAGGTGATCACTTTAAAAATCATAACTGAAAAAAGTAAGTCTATGAATATTCTCCCCAAAAGTCTTCTTAGAAACTATTTCACTAACAAAGATTTTAAAAAATTCAACCACATCTGACAGTTAACTTCCTACAATAGCTACCTTTTACAGTTTAAAATGAAGAGGTAGAATCTGAGTGTGTTGACAAGCATTCACAAATTCTCTTTTAAACTGCCATCACTTTCAAGGCATAGAAGTTAGATGTGAAACACTCATTTAGAAACATCCTGGGATTTTTGTAACAGGAACTATTAAATCTTAACTTCAAGAAACCATATTGGCAGGGACCAAAGGCTCAGAGGTGCTCCTCCTACTGGCTCCAAGACCTCATGAGAGAAGTGGTAACAGAGGACCATAAAGCCCTCCCAGGCAGGCCAGATAGTTGTGGGGTAGCTTTTAGATCTAAGCAGACATACAGTCTAGCCCAAAAAGTAAAACTATCACACAAGTATTTGCTTTATTTATGTCACTTTTACTGAAGTCCACGTGAAATTAAGGTTTGTTTCTGCTGCCCTGCCAAAGAAAAACTGCAAGAAGCCTTGCATCTTACAAAAGGAAAACCACTCTTCCTCTCTCCTGAAAATGAACATGCTGAGCATTATTTAAGGCATAGGATGAAGGCCCCTAGTACACCACGAGCCTTTGTTATTTTTCTTCTTTTGAAGAAACTTCATGCATCTGATGCTGCTGGCCAACACAGACTTCACACATGAATTCGTGAAGGGATTGTGCTGCTCAGCAGTCAAAGGACAGCAAAGTCTTTAGGTTTGCTTTGAACTTCAACATCAGGTATTACAGATCACGTCTGAGCACATACTGCCAGCAAAGAAGCACTGACCTTGAACTGTATTTCTTTAAGATGGATTCCAAAATGTTTACCAGTTCCTCAGAGTTAATGAACTTTTGGGTGCTGAGCGTGTACATTTTTTCATAGAAGTCAGCAATTTCCATCCGAGCCTGAACAAAAAAACAGAGCTGTTCAGACAGGTGAGAAAGCAGCTCTTCCAAGTGAGGAGCTGTTCCTCCTAGTGCATTGTGACCCGTCGCCACCACCTTCTTCAGCTCATTATGCAGAGATGTGTAGATGGTTCGGATGGAGTCCTTTCGGCTGAAGAATGACTGACCACCTGTTCAGATAAATATGGAGGTATTACCAAAATCCAGGGACAGCAAAGATAGACAGCAATACTGGAAAATTCTTGTACTTGTGATTACATATCTAGTTGTTTGTATTGTTAAATTTTTTAATAAGTATTGTTTAATTACAGTACTTCTTTTAACAAAGAAACAGAATTCAGTGTTTCATTCTGCAAGTAACTGAATTACAGAGCATATGCTCAGAACAACTTTATGTAATTTCATGCAAGCTAGACTTGTCCTGCTTCATGTGTCAGCAGCCAATGGCTGCTGCAAAACAACTCCTTCACAGTTGCCTCATTTACGACATGACTTTTAAGAAACCCAGGGTCCAGTTAAATTTACTACTATGATACATGACCTGGAAATACTGTTATCTTTGGAAGTCAGAAGAATTAAGTCACCATGACTTGACTGATTAAATTTTAATAGCCTCCACTCCTATTAATAACTCTAGATCTTTTCCAGAGAATTCCCTTAACAATCCCTCTTCAATCGTGAAGCACTCAAATTCACGAAGCAACCTTTAAATGCGAACCATGTGACATCTGTGGGAACAAATCAAATGTTTCTAGTCCCTATACAATCTCAATATAAACCAGAATTCAAAGGGAAAACAATCACACCTTATCCCAGCGAGATCACAGTGCAGATTAATCCATAACTAAAATGTGAAGGGTGGGAGAACAAGAAGCCATCTGTTCTCCTTTCTACCTGCTCAACACCATGAGGAATTTTAAAAAGAAAAGAAGACAGGAGTAAAGGGTCAAAGTAAAGGACATTTAACTTCGACATTACGTAAAGACTGTACAAATGTACTAGTCTTATTTCATAGTTTCTATTTACAGAAGACCTAATGTGCCATTCTGGCACTCAACAGCTGCAGCAGAGCAAAGACCACAGGGATTGAGTCTGAATTTTTTAAAGATTCCAAATTTAGGTTCCACTTTGAAACTGCTTCTAAATTTAGTAATGGTGGATAGCTCTTTCCACATTCCTTTTACACATACAATGTTAAAAGGTGACCATTGACATTTGAAGTAGAAAGGTAGAGAATTGACTACCATATTGAAACAGCTCCCATTGTAAGACATGAGTAGCCCCCTGGAAACAGGCAGGAGGAAGAATCATCTATTGCAGTTGTACATAAAGTAAATAAAAAAACAAAACTTTTCCCTTTCTGTTGTCACCTTTACTCTTTCTGCAAGCACCATATTCACTCTTTAAAGTCAGCTTTATAGACAAAGTTTTGGCTCTAAAGACCTTCTTACAAACAGTTCCAAGTCACCACTTAAACAACAAAGCCGAATTTTCTTGATGGTTTAATGAGCTACGCATCAGACTCGTATCCTTTGATCCATTTTCCATGCCCTTCTGCAGTTCAGAAAGAAAATAAGCAGCTTTGCCCAAAGGGTAACATCATGAAAGCTTGTCCTGTGCCTGTGCATGGATTTTTCTATTCACATACTGTCAAAACACGAAGCAACTGAGATAGTGGCCAAAACTTCCTGAGATCCTGCAGTATCTGCATGAGTAATAACTTCTAGGACGCCATCTCCAGCCCCGAGTACTTATATATATACACCTCCAATATAAGGTGAAAAAGCTTTAACGCTTTGGTCACCCCAGTAAGCTCATCTCTTCCCATATCTAAGCCAGAGCATCTAAACCCAGAAACACCTCTGGTTAAATCTGGGGAAAGGCGGGTAGGTACTCCGCCGGCCAATGAAGAGATGCATCGACCGGCACAACAGCCAGTGTGCCACCCGCACGGCACCTGTCCTCTCGTACATTCTTTAAGGGCAGCACGAATGGCACAGCCGATTTCTCAGCGGGCCCGCGGACACTCAGTAACCCTGCGCTTGTCTTTCAGAGGCACACGCACGCACCAGCCGAGGCAGGGCCCCAGGGACCTCGGGTACGCAGAACTGTGCAAACACCGGTGCCAGGTGACCTTCCGGCCGCCCGCTCCGCACCCGCGGAGCCCAGCGCGGGACAGGCCCCCAGCCTGAGGCCGCCGCAGCGCGGGTTGGGAGAGCCGGTCCCACCCTCCCCGGAGCGGTACCTAGCTTCTGTCCCAGGAAGGTCATGCTGTGATAGGCCTTCTCGGCCGCCGCCAGATGCGCCAGCCCGGCCAGCAGCGCCAGCCAGCTGGACCCCGCGCTCTTGTTAGCCTCCCGCTCTTTCTCCACATTGTCCTTGGCCTTGTCGTAGGAAAAGATGCCTAGGTGGGAGAAGAAGGTCTCCAGCACGGCCTGCTCCACCGGCACCGGCGCTCCCAGCGGGATCGACTCCCCCATCCCGCCCGGCGCCTCCGCAGCGGCCGCGACTTCCGGGTCCGGCGCCCACCCGCCCGCGCGAGGCAGCACGTGACCCGCGGGGCGGGGAGCGGCCGGCTCGGAGTCACGTGACGGGCCGGGGCTGGNGGGCCCCGGGTCCGCCCGCCCGCGCTGCGCGTTCGCCGGCAGCCAGCACTGGCGCTGGCTCCTGCTGGCCGCTCGCCTTCGCCCTGCTGTCCTGCGTTTCATGCTGCAAGCTTGAAGCTGAAACCCATTTTCCTGTTTAATTGTTCTTTCGGTTAAAAAAAGTTCTAAAACCAAGGTCTTTCTAAGGCCCTTATTCCCACCTCTTTGACTCCCACAGGACCCTCCAGCTACTTTGGGTTTATTGTTTCTCCCTCCCTTGCGGCTGGGAGATTGTGGATTGCCCACATTAATCCCATTTTCTTCAGTTCTTTTCAGATAGAAGAGCTGCCCGAACTGATTCTCCGTGGAGGCGACGAGGAGGCCAAGGCTGAGCCACAGGTCCAGGCGGTAGAAGGCGAGCTCGCTGCGGCAGCCCTGAGTGGTCCCAGTTCCACAGAACTACCCCCCCTTGCACCGACAGACAGCTCCCCTCCAGGGTGAGTTGAGTTGCAGCTCTCCAGCTAACCCAGAATGAACACATTCCGTTTCCTCTCTGTACAGGAATTCCCTGCACTCTTAACAGCACCTGCAGCTGTTTTTAGGCTGACATCTGGATAAAATGCAGCATAGGTTCTCTAACACTGCTATGACCGATGTACTAATTTAAGCAGCTGACTGCCTCTTGTTCAGGAAACACCATCACTGACAATGGGCATCAGATACAAGCACCAGCTTTAGGTATGAAGCAGCCTTTTAAATAAACCTAAACTACACAGCATCTACAAGCTGCTTACTGTAAACGAAGCAGCCTGATGATCTGGGCTTGGATATAAAAATTATCATCATTTTCATTCTTTGGTCTAATAAAAGGATAAATCTGCCGAGCCCTTCATCACCTTTATTTTCTAAGCACAGGCACCTCTGTATGCGTATTTGAGCTTATTAAGAGCAATGTGCAACATGCCTGAAAACATTCAGGTAATGAATTCAGGAATAAAATTTTGGCTTTAAATGCTTAAAATTTGAAGCAGCTTAACTGAAGTTATGAGGTCTTTATTCCTACAGCTGACAAGTCTGAGTTTTGCATGTACCAGAAGCTGCCTTCTTCCTGAATTCAACTGTTCACTTAAGTGTGCCACAAGAACAAAGTCGATGTAGGATTTTATAGCTGCTAGACAAGACTTCTCTGACCTAGAAAGCTGGTTACTAAAATTTGATTTATTGATGGGATATTTTGGTAATTTAAGTCAGCACTTGAAATACTCACCTGTTCAAGCCAATCACAGCTGTAAATAGTAGGCTGACAATGGTTTACAGAAAAAATAAGAGTAGGAAGGGGGACTCCTAGATAATCAGGACAGTCTCCAAAAGACAACTGGGAGTGAAAAGTTCCAATAAGACCTTTATTGCAACACGGAGTTGACAACATGTTTTTGTATTTAATAGAAAGTATTTGGTCTCTTGGTAGTGAAACGTGGTTTGTGCTGGCGACGCAGAACTCTGTGTGGCAGCGGGAACTTGATTTTAGAATCCTGCAAGAAAAATGTTTCTATGTAAACTGAGGTATTAAATGAACAATGGAAAATAGTTTGCAATAAATAACCAAGCTGTATTCAGTGACTACCTTATGCTTAGAAAAGTAATCCATCCACATATTAAGATATACTTCACAGGACTTAAAAAATACCTTAATTTTGCATTCTTCTTTTCAAAGTAATGCCAGTAAGAGGCATGTTTTCTGCACCATAACATATATTTGCTTTATTGTGACTTTCTTCTAAATACTTCTAGCAGTAGAAGCCTTGATAATATACCATTATCATAAATATATGCACCCAAGTTTGGTTCCTGCCCTATTTCTGGCTGCAAAGCAAACCTGTACCACACAAGAGAGAATCCCTCTTCCAGTCCAACGTTAGACCAGGACCCACTGGCCACTGCAGTGTTGGCTCACTTACATGGAACTGCTTGACTGCTGGTCTGCGGCATTTGCTGGCAGCAATTTCCTCAACCTTCATGATCTGAATAGAGTGAGCACGGGCACGATGACGGGCTCCCATATCACGGTCTGGAACAACAGAACTCATTAAAAATAAATTTTACGACATTCTCAGTTCAAGAATCTTACAGCCTTTTGTTCAAGAAATGTTCATAGTGCCATCTACAACTTTTAAAATTTCTGATCAGCTGTAATTAAAATCACAGTTTCTATTATATTAAAGTGATGGCACAAATATTGCAAAACCAACAAGTAGCAACAAATTCTTCCTGTAAGTTCTAAGTATGCTCCTCAACAGGAAGTGCCATCTTACTCTCTTTGTCCAATTTCAAGAAAGTACACATGGACACAATTAATATACCTACGACTAATTAATCTCTTGCAAGAGAAAAAAATCCTGTGATTCAAAATCAACACTGAAATATGATTACTGGAAAGACACATGAACTTCAAAACAATTTTCCTTCCAACAGGAAGGTGCAAGTAAAGGTAGGACATCTTTACTTTATTGAAACTGACCAGCAACAGAACCATGAATCGATGTTCATCCCACATAATAAGGCTTTCAGAATAGGAGGAAGCATCTGTACTTGAGCTACCTGAAAATTCCTCTATTCAGCAGTGCAAATCACTGGCTTCAAATCACATCCATAGCTAATTCCACAAGGTATGTCTGTTGAAATACTATGGTGTTTCCCCAGGAAGATCTAACACACCTATTAAAAACTTACCTGTCACAACTATTCTAGAATATAAAAGTATCAGTCATTGTATCATGAAAAACAAGGTTCCCAGGTCTCTTAAACAATCCTTGGGATTATTGTACATTAATGTAGAACCTTAAATTTCACTTTCAACAGCACTTCAGCTTTTGAAAGGCGACAAGATACATTTAATATTTGCACACATGACAAGAATATCATTATTAAGAACAATATTCTTTGGGTTTTTATGTGCAATCTGTAGTGCTTATAACACTCTCGAATCAAATATCAGCAGCATCAGCTATAAAAATGGTCTATCTCTTAAGAACTTCATAAAACAGACTGAAATCAGGACAACCATTAATGTGAAATGAGGTAATGAGATCTTGGAGTAACAACAGGGGTTTTTTCCTGTGATTTTTTTCTTTTACTTGTTCTCCAAAGGACAGATGCTAGTATGTTCCACATGATCTCTGAAATATTTTCTTCGCAAGACTTGGGAAGATATATTCACTTCTCTTAAAACAGCACAGTGCAGGAAATATATACAGCAACTAAGAAGTCATTAAATTTTCAGTTTGTACAGCAAAACTCATTACTAGAATTGTAGAAAGACACACCAAAATGAAGTGGGAATACTTTCCAGTCAGAGATACTGTATAAAGAGAGGTAACAAGTCAGATACCACATAAGAGATGAACATCTATGGAATATCTGGCAACCCCCTCCTTTATTTTTCCAGTGTTTCAGTTATTTTACCATAGATTAAGTCAGCATGCTTTATGGCCAGTTTGAGATTTATTATTCTGCTTATGTACTGATCCTACTATTTTACACCTCAAACAGTTTCATATACTTACAGCACTGAGTGACAGCACCTGCAGTGGTCAAATCTCTGTACTCCCTGTACATGTTGTGGGTTCCACTACGAGAATCATAGCGCAACCAAATACCAAAATTTTTTACCCGCAGAGGGGACTTCTCGTACACCTGGAATTACACAAGAACATGGAAGAGGTTAGAGATAATGTACTATCACCATTTCACAGTTTTAATAATAAATATTTCAGAGCTCTAACTAAACCACTGTTTAAAGTCTTACTGTCAAAAACCAACTCTCTGCTCTCTTTCCCCTTACCAACATAGCTGGGTTTACATCTTGGTAATTCAGAGTGGAAAGCTTTAGTAATTCCAAGAAAAAGACAAGATTTCAGCTCTAGAGTGTGTTCTTGAAGTATCAAGATAGAGGAGTGAAAGCATACAAACATCCACTTTCCTAGGGTTATGAATATCCAGATGCCTCTTAGAAGGTGTATGGCACAATGAACCAAGTCTAAGAACAAGAGAGCAACACTAGGCAACACATGGCTCGTAATTTTGAAGCAGTAAGCAAGTTTCTGTTTAGTTTACAGGACATATACCACTACTTTCAAAAACCAAACTTGTCACTCCTTTTCACAGCAACTGAAAGATGAATGGATTTCAAACACACATCTAATAACTGCGATTTCTATAAAATCCTTTCACATAAACTGGTAGAATTAAATAAGAACCTCCCACGTTTACAGGTTTTTAATCCTTCACCTGGCCACAGTACACAATCTCTCCAGAAGACTTCTTCATCTTCTTCAGCTGAGAAACGAAGTACCAGAACCGGGACTTGGCGACGACATGGTTCGGAGCGAAGATCCGCATGCGGTACAGAGGAGGCGTCGTGCATTTCGGCGTGGGCAGGCAGCGCCCGACTACCTTGTACTCCCGCAGCTGCAGGGACACGAAACAAAGGCGGCCCGCAAAGTGAGGGATCCGCGAAGCCACTGCCACGCCCGCCCCGCGCCGAACCCCCGGCAGGATCCGCGGCTCCAGAAAGGAACAGCGCGACGAGAGGAGCTCAATCCAGAAGAGAAGAGAGCCCCTTGCGCCAGGCGGGTCGAACACCTCGCGGATTTCCCCGCGACGCCGCCCGCCGATCTGGGCCCGCACCGGGCGGGAGCGGCGCCGCCGCCATGTTGGCCGCTCGCCGCCTCACGGGCCAGGCGGCGCCGTTCGGGCACGCACGGGCCGCTCTCGAGCGCTAAAACCCGCCACAGCCGCCCTCCCGACGGCCTCATCGATCCCACTCCCGGCCCCGGCTGCGCCCGCCGAGCCCTGGCCCGCACTCACAGTGCCCGACGCCTTCATGGCGCTCCTCCGCAGCGGCCCGCAGGAAAGGAAAGGGACGGCCGCGTGCGCCGCCGCCTCACGTCAGTCACGCGGCCCCGCCCCCGGCGGCCCACGCGTCGATTGGCTGCGAGCAGAGCGCGATTGGAGGACGCTGCTGTCAGTCTCCGCGCGCGGCCCTGGGTTCTGGGCTGGCGGCGCCGCGTGGCCTGGCTCAGCCGGCGCCCGTCCTGCCCCGTGCCCTGCAGCAGCTCGGCCCCAGCCCCGGCCCCCTGTTCCCGTCACCAAGGCCGTGGGCTTGTACGGTCCCGATAGGAGACCTGGCTTCGCGTGACTCCGTCTCCCGCCGGCCCTGCTGGTGTTGGCGCGGAGGACGTGGGAGGGAGGCTCCAGGCAGAGGCACCGCACTCCCCTCGGGGTGGTAGCCGGTAGCGGAGGACTCTCGGGGGAACCTGTCTCGTCCATCGTCCCCTGGGAGAGCGAGGTCACTGGCTAGCGTGAGGTTGCTCCTGTGGATCGCCCCCACGCACTCAGTTCCATGGGATCCCTCTGTTTTGCGGCTGGTACCTCCGGGCGATCGCTCCCTGGTGCACCGTGAGCGGGCAGCGGATCTGCTGGCAGGACAAGCGTCTCTCGAGCTTTGGGCGCCTCACGCCATTGAGAGCTGCGCTGCCGGAGCCACGGGACAGGAGTGGGTTTTGCCTTGAAAGATAGTGTAACTGCAGCGCGGTTAGGACGGGTTTGTAATGCGGTTGTTCACGTTTTGGTCGGTTTTAAGTCTGGCCCGAAGGCCACGCGGGCGTGTGATGACGCCAAGCCCCGTACACGGCACTGCGTTGCAGAGCCCTATGCGCAGGAGCCCAGTGCCACATGTGTAGATTCAGCTAGATCGCTTCTCATGGACAAGCCCTCGCCAGCCCGGGCCCTGCCCTACGCGTGTCCCCAAGCAGGTCGCTCCGGCCGGTACTGCGGAGCTCGCACCAGAGGCCTAGCCCAGCCCCGCCGACACAGCACGATTTCCAAAAGCTGGAGGCAGTTCGGGGGCGGGCTGGGACAGCCCCAGTTTACTCCGCCGGTGCGGTCGGTTTTACGGAGGTGCCGGCGGTACCGAGCTGGGGGATGGGACTACGGCTCCCAGGTTGACCCGCAGCCAGGGCACATCCCAGCGTGCCCCGCGGCCGGCCGGCTTGGCGGAGAGGGGCGGTCCTGGTTCTCCTCCTCCTCCTCCCGCC
>VZRF01015248.1:154914-218350 GCA_013396875.1 Vireo altiloquus | reverse complement strand
CGCCGCCGGCGGGGGCGGCGCGGCCCGGCCCGCTCCGCTCCCTGTGCTCGTGGCGGCTGCGGAGCCGTGGGGGTGGGCGGGAGCACTGACGGCGGCGATGGAGCACTGACCGGGAAGGTACCGGCGGGGGGGCGCGGGCAGGACGCGACACGCGGCGCGGGTGACTCAGCCCGGGGGGGAAGGGGCAGTGTGGGCTGAGCTGGCGGTGCCCGCGGGCTCCCGCGAGTCCCCCGGCTGGTTTCCTCAGCTTGGGGCCGCCTCCCCAGCAGCCGGGAGGCTCCGGGGAAGAAGGGAAGGCACCTCCGCGTCTGCCTGGCCCCGCTNCCGCCCTGCGGGTGCCACGAAAAATATCTGTTTCTCTCTGTTATACACGCTGTAGTCTGCGGTGCGGTTCTGTTTGCGGGAGCTGTCGCCTCGGTGGCTGTCCATCCGCTGTGGTTCCGGTGGGGGAAGGAAGAAATCGTAGGACGGCAGCGTGAGGGGGAGGGAGGGACCTCGCCGCACCTCCATATTCCGCTGGTCCCGGCGTGGTCGGAGCGGTGGGTCCCGGCCGCGGATGGGAGGGCTGGGTCACTCCCAGCGGCCCCGGACGGCGCTGGAGAGGTTTAAGCACAACTCGGCGGCTGCGCTGCCGAGCTGGACGCGGGGGGCTGTGAATTCCCCACGCCCGCCCCGGCTGCGCTGCGGAGCGGTGTTGGCTCTTCCCAGCCACGGAGACCGGGCTCTGACCGAGTCTGGGGCGGGAGCAAGGAGGCCTTACTCCTTAGGGGGAATTCCTGCCAGTAAAATTGTGCCTTTTGTTACTTCCAGGAAGAAAAACTTTTCTAGTCCAGTTCAAAAGTTGTCGAAGTAGCAATAGTTACACAGCTGTTGGCTTTAACCGCGTGTTAGGTCAGTGTAAAGGGTCTAGAGCCTAGAGGCTGTATATATGCCCAAGGTTTGCAGCAAGCAAAACCGCAAAAAAGGTTGTAAAAGATGAATTTTAATATCTTTGTTTTATTAGAGAGACAACTTGAGGAAATTCAAATGAGGCACGCCACTGGCTCCCCCTGCGCTATCACATCTTCCAAATACTTAAAATGACTGCTGCACATGAAGCTTTCTTTAATTGCTGATTGTTCCCGTGGTTAGCATCTGTAGTTAAAATGCTCTGAATGCTTTCATAATTGGGGTACATCTGGGTCGAAGTTACACATTTAGACCACATTTGTGTTGTTAATTGGGCAGTCTTCCCCACTTGGAGTGGGTTGTCTGTTTCTTTCCTTCTCCTTTCCACTGAGAAAACAGTCTTTACTATCAGATGCATTTTTAAGTATTTAGTAGGGGAAAGGTAGTAAACTAGTCTGATGAGACATACCTATACGACTTCACTGGCAAGGAGCTGCATCCTCCTAATTACTGTAAGATGAGTTTGCCACCTGACATTATGTACTGCTTAACAAAAAACTAATCTCTGAGTAAATAAGACAATGCTTTCTGCACAGCTGCATATTATCTATTAACATTATCAACTGTTTTATAAATAAAACTTGGTTTAATGACATACTTGATGTTATAGCTAAGTGTATTTTGCAGTGGATTTTGTGAATTATTAGTACTGTTAAAATCACAGTTCAATTTTGCTTTTGAAGTGTGACTGGCTGGTTAAATAGATTCGTGGTAGAAAAGCTACCTGCTTAAGTAAAACATTGAGGCATGAAAAGCTACTTTATTAGCTTTTTCAAGAGGCTCATTCAAGTATTTTATCTCATTAATTGTCTTTTAGAGTTGACTAGTCAAGATGGAACTGAGAAAAGGCTATATGATAGAAGTTGAAATTTTAAATACACTCATGAGGCATTTAGAAAACTAGTAGAACTGATTGGCATCGCTGTTAGCAATAACACGTGAAGAGAAGACATGTTTGAGTCACGTTATTTTTAATAGCAAAATTTGTTACCCAGGTATAAATCATCTGCCCAAAAGATAGTAGTGTACTAATATCAGCAAGCAAATATGCCAAAAAGTGCTTCAGTATATTAAATAGCTGTGTAAATCTGGACCAGACCCTAATCAAAAGATACTATTTAAAAATTTCCTTTTCCCTGGAGCATTTTATGTTTTTTTAACGTGGCTCTTCTGGATGTTGATTATGGGGAAAACAGATTAGGGGCTGGGGATGCAAAGGGAGAAGACTCAGCACAGCAAGTTTAATCCCTAAAGACTCTGCCCCTGAGGGGGATCACTGTGACTAAGACAGTCTGTGAGGCTTCTTTTGCCACGAGTCATCGCTTTGTTCCAGACTTTCTGGTTTCTATACTGCCGAAACCTGCAAATTTTTTTGTATGAACTCAGTTTTACTTATTAAATTGCTTTTCATGATGCACTTTGGCATAGTCTATTCTGTCTTGACTTTTCTATAAAAATCTGTTGCCACATTAAATTCTGGGCTCTGCTTTTTAGTTCTGCTTGCTATTGCTTCTCACTGTGCCACCTTTCTTCCCGTGGGGGAGGGTGAACAGTAGAGCATGCATGAGACGCAATATTAAGAAATTTGGAGTTGTACCCATGGGTATGTAGGCAGCTTCAAACCACAGCTCCTTTGTATTTCATTTCTTCCTCTTGTCTCTTCCTTTCCCTTACCTCCTACATACTTACGTAACAAACCCTGATTTCAGGCCTAATTAACTATGTTACCATGAGGGGAAGGCGGGGCAGAGATCTAAAGGATAGATGGATTTTTGTCCCCTCTTGCTATTTAACAGCATCTTAGTATTTGACAGGGAAGTTTTAATTTTTTTTTTATCTGTGTATTACTAGAGCATTGCAGAACAGCCTATAGAGGCAAGCCGTCTTTAGAACTTTTGTCTAGCTCACTTGCTAATTTTACACTGAATTTTCTAATTAAAAATCATTGGTAGTAAATCAGCACCCATCAGTAGGAACAGAAAACTTCTGTTAAAAACTTAGTATGGTGTATTTTGTGGTTAATTTCTAAGACACTTGTATGTGCTTGTATATGCTTTAGAAGAAAGACCTCCTAATGACTTTACCTCCATCACGGGAAATACTTCATAAGTGGGTTTATGAAGCATCTTAAATATACTGGAGTTGAGTAGAGATTTTCTTTTAAGTTTTGTGGTGAGGGAAAAAAACAGTGGTCTTTCATTTAAGGAGCAGATTTATCCATGTGTCATGTCTTGCTGAAACTTCTGCATGCTTGAAATTTAAGCCTTTCAGTTGAATACTATACATAATGCCACCTTTCTGTTTACTAAGTTCTCTTTTCAAGAGAACTGAAATATATGAAGACTTTAAAATTTCCTTATTCAGTACAAAATATAGTACTGTGAAAAGTCGGTTAAAGGACTTAGAATTCTGATATCTGTATCGGAAGTATGTGCATTCATGTTTAGTTGGAGTACATTGTTTGAGGTTTGTGGGCCAGCTTGTGTCATTGTTGCTGTCCTAGTTTTAATTTTTCTAGTTCTGCTGAGCAAATAAATTCTATCTTTCTCTATTTTCAGATGGTCGTATTTTCCCCTCTCAAAGAAGTGGGCAAAGCAGTTAGGAACAGGAAACAAGGAATATAGCAATAGAGATGGATGAACAAGCCCTTTTAGGGCTAAACCCAAACGCTGATGCAGACTTCAGACAAAGAGTATGTAATTAATTTCCTCTTCTCTCTGATAACTGGGGTTGTTTCGCAGTGCGAAAATCTCATGTTTTCACGGGCTGAGGGGGTTTCGTGGGTTTGTTTTGTAAGCCAATGCATAAGGTTTGTGATGGCAAGTACAAAACAAAATCATGTTGCAAATATGTAAGCTGAGGGTTGTCTGTTACCAATTCTGTTATGCTTCAGTTTAAGTGCACTTAATATGGGTAGAATTTATTTTTCTGGACTCTGACTGTTCTAAGTGTTTTTAATTCTTTGTACCTGTTGCTCTGTTCCTTACATAGGTTCTCATGGAATGAAAATCAGCCACAGAAAATCATTTGCCTGAAATTGGCCTGTTGATGCTTAGATATTTTTCAACTGTAGTTTTAATGGATTACCTAGCTTTAGTGTCTTTTTGATGAAATGTGTGGGTTTAATTGTAGTGAAGCTTGTGTTACTGTAAAGTAGGTTAAGAAAGTAATCATGGTATGTGGGTAACATTTGCTGCATTAGAGATACTCTTATGAAAAGACATTATTATTTATATAACTATTGAGTAATTATCTCTGATACCATGCTGATTTAACTGTCTACAAGGTAACTTCTGGTAAAATCTTTCAGGAATGAGGATGTTAATTACCATGATTTTGTGTTCGTAAAACAAATCCTCGAATGTTTAAAACAGTTACAAATGTGGTTTGATTTCCTAAGCAGCCTGTTAAATATGTTGATTCTGGATATTTGTCCTTTTTAAAAGGATGGATATAGCTAATCTTTAGTGATCTGTTAATACACTATCACTAAAACTGGAAGCTTTTAGATTTATTGACCTTTTAACTATGCCGTCTGCCCAGTTTTGAAGTATTTCATAGCAGAAGGGGACCTACCTTTTCCACTATCGTGTAAGATAAGGGGAGTATCAAACTGTTTCTAGTAAAACAATATATTAAGTATAAAAAAAATCACTACTACTAACTACAGAAAGTGAATTCTTATTTTAGAACTTACTTCTGAATAATTATTTTGGGAGATGACTTCGGTGAATGGAAACCTTTATGAACTAATGCAAAAAGCAGCCCTTAAAAATGTCCAACAGCCAAACCTCTGCCTTAAAATACCGGCATTCATAGAATTGAAATAATGTTGTTAATCTAATCTCTGCTTCAGAACTTGCCTTACTGTTCTGTATTGCAGGCCACACTGAGTCTTAAAGCAATTAAATCAAATTAACTGCTGTCAAAACTGTTTAAAAGTCCTGATAAGTAACTCTATTATCTAAAATTTGGTAGAGGTTTTCTCAATTTCTATAGAAGATCCATAAACTGACGGTTGTCCAGGTGGTCAGTGTTTGAGTGTATTGTTGAATATATTGTTGAACACAAGCAAAGTGGTGCAACAAAAATAGTGAATTGTTTTCAGTAAAAAAATCTACATCACCACCTCTTTAGAATATATGGAAGGAATTTTAGCTTGGATGTGAACTTCCACCTAAATGGAAAGGCCCCGAGCAAGCTGCTCTAGTCAACTGAATCTCTGGAGGTTCCATCCAACCTCAACACTTTTGATTCTATGACTTCTGTATTTAAGTAACAAAAGTCTTTGTATTGAATATGAAGTAGAAATGGGTACCTATGATATTAGCATTTGGAAAAAACCCACTCAGTGGTAAGGTGATTAGGGAACCACTGGAATGTATCCAAATGGTGTTGGTTTTTTGAAGAAGAGTTGTTTAAATATGAGGGCAAGTGTGAATGAGACGTATTGCTATGTGCTTTGTTCTTTTTTAAGCAAAATTTACCTCGATTTTTGCAGGCACTAGCTTATTTTGAGCAGCTCAAGATATCTCAGGATGCTTGGCAAGTCTGTGCAGAAGCATTAGCTCAGAGTATATACAGGTAATGTAACTAATAATTTCTTATTTTCATTAGTAATATGTGTAGGTCTGATTTAGCTGTGCAGCATAAAAGGCAGAGTAAATTGTTGAAAGTTAATATGGTCTTCATACTATTTTTAGTATTGTAGTTGATCTGTGGCGTCTCTATAATGCCCTTCAAGGAAGAAGAGTGTATAAATTTAACTCCTTGATAATTTAGTAGCCTAAAGACTGCTGGTTTTTGAAATCCAGGGGAAAAGAAGAGCTGAAAATTGCCCACTGTGAGATTATAGACTTTATATGCAGTAATCTCATAAGTAGTTCCTTGCCCCTGTTCTATGGAGTAGGCCATCCCATTTTTCAACATGCAAAGAGTGTGTAATCGCCACTATTTTTGCACATAGTTGTGTATTTACATCAAAAATACTAGATTGTCACTGTTTTACAGAATAATTCAGTTTGGAAGGAAATTGAGGGGTGCATATCTCCTGAATAACAGCAGTAGTTTATAGCAAATGCTTTTTTGTAAATGATTTATCAAAACTACTGACTCCAGCAGAATGTGTAGTAATTAAAACCACTTAAGATTAGAAATTCTAATCTTTAAAAAGTACATTATGATTGTTGCAATTTCTAGATAATAAGATGAAAAAGCAGTGTGGATGACAGGGCATGTGGAATGGCTGTTCTTAATCTATACCTCAGTTTGTCTTTACCTTTGATTTTTAAGATGCAGTGTACAACTTGCACTTAGTGCAGTAGTGGGCCTCGAACATACTGTTGAGGCCTGACAGATTTTTATAAGGGCAGGATACAGTAGGTATTGTAGTTTTGTTTGTTCAATACTGAAATCAAACCATAACAACTAGGTGGCTATAGAAAAAAAGACTAGTATCAAACATAAATATTAGTTTAACAGTTGCTCATTTCTACCAGATTAACTGCTCAAGTATCTGACATTTTTGCTTTGAAGTAACAGTAGCAGCAGGTTTGTTTTTTTCTGGTGCCAAAGGGGCAATCTGATTGTTATATTTGAGGAATTTTTTTAATCACAGAAATGTGTACCATATTGCTTCCAGTAACAGAATTTTCTTTTCTAGTGATGATCACATCAAGTTCTTCTGCTTTCAAGTTCTGGAACATCAAGTTAAGTTTAAGTGAGTAATTTTACTTGACACCATCCATATACATCCATTTAATTTTCTCTTTTTATTCTGCTTGGAAATTAACTTATTATGGTATCTGTTGCCTAGTTGTGGTTGATGAGGTGCCTGTAGTCTGGTCCAGAGAGATTTCTTGTATTTCTTTGCCTTTTCCTTGGAGAGGTTTTGAGCAGCATGCTCTGCTCTTAGCTAGTCTAACACCTGTGTATGGCCCAGTGCAGACCCAGTTAGCAAGGACTGCTTGAAACTTAGCTGTTCTTGTCTGGGGATTCAACCCTTAGTCTGTACTCGCAATGATTTTTGCAGCTGTGCTCTGTACAGAGTCCTGGACTTCAGACAGAGCCCTCCCTATTCATTCAGTGAACATGGCAGAGATGTTGAGAAAGTAGTCTCTTCACTGACTGGTGGTTTCATGGAATCATAATTCTAGGGAAAAATACTTTTTAATAATATAAATTTCACTACGCATAACTATATTTTTTTCTCACTTTGGGTTCCTTTGGTCTGGAATTAAGCAACGTGGAATCTTCAAATGTCATTGTGATTGCTTGTAATACACTGAACGTGTGGGTCAGGAGTTTAGATAGGAGTAAGATGTATTTTGTGACTGATTTTTAGTTAGATATGAGTGCAAATGTTAGACTTTATTTAACTGATTTTTACCTCACTGTCCACTTTCCTCTGCTTGTTTCATTACCATCACCTATGTCCTGCAAAATGTTTTCTCTTGTTTTCCTGGTGCTTGTTTTCTTCAAACATTTTTGGAGGGTGCTTTTTTCTTGTCTTTAATGAATAGTTGGCTGTGAACACTGGAGTCCTATTCAGCAGTAATTCCTATTAAGGACTCTACAAGCTTGTAGCTAACTCTCTTTGCAATAGAATATTCTCAGCTTCACTAGTCCTGGCAGAGGTATGGGTAGTATTTGAGGTGGGCTGGATATAATGTCAAAATTTTCAAGGGCTAAATGTATGACATAAGGCAGAATTACTTCCTTGGGGTTTTTGACATAAGTCTGATAATAAATGTACTGTAGGTCAGATCAGTGAAGGACTTCTTGTACTCACTAGTGATCATCTTCAGTGTGTAGTGAACAAGTTCAAGCATAAACAGATGTCTCTTCATTCTCCCCTTGGCTTGTGTATTTTTATCAGTCACAAGTCCTGTCCCTGATAGAGCAGCCTTCCTGCAAAATTTCAAGCTTCTACTCCAGTATAGGAGGCAGTAATGCCTCAAAATGTGACCCATTTCTGTGGGTAAAATTTTTTTCATTATTTTTGCCTTTGAGTCAGAATTTTAATATGCAAATAGCTTTGTAAATTGCTGTTCCTAGAAACCTTTCATTTACATTTATGTGGAGCATTATATACCATATAAGAGTTTTTGCTTTATTGAGTGTTGGTCCTTGTCATGAAGCACAGTTGTATTTTGACCTCAATATTTTTTGTTTCAGATACTCTGAACTTACTGAAGTCCAGCAGCAGCTAATTAGGGAAACACTCATAACATGGCTGCAAGCACAGGTACGTATGTCCTTCACAGCAGTCTTATGTGTTAGACTTTTAGGCTAACATGGGACATTGAGTGTGAACTCAATGTTTAATCTGTCGTTTGAGTTTAAAGCATCTGATGGTTAAAGGTTTGTGAGAAATTTTTTTAAATCAAGTGTTAAAGAAGTCCATGCCTGAACTTATTACTAAATATATAACTCTCACATGAGATAATGATTGTGGTTTAATCGATTATGTATGAAATAAGGTTCACCTAGAGAGGTGTAATACAGATTCCTGATGTTCCTGAGTGTCTGGAGGAGGAGCAGTAATTCTGTTTCTAGGACCCTCCTGAGTGAACTCCTGTCTACTTAAAATGCTGGCAGATGTTTATCCCTTCTCTATTAGAGTAGCACATGCTCTGCCAGGGTACTTTCTTGAGGATTTAGTTACTGTAGCTGAACTTGTAGTGTCAGCCTCACCCAGGAGTTTGCAGTCCACTGGGCTTATACATGTCTTTGCCCATACCTGCCATTATATAGTTGTCATTCGACTTTGGCACTGAAGATTAACATAGTTGCTGTGTAGAAAATGGAACACTAGGAAATGGAACATAACACAATTGGAAAAAGAATAGATCATTATGAAGTAGATTAAAATGCTCTTCTCTTTGTGGCAAACTGTTCCACTTAGGAGTTTATAAAAGGGAAAGGAGAGAAGAGGAGATTGGTAGAGACAGATTTTATTTTTTACCCTTAGATTTAGGAACTTCCCTTACTATTCTTAGCACTTAACACAAGCTAGCTGCAGGAGGACTGTAACTTTCACCAAACTGACAAATGACCTTTTAGTCTTTGAGTAGTACACTTATAGTCTTGGTACTGAATGAAAGACTTAGGACTGTATCAGCCATAGAGAATGTTTTCCCTATTGCATGGCAATTTAGCCAAATTTTCTTCAAATTCCTTGAAAATATTTGTTTATTGGTCTCAGCCAGGAAGAGAGGCAGTGCATTAACCACTACAGAGTGTTCAACAAACCCATAGGATTCTTCTTTAATTTATTAAGAATGTACAGATGAAATGTCTTGTTTCTGCCAGATGCTGAATCCTCAGCCTGAGAAGACTTTTATTCGCAACAAAGCAGCGCAAGTCTTCGCATTGCTTTTTGTTACTGAATATCTCACAAAATGGCCCAAGTTTTTTTTTGACATTCTGTCAGTAGTTGACCTTAATCCACGAGGTGTGGATATGTACCTCAGAATCCTGATGGCTGTCGATGCTGAGCTGGTGGACCGGGATGTTGTTCATACATCAGAGGCAAGTTATTATTTTGCATTAACGCTTGTTTTAAATTTTTAAGAAGTTCTATTACTTAAATTAGAGCAGAAGGTCTTTAGATATGCTTTTTTCCTGTGGCAGCTCTGCCTTAGACACATTAGGTGGTTTAAATCTAAAAGCCATATGTTGTTTAATGCTTTTTATGATTATATACTTTCCAAGTAATTTTTCTTTTTGCTTGAAAGCTTGCAAGCAAAAATTAATCAACCGAGTTTGCCAATGTAAAGCTAGACTGACGCATCTTTAAAGCATTAAATTTTTTTAGTGCGTATTTTAAGGGGTCCTAAGACGAAAAGTCCATTTAATGATCTAGAGAACTGCTATTCTTTTTCTGCCTTTTTTTTAGTGTTTGGGAATTGTGGTTAAAAAATAGGAAAATCTAGAATATTTTGTTTTAATTTATTGGAAAGGAAATAAAGCATTCTCTTTGGGTTTCTGATTTATTTATCTTGCTATCACATGTGTTGTCTGGCAGTGGATACAAAAATGCTACTTATTTGACAAGATGCTAATCTGTGACAGCACTGATTTATCCTTTTTCTGTATTGATAGGAGGCTCGTAGGAACACCTTATTAAAGGATACTATGAGGAAACAGTGCATTCCAAGTTTGGTGGAATCATGGTACCAAATCTTACAAAATTATCAATATAATAACTCAGAGTTGACATGCCAGTGCCTTGAAGTAGTTGGAGCTTATGTATCCTGGATAGATTTGAGCCTGATAGCCAATGAAAGGTAAGAAGGTTTTGATGGAAAGGGTTTGCAAAAATAACCTAACCTTGGTAGTGTGCTGACTGCATAGAATGAAATAGAATTAAAAATCATCTTTGAAGGACTTACATATATCTTTGGAGTTTTGGGAATTTTAGGACTGTGATTGTTTTTGCAAGCCAAGCTGATACAATGGCCAAACGAAACACTACTCAATTGGCTGTGTTCACTTTAAAGTGTGTAAAATGTTGAGTTTTGTCAGTACCATAGATTTTAACACTCTTTTATGAAAAGAGATCATTGTAAATATGCACGCAAATAATACAAAGCTTCTATACAATGTTACTTTGTACATATAAAGCTAAACTTTTTTTTCTCTGAAGGTTTATAAATATGCTACTAGGTCACATGTCTGTGGAAGTTCTCCGGGAAGAAGCCTGTGATTGTTTGTTTGAAATTGTAAATAAGGGAATGGACCCAATTGATAAAACAAAATTGGTTGAGTCTTTATGTCAAGTATTACAGTCTGCTGGCCTCTTCAGTATTGATCAGGTTTGTGTATTGATTTTTAACAGTTGAAAGGAGTCATAGGTTTTTGACCCTTGTTAAATAAGCAGATGCACAGAAGATTATAAACAATCCATAGATTAAAGGAAAGTACTTATGCTTTTGCATCAAAGCTGAACACTGCTTACAGTTTTCTCACATTTAATTTTAAGAGCTTATTATTAATGTTCATTATTAATTTGAACACAGTGTGTTTCATTCTAGAAGCAAGATATTATGTAACTCCTCTGTTCCTCTCCTAAAGCATGTCGTGCCTACTGTTCATACTGCTTCTGTGTTTCCTTGTCTTGAATCTTCCTTCCTGAATGATTCTGTGATAGGTATTGTAGCCAAGATAGCTGATTTAATGTCTCACCCTAAAAAATTCTATGCATAATTAGGTAGGGGAGGGAGCTTTCTTAAGGACACATATACTGCTTTGCATGTGTGCACCATCAAACATGAGGCTTGAAATGTTTATCTGTGAGCTGGAAAAGTATACCTGCTAACTAAACACACATTCCCTGGCAGTTGCCATGTTTAAGGAACATGGCAACTGTTCACTACCTGCTGTGGAGAGAGAGCAAACAGTCCTTATGAAACTGTAGTTCTTAGATTACAAGGCTTTTACCTCTTAATTTTGAAACCTTTGTCAAATTTGTATTCCTACTAATAAAAATCTTACCTTAGTCTTTCTTAGGTAGACTTGTTCTTTCACTTTTGTACAGTTATGGCGAACACCAAAGCATCTCTTTGAGGCTTTAGGGGTATTTCTCAATTCTGATCCATGTGTTTCTGCAAAAGCAAGCCAGAAGTGTTTAATATTAACTCACTCTTACAGACAGTACTGAAAGGTACTTGTTATCAGTATTTCTGAAGTGAGCTACAGCTGTTAATTCTTTGAAGTTTTCCCATAAAGATTTTCCTCTTATACAGCCTAAAATTCATGGTAGGCATGTGCTGCTGCTTTTATTTTGAACCTGCTCTTGCTGTAAAGAGAGAAACAAACAAATCTGCAGAGATGAAGCGAGCTACTGTTGTGTAATGGCGGACAGCCAAATCTGGCATTGCTTTAACTTTTTTCTCTCTCCACTCCCAGGGGAAAATGAACCAGACAATTGTAGTTTCCACCTAGGAGACAAGTGTTGGTTTAATTCTACATACTAGACATGGGTAGTAGAGTCTATAATCTCATGTTATTTAAACATAAACTCTGTTAGTATTTTTAATTAAGTGTCTTTTCTTGCAGGAAGATGATGTGGATTTTCTGGCCAGATTTTCTAAGCTGGTCAATGGGATGGGGCAAGCATTAATAGCTAGTTGGACTAAACTGGTAAAAAATGGAGATATGAAGAGTGCTCAAGACACTCTACAAGCTATTGAAGCAAAAGTGGCCCTAATGTTGCAACTTCTAATTCATGAAGATGACGACATCTCTTCTAACATCATTGGCTTTTGTTACGACTACCTTCACATCCTTAAACAAGTAAATATGTCTGGCTTCAGTTTAACACCCATTCTGACATGATTTCATTTGATTTGTGTGTGAATGTCTCAGACTATGTGCAAACTGGCTTGCAAAATAAATTTTTTGACTAATTACCATTCAGTATTTTTAGTGCCTGTGGTCATGCTATTTCTGTAGTGTTGCTTAGCTGAAGGAGTTTAGTTAAGTCTTGTGTTAAGGAGAAAGAAGGCTTGCTGATCATATGGCTGGTAAAAAAGCAAGTATTTTCCTATTAGACAGTAATGAAGGAGTTAGAATACAAAAAAATAATGCTTGAATTTTATTTTACAGCTTTCTGCACTTTCAGACCAGCAAAAAGCTAACGTAGAGGTAGGTCTTTTTGCTCCACATTCTATACTTCAAGGACATATTAGATCAGAATATTTCATTTTGCTGAAACAAATGACATTTCATTTATGTGCCTCAATGTGTATGTGACAGTAATTAAAAGTGAAGACTTAAAAGTAAGGACAGTGTGTTCCATCTTTTGCTAAGTAACTACAGTTGTTTCTTTAAATAGTAAACCTATATCAAATTGTGTATGAAGATGAAAGCTATTTTAGAGCGTCTTCCCAAACAACTCTTATGCATATGTTGGCAAGCTCCTCTGCAGGCTATACCATTCACAGAATATTCTTAAATCAGCAGGGAAGAGTTCTTTTCTTGAAGTTTTTTATTTTTATTAAAACCTGCCCTAATTTCAAAGGATTGGAGGAAGTCTAAGAAAGGTTGTCGTAAATATAACCCCTAATCATGTAAGTTAAACTTAAGAAAGAAGCAACAATTGAGAGATAACAGTTGCAATTATGTGTCAAATATTACATCAAATATACATTAAGTTTATATGCTTGGGTTTAGATAATCTTAAGTTTTACATATCAACATTAAGTTTAATAAGTAAAACTTATGTCCAGTTTTGGAAGTAGTAAACTTACATGGATTTTTCAGTCCAGTCCTTCCATTTCTTTTCTTTATGACTCTTCTGCACCAGTGTAGATGAACTAATGTGGATGTTGAACTGGTTAGATTGGTGCAGTTATTTTGTAAGTTCATACAGCTAACAGGTGTGATTCCTTTTCCTTTACAAAGAAAACTGAGTTCTGTACCTGTTCTAACATGAAAAGTTGAATTTGGATAATTGTGGTGTAGACTATCTTGAGCTCATTTTGTCTAATGTCTGTTTTAATTGGATTAGGTAACACAATAAGAGAACTGCGATAATAGCACTGAATCTTTTGATTTTTGTGACTGTCTTTTGTTTTTACAACTACATCAAATGATACTGCTACTGCAGTACACTTAAAACACTAAAGGTTGGAGTAAGTTACTGCTCTGAAATATGTTTGTTTAAGTTGCTTTCATACTGGAGATTTTCACGTTGCAATTATTTCTTAATTTTACTGAGCAATTCTTGAGAATTTTTGTTTAACTGAGAAGTAGTCATAACAAATTTTTTTCATTCATCCAACTCATAATAAGAAAGTAATGGGAAATAGTCTAAATCTTATTGTTGTTTGTCTTAAGCTTTAAATTTTGTGCTTAGCAGCATTCCTTTAAAGTTTTGCATTTTAAAGTTTACAGTTTCAACTTGTTCATTATTTGAACAGGAAAAAACAGGGGCTTGTTTCTTGTGCCTCTGAAGTTGCAAAGTTTTTTCTCATCAGCAGGATCACATATCACTTGTTACAGAGAAGCAGACGCTTCTCACAGGTCATGGTGACACTTGGTGTCAAAGTATCTATTTCTGCAAGATAACCAAGAATTTCAGCTCAGTAACCTAGGTTTAATTCATTGGTCCGTTTCGATGCTGATGAAACTCAGATTTTGCAGTTAAAATGAAAAATAGTAATCATTATTTATTTGTCAAAAGTTTGGGGTTTTTTTCATTTGGTTTCATTCAGGCTTAAGGAGAGCTAAGATCAAGCCTTTATTTATCTGCTTTAGGTTGTACCAACAGTCCTTACTAAGGTTTTATTAGACTTCATTGCTCTAATTGTTCTTACAACTTGCTGCTGCAAGTTACAGATGAGGTGTTGAGAGACCCTCGCATTGAGTGACAAGATGCAGAAAAGGCCCCCTTGCTTTCTGAACTTCTCCGAGTGGATCTAGGTGCAGCTGGATCCAGTCCTTCTCCCAGACTTAGTCAGTGGTTTATGTATAAAGGATTGTGTAGGTGAAATTGAAGCTTTTTACAACTTTGGTCTGCAGGATTAAGGATGGCAAACCGAATATATAAATGATTTATTGATGTTGATGACAACGATTGGACTAAAAGACTCAAATAAAAAGTATTTACCACATGCAATGGATAGTAGTTATAAGTACTACAGCCTAGTGCACTGTTTCTTGAAACAGTGTTGAGGCAGCAATATTAAAGATAGCAAAACAATTATTGAATAGACATTGATGTTACCTGCACCAATTACTATGAACTATGAGAGAAGTTGACGTTATAACTAAGCTGACTTATTCCTTTAAAACAGTATCTTGGACAACGTGTTTAGTTTCCTCTGCCTAGGTCAGTCATCTTGATTGTTTTCAATGTGAACTGAACAGCACAAATTGCAAGCAGGAAATAAAGCTAGATAATACTGTCAGAGACTGAGAGCTCCAGAACATTTATGCTGTCTGGAATAACATCTGTGTATTGTTTGGGTATAATCCATTTGTTTTGATATGGACTGTTAACTTCTGCTAAACCTCTGAAAATAGCAGTTTGAAAGGGATTAAAAATATTTGTAAAAACAACACTAGCTTTAATGTTTTCTTTAATATTTTTAACTGTCATTTCTTATAACTTGACTGCATCTATGCTTACTGTTCTGTTTTTATCTTAGGCAATCATGTTGGCTGTTATGAAGAAGTTGACATATGATGAAGAATATAATTTTGAAAATGAGGTATTGTGTTATAGGAATAGACTTAACATGCAACTTAATTATATGTAGTAAAACTTGATCACACTTGTAAAATCTGTATTTTTCATAGACTAAAGATTTAAAGGTAGGAAGCAGTAGGTTTTTTTCTTGTTTGGAAAGCTTCTTGGCATGTCTGCATAGGACAAAGCAACATAGTAAAGGTATATCCAAGCCAGCTGAGTTTAACAGTATTTGTGGCTGTGTTTGTACAGAGCTATTCCTAGGCAAATACAGCTGTGCTGATAACTAAACATAGCCATTGAGGTGGCTTGTACAGTGCGAATTTGCATGTTTCTGCATGTCAGTTCTGTCTTGCAAAAATACTTGAGAAGTATTGTGTAATGAAACTCTCAAAAGACATGCTGCTTGAGCTACTGGAGATGGTCAAACCTCTGCAAAAATGAGCCAATGGTGGGCTAAGGTCTTTGATTTCATTTTCCTTCCATGCTTAATATCTCTGTCAGCCAACAGTAATGATTGTGTGTGAGACAGACTTATTTTGCCCCAGGCTGTTCAGAGAGCTGTAGTCTTAAAACGGTTAAATTTAACTGTAACTGGTCCATCATAAATGTTGTCAGTCCAATTTTAAAACCAAACTAGATGCTGAGAAAGAATGTCTTTGAGGAGTGAGTCAATTTTTAAGAATTGGGTCAATAAGGCTTTGCCAAGAGCATTTTCTTTCTTGTACTTTTGGCTGATTTTCATTTTGGAAAGCCTTTTTAGTACGTTTCTGGAGTGAATGCAGTGGATCTCAACATATATTATAACTAGCCGTAAAAGGAGCTTGCTGTTATGTTGCAAGAGCACTGGATGAGCATTATTGAATTCTCTGAGTGTGCTAAACTGGTTTTGTATGTACGTGTTTTTGCTTTAGGTGTAATTGTCTAAAATGGTTGTGGATGAATTTAAACGTGAAAATAAGGACTTTAGTGATGTGAGTGGGTTTTTTTGTAGGGTGAAGATGAAGCAATGTTTGTGGAGTACAGAAAACAGTTGAAACTGTTGCTGGACAGACTTGCTCAGGTTTCACCAGAATTACTGTTGGCATCTGTTCGCAGAGTTTTTAACACTACGCTTCAGTAAGTTAGGGTTTATAACTTGTTTTGTATGATGCCTTTTTCGGGTTTGGTTTTTATTTTCTTTTTATAAACCCATCAATCTGTAGTGAAATGTATGATGCAGCAGAGTGAAGTCAATTGACAGAATGAGCTTGTTACAACCCTTGAGATGTTTCTTGATCTTTGTCATTTACCTACACAGCAACAGCTGTTTGGACAGGTGTTCACTTTGCCACATCTCGTAAGACTCTCCTTGCGGTGTAAATATTATGCATTACTTCTATCAGAAAAACAAGATTGGATGGGGGGAAAAAATCTAAATGAAGTATTTTTGTTAAAAAAAAAAATAGTAGATCCAATCCTGGAAACTGCATGTAAGTAAAGAAACATTACTAGTTCCCTGGCTAGGACGACAGTTAGGTGTTTAAAAATAGGATCCAAATAGTACCTTAACTGAGCCTCTTCTTACGTGAAGATGAATGGCTTGTCCATGTGTCATAGTAAGTGGGTTTGTACCTAAATAAGCACATAAGAAATCTGTAACTTTCAAGCTGAAACTGTCAAAAGAAAGTTGGTGGTCATCTGATGAGGAGGTGGTATTTTAGAGGATAAAGTCTTTCAGAAGCATCCTGAATTACTGCCTGGGCCTTCCAGTGTTTTCCTTAGTTTAAATCTGTTGGTTTTATGCTGTGCATCTAAAGAAGGCTCAAAAGAAAATATTAACATGATAGAACTGCAATTGTTTCATAAGGTACTAAAGACTAATGTGATCTTCATATTCTTTCTCTAGGAACTGGCAGACTACACGATTTATGGAAGTAGAAGTAGCAATAAGGTTGCTGTATATGTTGGCTGAGGCTCTTCCTGTATCTCATGGTGCTCACTTCTCTGGTGATGTTACTAAAGCTACAGCTTTACAAGACATGATGAGAACGGTAAGCATGTCTTGAGAGCTTTAGCTGTTTTAAAAGTGCCAGTAAAGACTGGAATGTTTCAGTTCAAATGGCTCATCTTAATTACTAGGATGTCATTTATGTTGCATTTAGGTTTTATAAACAGCTAAAATATTAACTTGCTAATGCCTTTATTTGTAGCTGGTGACTTCTGGTGTTAGTGCCTATCAACATACATCAGTGACCCTGGAATTTTTTGAAACAGTGGTTAGATATGAAAAATTCTTTGCTGTTGAACCTCAGCACATTCCAACTGTACTAGTAAGTTTCATCTCATTTACATTTTTAACTAGGTAAGACTAGAGAAGTTCTTTAGACTTAGGAAATTTTCCTATTCTCTGAAGGTCAGTAAGGAAGCTGGGTTTCTTAACTTGGATGATTAGATTTCCCCCTGCCTTGTTTAGGGATTCTAAAACTGAGATGCTTTATTGATTGCAGATGGCATTTTTAGATCACCGTGGTCTTCGTCATACAAGCCCCAAAGTACGAAGTCGAACAGCTTACCTCTTTTCCAGATTTGTCAAGTCTCTTAAGTGAGTAAATAAATATATCCAAATGGCACTGAATACACAACACTTCTGTATGTCACAGTTGTCATTGAAACCAGCTGGGCTTCAGATGGACTGCAGTGAAGTAAAATATCAAAACAGTGCTCTAGCAGGGTTGTTCTATTGTGTAATATTAAGGTAGGAATGGAAATAACTTGTCACAGAACAAAGAAGTGGAATACATACGCCTAGTTTATTTTGATCAGACATTAAAGCTGATCAACAATATAAATGTCTGTTCTCCTTTTTCTCAGTAAGTGAAGTTGAGTATGAGTGGATCTGGAGCTTTCAAGAGTAACTCTTTCCTGTTCCTAGCTCAATTTTGAGTAGTTTTAGAATTTATACTGATGAAGTTTACTCAGTGTATGAGTCCTTTAAACAGTTGTGTCCTGTTGGTCTTGTTTCACAGGCATGTATTTAATTTAGAGGCAGAAGAAGCTCAGAGATGGCTCAGATTTCAACATGCTTTTATTTTTCAACTGTTAATCAAAATACTTCACTTAAATGATGCATGGTTTTAGAAAAATGAGGGAAAGGAAGAAATGGTAATGTCCATGTATTTGTTTGGCCTACCACTAACATTATACCCCTAAGCCAGATTTTTCTGCAGTAGTGCTTTGATATTTAAAGGGGATTCCTATATGGAGAGGAGGTAGTTTAGCATTTAACTTCACAGCTTAAAATATCTTGAAACCTGTAAAAATGCATGTTCTTCTAAGTAATGTTATGTACTTGTGTTTTACGTCAGTAAGCAAATGAATCCCTTTATTGAAGATGTTCTGAACAGAATACAAGACCTGATGGAACTGTCTCCTCCTGTGAGTATTTGCAGCAGGTTTTTGTAATGAGCGAGGCTTGCACTTACTCATCGGTATGCATGAGTACTTGCTGAATTGTAAGTTTAGCATGCAGACATTTAAGCACAAATAATTATCCTGCTTTTCTGGTGTGAGATCACTTGCACACCTTACTTTTGTACCTAATTGTAATACTCTTGCTTGTTGTTGGAGACCAGCAAAGCCACACAGCTTTGCCTATTCTCCTGGGGACCAAATTTATCCCCAAAGCCCCACAAGAAGGCTTTGCCATCGAAATGAGCCCTTGGGAGAAATTGCCCCCGCTCCTAGGTGAACAGCAAACACCAAAGAAATGAAAAGCTGAATGTTTGATATGCTATAGAAAAATAAGTTTGTAGTTTTAGGAATTACCTCGTATATTACTATGGGACCAAGATGGAGATTTTAGGGTGTCGGTCCCTTGTCCTTCTCCTTCTTCCCTCTTCTCCTTCTTCTTCCTTTTTTTGTGACCTCAGTTCCTATCATGTAGTAATTGGTAGAGAGAATTTAGTTTAGAAGAGACCTGTTAACAATATTGATAGTTATTGGATTTAGAAACAAAATAATGTACGTAGAATCTTTCTATTTGATGATAAACCTTATATAAACCCTCTGCTCCGTGTGTCTGCGGCCATTTTGGCACCTGGACACAGTGGGGACACTGTGTTCCTGAACCTTTGATAACCTAGAATAAACAACCTGAAGCAGCAACGAAGTCGTTTGTTATTTTTCCCTGAGATGAGAGATTGAGAAGAAAAAGCAATCCGGGCACGAAATCACTTGGTGAGGCCCAACCAGGGCCTCCACAGCTTGTGTGAATTTCTGGGAGTATAGAGTAGAGATGAGTGTGTATAGAAGGCTATAAACTTTGAGAATACAGCCTTGATAGATGACACTTATTGAATTATGCCTGTTATCTTCCATTTTAGGAAAATGGCTACCAGGCACTGTTAAGCAGTGATGATCAACTTTTCATTTATGAAACAGCTGGAGTGTTAATAGTTAACAGCGAATACTCTGCAGAAAGAAAACAGGTTCTGATGAGGAATTTGTTGACTCCGCTGATGGAGAAGTTCAAAGTATTGTTAGAAAAACTGATGATGGCACAAGATGAGGACAGACAGATGGCACTGGCTGACTGCCTCAATCATGCTGTTGGGTTTGCTAGGTAGGTACAGCACAGTAACACTGTATGTTTTTGGTTTGAGTAAAAGGGAAATACAGAGGATTTACTGGGAGGAGGGACTGAGTTTTCTACTTTATTGACCTAGAAAATCATCAGTGGTTGTAGAATTTCTTGTGATAGCTGAGAAAATAAGTCCCCTTAGAAGAATCTGGTTTGGATCTAAATACAGAGAATATTGAGCAAGTTTATAATGAATCAGCATCTATTTTTTTGCTCAAATGATTGTGTGGAGCTAATATAATCATATGTTGTTGGTAAATTGTTAGAATTTAAATCTCAGAAACTGCCAAAGTGATGCTACTTCATATCAAAATATTCTGTTCATTACTTCCACTGTCTGGCTCCCATTTCACAAAATGGAGTATTGCAGTTTGGTGCCTGGGTTGGAAAGCATTTGTTCTCAGTGTTCCTGCTTCTTCATTGTGCTGGAATGTGAGCTTATGTAAAACTTGATGTGTGCTTTTACAGCCGGACCAGCAAGGCTTTCAGCAATAAGCAAACTGTAAAACAGTGTGGATGCTCAGAGGTTTATCTGGACTGCTTACAAACATTTCTGCCAGCTCTCAGTTGTCCGTTACAAAAGGAAGTTCTGAGAAGTGGTGTCCGCACTTTCCTTCACCGCATGATTATTTGCCTAGAGGAAGAAGTTCTTCCGTTCATTCCTTCTGCCTCTGAACACATGCTTAAAGATTGTGAAGCAAAAGATCTTCAAGAATTCATTCCTCTTATAAACCAAATAACAGCTAAGTTTAAGGTATGATATTGCATAAGCTTTTCAGGGTCAAAGTGTTGCTGAGAGACTTTTTCTCATTCCAGTAAAACAGGTATATGCTAGAACTCTCTCCAAGAATTAATAAATGAGTGTATTTTGAAGGCTGCTATTGAGAAACATTGTATTTAATCACAGTCATACATTGCTGGACTCACAGTGACTAATGAGTGATTTTTTTTTTCTTTAATTAGTCTTAAAATTTTATGTTGTTTCATATTTTGTATTTGACATTAAAATACTACTTGTAGCATAAATTTTTTTTCTATTGACAGTTAACTCCATGCCACTGAAGTTTTAAGCTAATGTTACAAAATACACAAGGTCTGAAGCAAATTTTCTCATCTCTTATAATGTGATTTCCAGAAGACAGATATAAAGAAATATCAAATATGTGTATAGGGAGGAATATAGATCTACAATACAAGATCTCTATTTGGTGGTGTTGCATAAAAATATACACTGAGGCTTAATGTACTGTTATTCAGAGTAGATTGACTGACACCGAGGTTTGGAAATTGCACACGAGATGTGCATTAAGCAGCAGTAAGACTGTCAATGGATAATCGAGCAAAGGCCCTTGAAGTGCAATATTTGAGAGCCTCCTGGTTTCAAACAGTTCTAATGTAAAGTGCGTGGAACAGATGAAGCTACTAACGTGTTATCTGTGTCCACTCCCTGGAGGTGCCACAAGAATGTTGCACTGCTGTGAATGGTCTGGGAAATTCATTGCTGTGTGAAAAGGTTAAGAAGCCATTTAAATAGGCTTAAATAAACTTTCCAGCAGAACGCAAAATTAAAATTACTCCCAAGTGAAGAGAAGTGCATTTTGTGATAGCATGTGAATGGACCTCTGGAGTATCCAATCTTCAGAACAGAGAGGGAATTTTCAAAAATTAAGTAGTTAAGGGGCTAGGGAGGAAGACTCTTAGTACTTTAGTCCTTTTAGCACATTATGCTAAAGGCAGTTTGGGATAACAGTAGATAATTAGTCCGTGGAAGATGAGGACGATAAAAGAAAAGTCACAGAGGCAAGACTGGACAAATACCATGTTCATGTGGAATGTTTAAGTTCGTATGGTACAGTACTGTTCTTACTCTAACATGGTAAAATAAAGATCCTAGCTTCTATAGTCTCACCGTGAATACTTCAGAGGCATAGTGAAGAGAACATAAAAGATAAAATTTTGCTTGAGCATTAAGAAATAAACATATGAGTTGCCTCTTTGTGGAATTCTAGGGTGTGACTGAATAGCACACAACTTCAGTTTTTCAATTCATAATTAATTTAGTGCCCTTACATATATTTCTCACTAAAATTGTTGTAAGTGACAAGTTTATTCTGTAATGTCAGTAGGAGAACTTTTTCTTTAGTAATCCTTAAAGAAAAGTTCTATAAAAGCTGGCCTGTTGCCAGTTTTAGCATCTTAGAGATGGTATTTCAGGAAATTTGAAATTGTCTGTCTCAACAGAAGGAGGAAAAATCCTGGAAAACCTTTTTCTACTCAAAATGAGGCTAGACAGGACTAGCTACTTTGCAAAAAGCTTAAAATAGGTGGTGTGTAAGTCAAGGTGCAGTAATGTTCATGGTGACCCTGATGCAACTTGCTTTGTTGTAAGTAATTAAATTACTTGAGTAATTATATAACATTAAAAGTGAATCCGAGCTGAGAATTGTAATGAGCCTTCAAGTTTTAACTTCTAAATGTTCAAGTTCTCTTTTTGAGCTGACACCGTCTTCTGATCTTCACAGACACAGGTTTCACCTTTTCTGCAACAGATGTTTATGCCACTACTTCATGCTATTTTTGAGGTGTTGCTCCTTCCAGCGGAAGAAAATGACCAGTCTGCTGCTTTAGAAAAACAAATGTTACGGAGGAGTTACTTTGCTTTTCTGCAGACAGTAACTGGCAGTGGAATGAGTGAAGTCATAGCTAATCAAGGTAAGAAATTCAGTAAAGGATAGTACTATGGTTATTCTTACCTACATTTTATCTACTAAAATTATCAGCATAGTTCCTGGCAAGTACTATTAACTGTCTTACAATCGAATGGATTAATATAAGTACTGTGTTCAACTTGCCTGATTCAAATTACCTGTAGTACAGGAATTTGGGGTTGTGAAATCCAGCTATAATAGGCATATTCTTCCCATTGATCTTTTCAGCTTAATGTGATCACCCTGTCTATTAGGACAAGAACAGTGTATCCATCTTCACGTGTCATTGTATTTGTCTGGTGAATTGGAGATCATACAATATATACCAATTTATAGCAATGTTCAGACTGCTGGGCTAACAGCTGCCGCTATTCATTGTGTCTGTTTTTGGAAGGACACATCAGTAAATCCTGTGAACTTTTAATACTGTTGCCTGGTCTTGTTATCTATGATAGAAGGCATCATGTGACTTAGTATATATGTAGTTACCAGGTTTTCATCACCTTTACTGACCAGATGCAAATTAGTTCTTTTCGTAGTGGGAATTTGAAGTCAGGTATCTGGTTGCTTGATACTTTAAGTAATTCTTTCTATTTGAATTCCATCATAATGGTTAGGGACTTCAGAAAGTTTAAAGTGACTCATCTGGTAAGTGGAACACAGAATTCCTTTCCCCTATCCTAAAATGGTGGTAATACTACTGGGAAAGGAAAAAGTAACATTAAGTGATGAGAGCTTTCTTGAAAGAGGCGCTTGGGAGTTGCGATGGGCCAAGAAATTTTTAAAGGAATTAAACAAGCATAGATGCGGCTCAGAAATTTTAAATGTGTGAAAAATATCTTGCCATATGTTGCAAGATAAGCTAACTACTTCAGAGCTGCTGAGTTTTAATTAACTCCTCCAAGTTTAGGTAGAGAGGAGAGAATCTGTACTTACAAACAGGTCAAAGTACTGCCCTCACCTTTGCGTGTGTTAAAGGCCAGAAGAGCAATTTAAATCTCCAAACACCAAAAAAAAAAAATTACAACCTAAATAAGAGTTGTCTTGCATCGTAGGGGAAACTTCCCAAAAATATTTGAGATTTGTGCAAAAAAGAGCTATTTTGAAGTTGAAGCATGTCTTCCAGGTCAGTATTTATATAAAACAGTGTGAGAGTACCACAACATTTTAGGCTGCAATTTGAAGTGACAAGCTCATTTAATGTGTTTAAGGTGCAGAGAATGTGGAGCGTGTGTTGTTCACTGTCATTCAAGGAGCAGTGGATTACCCAGATCCTATTGCACAGAAGACTTGTTTTATTATGCTTTCTAAGTTGGTGGAGCTTTGGGGTAAGAATGTCTTTGCAGAATTCCTTTCCGTCTCTACTACCCATGAAGCAATAATAGAACTAGAAGTATTATTTTCCTTTTTAGGAGGTAAAGATGGACCAGTAGGCTTTGCAGACTTTGTCTACAAGCACATTGTTCCTGCATGTTTCTTAGCACCCTTGAAGCAAACGTTTGACTTAGCAGATGCCCAGACAGTACTGGTATGTATTATGGATGGTTTTTTGCATTCATTCTTGTGGGGCAGATTCAGGCTAACAAACCTACAATAGCCATGTGATATTAAAGATTGTCATCTCAGAAATAAAAATCCCTTAGGTTTTGTGGGATTTTTAAAATTTTTGATGTCTATATGATTAATTATTGAATATTGAGGTAGTGTACTCTGTAGTTTACCTAGGCTCAAAATCAACTGGAGATCTAAGTATTTAACATTGACCTGCATTACTTATTAACTAATGTTCATTGAAAATGAACACACAGAGTTGGCTGTTCCCTAGTTCATTTTGGATTCAGCTGTGCAGAAATTTTTCTGATTAGAGTGGAACAAAACCTTGAAGGTCAAGACTTGGCATTGTGTGAGGGGAAAATGAAGGGATAATGACATGAACTAGCCCTTGTTTTGGGCCCCATTGAGTTCTTTAGCTTTGAATAGTGAACCAGTAGACCAGTGCAACAGTCTAATGCTCTGTATTACATTTCAGGCTTTATCAGAATGTGCAGTGACATTAAAAACAATTCATCTCAAAAGGGTAAGCTTCATGATACTTCACAGGGAATAATTGTCACAGGTTTCTTTCTAGTGGTTTTATCAATTTCTAAAAGTTAGATACTTACTAGGATGAATTCCTACTGTACTGTTACATAAAATAAAAGGATGATCATAATGCTATGCATGGATACATGATCCAGTAGTTCTACCTCTTGGTGAATTAATGCAAAATACCAACTCTTCATTAAGGAGAAAAATTTGCTCACTTTGTTACTGTGTTTAACTAATCATTTGGCATTCTTTCACTTTCTAGTGTATAATTAAACTGACGTAAAAGAGCAATTAGTGATGTACTGTAGAGCACTTCTGTGTGAGGAATATTTTGATGTGTAGGAGACTAGATGAAAAACATTTATGAAAAAATAAATTTGGCGTTGTCTAATGCCTAAAAGAGTGTAGTGTATTCTGGTTTTAATAGGAGATGAAATAGTTTCTACGTTCATGTTAGTTTTTGTTATATCATTTAACTTACAGGCTGTCTTTTCTGTCAAATGCAAGTAAAAGTCAAAACTACAGAAAACTGTAAGAAATTATAACCTGGTAGAAAAGAGATTGTGTTTTAACTGAGGAATCCTTTTTCCCCAAAAGCAAGGAACAGATAAATCTGCAGGAAAACAAGCTTTGGTAAAGGAAGTAACTGACTAATACAAATACTGTTTCTTTTAATTCTTTCATGGTTTAGGAACAATATTTCCCAATTTAGTGTTCCTACTGCAATACTGCAAACTATGTGCTGCTTGCTCACTCCCCCCTCCCATTCCATTCCCTCTCCCAGTGTCAGGCTGGAGAGGAGAATTGGAGGCACAAAAGATGAAGATTATGGGTTGAGATAACAATTTACTGGGAACAGCAGTGAAATAAGAAGTGTAAGCGCAGTGAAATAAGAGTCATAACAGCAACAATATAAATAAAAGGCTACAAGAAAAGCAAATGATTTACATGTGAAAAAAAATGCTCCATGCAGGAAACTGCTTATGCTTGAACTGCTGCCACGCTGCCCTGGAGAGGTGGTACAGAATAACCACTCTTCCTGGGTACTGCAGAAATTATCCCTATCTGGGCCAGAACCAGGACAAACACTACTGCTACAAAGTGATCTGAAATCTTTTCCCCTCGTGTGAAGTGTATACCATGTTCTAGTTCCTGGGTAACTTAGGTGAATTAATAAAGTGGATTCCCTTTCCCTTGGTGTTGGGTTATGTTTGTGTTCTGCCAGCCTGTGCAGTAATCCCTCCTGCTTAAAGTTAGCTGATAAATATAGGTAAAGAAAACAAAAACTGAAGTGTTAATCAAACACTTAACAAATCAAACCTTTGCTTAAAGGTCTGGACATTCCATTTTATAACTGCTTAGTTCACTGCAGATTACATAGTCAATGTTACAAGAGGAGAAATACTGTGTTCATCTGCACTTGGTTGCTGAATTTTGCAATGGGAGTAGTATGGTAAAGCAGTAGGCAGATACTAATACCCAATTTTTTTGTTTCTTCCAAATGTCAGTGAAATTAGAGCTGCCTCTATAATTGACTCTTACAGTTGACATGTAACAAACTGTTTCGCTCTACTGTAATTCTTATTTCAGTGCAATTTTTAGTGCATTTTTCTTCTGTGTAACAAAAGATACCAACCAAATTGCAGTAAAACCTTTCATGCCGAGATTGAGAAATCTTTTTATTTCTTAACAGTGGAGAATAACAAACATTTGAAAAGCATTACTTTTGTGTAAAATGGTCATGTAGACCACCATACAGTATAGGCTGTGATTTTTCCATTTGTAAAAAAATATGTTTGAAAAAATTGTGTACTGCTTTTCTTTAGGGTCCTGAGTGCATTCAGTATCTTCAGCAAGAGTATTTGCCTTCTTTGCAAGTAGCTCCTGAGATAATCCAGGTAGGAATTCCTAAACAAATATTTGGAAAACTCTTTAACAATCATAAATGTCAAATGGGTGAAATGGATATTTACAAAGTTAACCTCCCTTTATCCCACAGTAAAATTTACTCAGTTATTGCATATTAGAATAGGATTAATTTATCGTAAGAAATAAAGATATTGCAAGGGTACTTTGTAAAAAAAATAAAAAGTTCAATGCATGTAACTGTCTAAGCAATCTTCCTACTTTAATTCAAATTTTAACTTGAAGATCTCCTTGTAGATAGTCATGTTTTTTTCTCAGCTGAAAGTGAATCAGATATCCTGTATTTGAAAAAAAAAGCCAAACAAATTGTTTTTCACCCTAGAATGCACTTGGACTGTCATAGCCTTTTACAAGTTTTTATCCATAACATGCTTTCCTTCGGTTGTACATTTGGGAAAATACAAGCTAATATCAATGACTTTGCATATGAATATATCTCAGGTTGTTTTATTGTTTTTTTAGTTACTTTGTATTCTTTGTTCTCACAGGAATTCTGTCAAGCACTTCAGCAGCCTGATGCTAAAGTTTTTAAAAATTACTTAAAGGTATAAAATTTTTTTCTTTAAATAGCTTTTAGTTCCATTTAAACTTTACAAAACAATTCAGTCATAGTAGTGACTTGAAGTAAAATCAAAATACTGAATTATTTAGTAGTTTTTAGCTATTCAGAATCTCCAAGTAGTAAAGCAGTTCATGGGAAAGACAGCAAACAACAAAAACCTTAATCTATAAAATTGTCACCCATTTTTAGCACCTTGCTGTCTTAGTAGTTTGATATTCTTGTGGCTTTTGTTTAATAGCTGAAAAAACAAAAATGTGATGCTATAATGGTAGAGAATGTCAGAATGCATCATTTTTGAGGGTGTGAGTGTAACCAAATATCACAAATCACATCCTTAAACTTGATGTGTTAACCAGTATGTTAACACAAAAATTAGCTCTTTCAAACTAATTCTCTTATACTTCAAGCATTCCATGGCTTATATTTCCTTTGTTTTAATTTTTTTAAAATAATTTTTCACAGGTATTTTTCCAGCGAGCCAAGCCCTAAGGGAAGTACTGGAATCTCATGTACCTGTTTCCATAAAGCAGAACTCTGGTTGTTAATTTATAAAAACGCTAACTCTTGTGCCATTCAAACTGGTTTTGTTTCTAAGAAATGTTGCTTTGTGCTCACATCAGTATGTACTTTAACCTTCCGCAAAAAGGAAATGTAAATTCCCCACCTGTGTCTCAGACATTAAGGTATGTGGCAACATGAAAAATTACCTGTATACATAAACTGTTATTATGTATAGGATGATTTAAGCTTACACTGTAACACATACAGCAATGAAATTACACTTATTTTTTAAATTAAATGAATTAAATGTAAAAATACCTTCAGACCATAGCAATGGTTATTCAAATGTGTACATTTTTGATACGGAGTAAAATGTTTTAATAAGACATAAAATTCACTTGTTCATGTATGGTGACATGAAAATAAAACAATCTAAGTCCTCCTTGTAGATAGTAATTTCATTGAAGTTGTCTTAATGATAAAATATATATATACCTCCTATAAAACAGATTGGTGTAATAAATGATTTCATTTAAAGTAGCATCTGGTTCTATCTTTTTTTTATAAAAACAATAAAATTTTATCCAGTGAAATGTGTAAGTCTCTCTGAATCATTTTAGCTGAATCCTTAAAAGCTACAGCGTTCTTGAACCTTCTGGCTGTTACATTTGAGTAGAACCTGGCAATTTTTCTGATGCTTAGATAATAAATTGTATTGCTCCCTTGCATGTGGAAGATGCTGGCAGAAAGAAAGAATTGCATTTGCTGCAGTATTGCAGTAGTGGCAGTGGTCCATACAGTGATTTTTTAGTAGAACACTGCTACTTTTATTTTTTTAATTCTGTAACATTACAGAATTAATTAGGTTTTTGTAAATATTTCATAGGGGCAGGAGAAAGTTTGACTCTTGCCATGCATGGGATTTATAATACTTTCCTCATGAACTGATGTCCATAGTAAAAAGCTGACTTACCTCTTGCATAATCAGATGAGCATTTTTCCTAGATTCTGTGGTGCTGTGTTCCTCATTCATTTGAATTGGAAAATAAATGGGAAGGTGGGTCAGAAGCAGCATCCAATATCAGAGTGTGGTGGTGTTTTGAGAATATTGCCATTTTCATTTTTCAGTGAGAAAAGAAAGTACCTTTACTACCTTCAATAGGACAGTATCACTTCTGTAAGATTTTGTTCCCGATTTATATGTGTTTAATCAAAAGTTTCTTGTTATTTGATTTGTTGTATCACCAAATGAGTGCTTGTGGTGCTTTTCATATTTCCTAGTTTCACAGTCCTGTTTCCCTCCCTTTGCTGCCATACCAGTGCTCCATTTCATTTTCTCCCCTAGCAGTAGAAACCCTCCCTCTCTGACTTAGTGCTTTCCAGGTGTTGCCATTCCCCTGCACCTCCCCAGCACAAAGGCTGCACCCCTGACACTGCAGCTATGGCTGAGCCTTTGCTGCCAGTCTTCTGTGTCTGGCTTGGCCTCCTTCCCCTGCAGTTATGGAAGCTTTACCACATAGAGGGAAGAGCTTTCACTAGGCAGGTTATGAAGTGAACCCAAAAAGCTTTAAGTCGCAGTGTAATGGAGTCACTCTTAGTTTTTATATATTTAGGGTTTTGCCTTCTCAAGTAAGGGCAGTACTGCTTAGAGGATGATTTAGTTATTATCAAATTAGAGCCTCATGAGCAAAGTCTTTGGCCACTGCCAAAAGCAACTCTTTTTCTTCCCCCACCCCACCATCTACCCCTCCCACAGGTCCCTTTGTGCCAAATCTGGAGCTCATCTATGCCCATAATCAGCTATCCAGGAAGCTGAAGCAGCAGAAACACTTCCCCCTCACAGTGTGTTGCCCGCTCTGGTGGTGGCAGGTGAGAATGGATATAAAGCAGAGAGCGCCAAGTGTAGGAGCAAGCTGCGTGTGGCACCCATTAGCCTGTCTCTATTATAAACTTGTACCCTGCCCTCCCATCCATAACTGAACGAGTGTCCTGTAGGATGAGTAGTCTGGATCTTCAGAGAATGTAAGTTAGTTCAGCCTGAAGAATTAAAAAAGGATTTTTTAAACTTCTGTGTGCTTTGACTGTTCAGTCAGCATAATGTCCTGTTGGGGCTTATGGAATGTGAGGTAGTTATCTGTATCTTTAGCTTAACATGTAATTACTGATTCTGTCTCTTTTTTTTCTTTGTAATTTCCTTCAGTGGTGCAGAGATGGCAGGTCTGCAGCTGCTCAATCACAGTTGGGTTTTGTGGTGGGTAGGCAGTGCCTAGTAACTATCTTTGCAAAGAATGAAAGTTTAGAAAGGCAGTTGCTGGGTTTCTACATCTTTACTTTAAGGAAGTGGATTCCAGGCAATGTTTAGATACTTTAAACATAATATGAAAACTACTCAAGCACATGATGTGACTCTCAGGGAGGGTCTTGTGCAGGGCCAGGAGTTGCAACCCAATGATCTTGTGGGTCCCTTCCAAGTCAGCATATTCTATGCATTTGGTATTTCTTGCAGGGTAGAAGAGGGCAAAGAAGATAATCTCTCCAAGGAGTTCTCTCATTTAAGTTGACAATCACAATTTATCCTTTTCCAGACAAAGGTTAATGATTGCATTTAAAGGCTGCACCAAATACAACCACCTGCAGCTTGCCTGTATGATTTAACATTGTTGTGGTCAAAACACCCCTTTATCTAGACTGAAGACGTTTTAAATCATCATCATGGTGGTAACTCCTTTAGGGTATAATGCGAATTTCCTCTTGTAAAGAATGTTTAAACAGGAAATGTTTTCTTAAGCCAGTGGATCTTTCTGTTGTCCACTGGTTGCTCACATTCATGGCATGACAGATGCATGGGCAGTTCTATTTGTCTGTAATTTGTCTTGGGATGTTGTACACTGTTTCTGACTAGCTATGGGGTGGGTACCTGTGTGGGATGTGAATTCCACAAGTTATACCGACATACAGTATGATAATCACAGAATCATTTAGATTGGAAAGGACGTCTAAGACCTTCAAGTCCAATCACTAACCCAGCACTGCCAAGCCCAGCACTCAACCGTGATCCCAAGAGCTATATCCAACACATCTGTTAAATACTTCCAGGGATGGAGACTCAACCACTTCCCTGGGCAGCCTGTTCCACTGCTTGACCACCCTTTTGGCAAAGAAAGTTTTCCTAATATCCAATCTGAATCTCCCCTGGAACAACTTGAGGCCATTTCCTCTTGTCCTGGTGATTGTGAAGATTGTTTGGCAGATAGGTTTTGCATTTGTTGCTCGAGCATGAAGGCTTTTACCTCTCACTTTCTGTTTTTCTGTTCTTCCTTCATAAAGTGGTTGTTCCATATTCCAGGCATTTCAGAAAAACAGGACATACCAGGCTCTAGAGCAAGAGCTTTTTATCTAAGAATGTTTTCTTTTTACTGTCAATGCAAGCAACTATTCCACTGAATTCTCCTAGATGGCTTTGCATCTATGCAACAAGACTAAGAGTATAATTATTGTGAGGTTTGCTTGGGAACATTAGTCTGTACATGTTGTAAACAGCTGTGGAATGAATTCTCTGGTGGCAAATTGGAAAGAGCTGTCTTACATCATGGAATTGCATCTCTTCCCTCTGCAGAACTACAGAAGAAAATGGCTCAAATAACATAAACTATGGAAGGCAGTTCTAGCAGAAGTGAAGTTGGCTGCTGAACAGCTTTGCTTATTCTGCTTCAGCTGTGATGCCCCTTAAATACAGAAAGCAAATAGATTACAAGAGTAAATGGCTCAAAAAGTTTGATTTTCTTTAGAGAAATTTTTTGTGATACAGGAAAAACAATGATTAACTTGCTTATGAGTTTCAAGCGTTGCTGTTCTCATCCACTTCCTGGTAAAGTTAGTAGCTGTCCTTTTGGTAAGGTTGGTAAAATGCAATTTCTCACTCAGAATGTTTAAAAGTTAAATAATTAAATTGGATGTTCATTCTTTCTTGGCAAATACCTAGTGTGATTTCCACTCTCCCCTGTTCTTACCTGAAAAAAGTTTGAAAACAAACCAGTGGGAGATCACAAGTCAGAATTATAATTTAATAAGAAAATTAAATAAATAAATGCAGTAGTACAAGAACACTGACAGAGTCAGAATACAACCTGACACCCAGTTAGTCAGGGTGGTGATAGCAGTCCAGATGAAGTGGTCTTGTTAAAATGATGATCCTGTAGGAAAAGGGTCTGGTCTTCACCTGTAGGTCCAACGGTAGCTCTTGTCCTCTGGGAGTCCAGTAGGTAAGGGCTGTTTGTGGTATTTGAAATCTCAGGTTATATCCAGGATGGAGTGCTTGGTTCCCCCCTCTGGGCAGAGCATCTCACAATGGGATGGTGAGTCATGCACAAGGCATTGATGAGCCCATTAACAGGAGATAGTCCAGAGGGAGGAGTAAGGAGCACTGCCCCACCTGGTTTTCAGCAGCTCTCGAAGATTGTGATAGAATATATACTTTTGGGCACATCTTACATTGTAACCTAGGCCATTACCTCATTTTTGCTACCTTCCCCAGAGGGTCCCAAGAAAAATATTAGAAGAACATACTATATTTTGTCTGTTTTAGTGCCTTCAGCTCTGATTGACTATTATCAGCTTGAATTTTTGTTTCTCTAGCATTTTTTCTTTTTGGAGTTCTGGCATTCACAGCTACAAGTGTGAAGACTTTGCAACATGCCAGCTTTAGCTACAATTCCCATAACCATACTATTAGGATGGAGTTCAAATAGTATACAGCTACGGACTGCTGAATTTGTGAACATGAATGAGAATCCAAATACAAGACAGGTGAGGAACAGCAAAAATTTCATTACATGTTAAAAATAAATGGAAACAAGCAAAGTAAAAAAAATCTAGAATGAAACTGCAATGGCACTTTGCTTTTTGGTGTGTGTTTTTTCCTATTCCTAAATTGGTCATTACATTTTCCTCTGACTCATGCTGTTAAACACTTAAAGGTTAGAGAAGCTCTTCCGTGCATGAGGATCACTGATTATCTTGCAGACATACCCTAAAACAATGAACCGTTTGGATCATGCGAACCATATGAATCTTCTTCATTGCTTCAAGAACAGGAGAAAGCACATGGAGATGGTAACTGCATTGAGAGCAGTCAGTGGCCAGCCCCAGGGGCTGGCTGACACTGCATCTGAGATACTCTAGGTCTTAAATAAACAAACTCCTGCAGGACCTGCTCTGAAGTCAGCACTGACACTGCTTTGAGGAGGTGACTGGACCAGAGATCTCATCCATCCTGAATGAGACTATGATTTAAAACATCCAGTTCTATAAAGCATCATCATACTTAGCCAACAGTTTCATTTTATTCAAAAGTGGAAGCAAATACATATTCACAAAGAAAAGTTCACAGGCATTTAGCTGATTTTGTGAGGGCCCTTGCTAAAATCCATATTAACAATCTGATGAATATTTCTGAAGAAGACAAAGCTGGCTCATGGGTATCCACCTGATAGAAAAATACAGCTTGCAAAGCTGGGTACAGAGGAAAGAGTAACAAAAATAAACCATGTAAGGTTCTGAGGATCACTGCAGTGTTTTGAAAGATGCAAGGACAGAACCCAAATGCAATAGGGAACTATTCCCTCTACAATATAGCATTATAAAGCAAAGTTCAGATGCCAACAAATGGGAAAAATAAATTAAGTATTTCTATTAAGATCATAAATGCATCGAAGTCAACTTACCAGTTTCACTAAAGAGAACTTCGGAAAAAGTTTAGTGCCCTGTAACAAGTGAAGCAGAGAAAGTCTGAACTTGTGATAAAAGTTACAAAAGGTAAGATAATAACAATAAACAAAGCCTGTGAGCAAGAGGCTGCTGTCAGTTCCTCAAGAGAATAGGCTTCCAAGATTTGGGAAGACGGCAACTCCGAACAGGAAATATAGAGGATGGTCTTGGGAGGGGAAAAAAAAAATCTTTTCACTATTTTCCCACTATAATTATGATCAGATTACATTACGCATAAATTATAAGGTTATCAATATTCTTCATTATACAGATCTTTTACTGGAACAGCAACATTACCGGACAGACAAAAAACACATAGCAAGGGATAAATCAGCCGGGAACTTTGTTGTAAAACTTAGTAACAACTGAGCTGGATCAGGGATGTGAAAACTACCAGGATTTCATGAGGTTTAAACAAGGTGAAACAGAGAGGAATTACATGGGGCGGGAAAACATTTCTCCCGGGTATCCCTTGAGCCGCCGTGGGGAGGCGGGGGTCCCACAGCTCTGGCTCAGTGGCCTGGGGCGGGGGCAGAAGCAGCTCTGTCTTGGGGAGCCGAGGAAGCGAAATCTCCGCCGGACCCACTACGCAGCAAAAAAATCACCACGGAACCCTCCCCGGAACCGCTCCGATCCCACTGGGAACATCGCGCCAGCGAAAACACCCGGAGGGACCATTTTTGTACAACATCCGATTGCCACTTCCCCGTGTTTCCCAGACGCTCCCTATCTCACTGAGGACGGGCCCCTCGGGGGCGGGCGCTGCTCCCTCGGCCCCACCGCGCGGCGTCCCCGCTCCGGCCCCGCGGCAGGGAAGGGCGCGGTGGCTGTGCCGCCCGGGCGGTGCCTGGCCCGCTCCGCCTCCCCGCGCCGAGGCAGGAAGCCGGAAGCGGCCGGGGCGCTGGGGAGGCCGGCGGGAGNCGGCCGTGCAGCCCGGGAAGGACGAGGCGCGGCCGGCCCGTGGCCTCGGCGGCGTGCCCGGGGCCCGGCCCTTGCCCCGGTGATTTCTGTCTCCGTGAATGTGCCTCAGGAAGCGGCTTCGCCTTCGTGGCTCTAGGAGTTGTTAAAGTTTTACCTCGGGAATCTCGTCCTGCTGTGGGGATGAGCCCCGGGGATGTTTCCGCCGTACCCCACGTCTCTGAGAGAGGGACGTGGCCCTCTGTTGGTTTCCAGGAGCTGCAGTCCCAGACAGGCCGAGTCCTTTTCCTGCATTACGGACTGGACATGCCGAGAGTAGGGGTGATGAGCAGCACTGGAGCCAGGCTTGCCATTTGGTCTGTGTGCCTTCGGAAGAATGTGCTGTTTCATTAGGGTTCCAGCGGCACCTTGTGTGGCTAAGGGCAGGGTATTTCCATGATTCAGATGCCAGCTGTTGGACTAGAAACTCCCGTAAGGAGGTTCCAGCTGAAGAAAGCAGGGGTAGGAAGCAGGTGCTTTAAGGGAGGAAGCTTCTTTTCTAAGCCTTGAGAGATGTCATACAAGGAAGTATAAAACGTTAATAGTTACCAGACTGTAAATAACATTCATTTGGAACCTCAGCACCTTGTCTGTTGGCTTTGGTTGGCATATAGGATCTTGCCCGTAAACAGAAAGAGCCATCACTTTAACTTCATCATCTGTCCCTGCTTGCCTGGTGAAGTTGTACATTGCAGCTGTCAACAGGGGAGCCATACCTGCTTTGTGTGCTTATCCTGCGTGCCTGAGGTAACAGAAAATTCCTTCATGTTAATTAGAAGCAGTCAGTACTCCTGCTTCAAAGCGTTGGGAGTTTAAAAAAAAAAAATCACATTAGCAATGCAGTCTTTTTTAATTACAATCCTCTCTGCTGATCAGTTAAAAAAGTAGTGGCATGACCAGAAGCAGAAAAATATTCAATAAAAAACACCTAAAAAGCAGCCCTGAAATTCTAATGAGTCATGGGGGCCAATAAAACAAACTGCTAGCTGGAGGGATTTCTTTAGATGTATGTGAGGAGCTTTCGACTCATCTAATACCAGACTTAATGACCATAAGTGAGATGTGAAGAAATAGAAAGTTCAGCATTAAGTCTAGTGAGAGGATCAATCATAGAGTTAGAGCTTTTTTTTTTTTTAATTTTAATAGGAAACTCTTAGTGACTTGATTTTGGAATATAGTGGGAGAAATGAAAAGAATACTTGACATGCTGAGTATTTAGCAAAGATCAGTTATGACTTTGTCAGAGAACGCATAGTATTAAATCAAAAGAGGCCTAACATGTTATTCGATCTGTTACAATTTGAAGGTTAAAGCTGAATGAAGCTTTATACCTTAAAAGTGAAGACTTTTCCAAAAGTCTTTAAAAAAAAAGGGTGATAGTGCAATACTGACTTCGTTTTGCTGTTTAATATGTACCCTGGGATTAATATTGATATATTTATCTGTAGTTTTAAGAGTGAAAAAACCCGAGACCTTGAGAATCCATTAAATGACTCGCTATTTTGGGGTTTTTCTTAATATCCCATGAATGATTCTGAAGATCACCTGTTGCAGTCATGTCCTTTTGTTTTTTCATCCATTGACCTTTGTGCACACTTAATTATGAAGTGAGAAGGTAAAGAAAAAGAGCTGATCTTGTATGTAAGCTATCTCATCTTTATCATTTTGGGAAATGTAATAATTCAGTCTCTTAATAGGCTGCTAATTTTTGTTTTTATTTGAATAGACTTTGATGAAGAATTTCTGTGCACTTTCTGTCTGATTAGAAAGGATTTGTTATGGTTCTGTGTCTTGGTATGAGTCTAATGAATGTTGTTTTGAAGTAAATCACAAAATACATGCTTACTGGTAATGTGCCAGCTGGCTTGTTACAACCAGGGTTTTAATTATGAGAGGAATGTTTTAACTTGAAGATTTTACAGATGGTTTACAGAGCAGGCTGTGCATGATTTCTTTGCATCCTCTCTTCCTTACCTTCTGTGTCTGCATCATAGATAGCTCTTTGACATCTACAGTAATTGCCTGATGGGAGAAGTCATCTTCTTCTACTTCTGCAAATTGTCTTGTCAGAGTCAACCAAAAATTTTAAAGGTTGGGGATGTGGTGTTAGGTTTTTTTTTTGTTGTTGTTGTTTAGATTTGACATAAAACCTTTTGTCCCCTCTAAAGGCATTAAGAACTTTATCTAGATTTTGCAAATGGCATTGCTGCCTGACTCAGTTAATTGTAATGTCAGGTCTTTGCATTGTGTCTTTGCATTGTGTATACTACATGCTATTGCCTGGGTGTTTTGGGACAGCCTTGCAAGAAGCTTCACATCTCACATGAGCGAATAGCTTACTGAAAGTGTGCAATCTGCAGTCACTACACGCAGAGAGGTGCTCAGCGTCATGAGAACGCGTGAGTGTCTGCAGTGTGGCACGGTAGGATCAGGAGCAGCGCACGGGTGTGTGCTCCCGCTGGCTGCCGGGGCAGGATGGGTGAGTCGGGGCTGGCATGCGGCTTTGTCTGCTCTCCTGCGGTGTGCCTGTGGGGCTCCTCTGTCACCTTGTGCACCAGGGAGCTCTCAGAAAGTGCCAGTCACCTTCTGGTAACAAACAGGAAATTCTGTCCTGCCTCATCTTCAATAGTTACAGGAAAGGCTTCTTTGAGTATCAGTCAGCAGTTTCCTGTCAAGTATCACGTGCAAGTAACACGTAGTCCCCAGCCAAGCTGAGGGAAGACTTCTACTGTAGGAGCTTCCCCTGGTCCAATTGCCGTTCTGCTTTTGAGATTCTTCAGGTTTGGGAAGCTGCATCTTTGATTTTAGAGCCTTTTGCTAGGTCTAATGGCAAAATCAGTGTGTTAGTTAAACCAAAAAGTTAAGGATGTTCACCTGCATCTCCTACTGTTTTGGCAAATGAGAAGATCTGGCAGTTCTAATGTTTTATTTTGTGTTAATAATTTTAATTTAATCAAACTTCTTTTCCTCTTTCTTTTGAATCTGTGAAGACCCAAGTATTAGACAGTTCATATTTCAGGAAGGGTGGGGAAGCCAGGTTGTCTCTCTAGATGTGACATACCCAATATGAAATTTTAGAAATGAGAGAAATGTCCATTAATTTCTTTCAGTAGTAATTGCTGGATCTAGCAAGTGAATGAAAATACTTGTGTCGATTGTGACTTTTTCTGAGCTCCTGTAAAAATGGCATTCTGTGAGTTGTTAGTCCAGTTCCTTTACAGTTCTACTGAAATGCAACTTCCAGAGCCAAAGTGATCTAAAATATCTGTATCTTAATCTGCCATCATCTCTAGTATCTGTTCTTTGGGATATGTACAGAATAATGAATTCATTTACAGGTCTTGCTTTGGAGAATATAGACCTTAAATGCAGAGAGATGTTGTGTCAATGGCATTAGTTTTGATTGTTGGGCTTGTTTTTGTTTCCATGTTTCACCTCTTATTCCTCTACTTGGTTGTTCTTAATTGTCCATGTCTTTGTAATTACGGTTGGGGTTTGGACATTTTTATTTCCTTCTAATTAAAATAAATCTCATTCATGTATTTTACCAAATTGTAATTCAGTGTATTGAACTTTCTGTTTTTAAGGTGAAAAAGAAGACTGTTTAATCAAAGAGCAAAGATGCAGAGCACTTCAAATTACCTCTGGCTGTTGTCTGACATTCTAGGACAGGGAGCAACTGCAAATGTTTTCCGGGGACGACAGAAGGTTTGTGAGGAATTTTCATATGCAAGTTGCTCCTTGAAATCAACAAAAAAACTTCAAGATTTAGGCCTAAAGCAAATGCATCTCTGTAATTGTTCATCCTCAGTTTTTTATTTTAATATTTGTCCTTTGAATTAGAGTTCTGTAGTTAGATTTTTAATGTAACAAATACATTTCTAACAATGTATTTGTTGTAATGTTGTATTATTTATCCATGTAAAATATTAACTGTTATGAATTCTTCATTCATTTTTCTTTAGTTTTATGGAGAAAGTAAAACTTAAGAATTTGAATAGGAATAAATGACCTACTGGTTTCTATTGCATGATCCTATGATTTATATCTTCATTAAATTGTCTTTTAATTGTTTTTATCTGTTCTTTTAAAACCTGTTTTGATGATTCTTGTAATTTTTGTATGTGAAATATTCGTATTTTAGTAGGTGAAGCTGTTGTTAGTTGTTGTCTGGAAGTCAGTGTTTTTTAAATGTCATCTTGGTGACATGCCTTGAGTAATCAATACAAAATAGTAATTTTTTTGCCATGTAAATGATACACTGATGTATGTGTATGTTGCAACCTGAGTGAGGGGTTAAGATGACCTTATTTGTGTAGGTCATTCTATTCCTATGAATTTCACAGTATGTCTCACAAAGTAAAGGTAAGTGTAGTTGTTAAAGTTATCTTACAGTAATGATAGTCTGTGTGAAATCAGAATGAAGTGATTTATAGGCTATAGTGTTTCTGTGTTCCACATTTAAGCGTGAAACAACATGAGGCAATAATTTAGCAGTTAATGTCCTTTTCTGGGTGAGCGAATTTCAACACAGAATGATTCCCCTGTAAATCAGATTCATGGTTGCACCTGTCATCACCCTCCCTAGACTGAGCCTGTGACCTGCAGCTCATTGACAGTGGGAGAAAGCTTTCACATGGGCACCAGTAGTGCATGTGAGTGTGCTGCAAAGCACACATTGTCTAAGCACAGGAAGGCTGTGTCCTTAGAAATACTCTGTTGCACAAACTGCATGTGAAAGCTTGTTCCTAGAGTGGGTCCGGGGAGGTGCTTTGCCCTGAGAGAGGGACAGCTTCTGGTTGGGGAAGCTGAGTTGACAACTCAAGTCTGATTAAGCTCATAATTTGACACTTATTATGTGGGTTTGAACTGCTTCAGGATTTTATATGAGTGGCATGTAGTGCTTGAAACTGCCTCTGAAAAAACAAAATATTGGTTTATCAGTATAAACAGAACAGTAAAGAAAGAGAGAGCAACATTCAGCTACCAGAAATTATCTTTTAACTTAAGCAAGCCAATATGCGTGTGCCTCTCGTTGATTAGTGCAAGTAACACTTGCTAAAAAAATATTTTTCAGCGAAGTTTATGAGTAATCCTTAAATGTATAGCCTTTCTTATGCTAACTGTTCTTTTTTTAAAAAGCACTTATGTTTTGTGATGTAATGAGTTTCCATTCTGCTAGTCTGTTTGCTTCTAGTCTATATTAAACTAAACCAATTTAATTTTTTTAGCAGAATCTTTATTTCCACCTTAGCACAAAATATTATTTTGAAATATTTTTAGTCTGATTATGCTCACCTGTACAACAGAAGATCTCAAAATGCTTGGATAATGTCTGTGTGTACATTTACAATCTTTTGCTTCTGTTTGATGAGTAGTTTGTTTGTTTTCAACAGAAAACTGGGGATTTATACGCTGTCAAAGTATTTAACAGTATAAGTTTCCTTCGTCCTGTGGATGTTCAAATGCGAGAGTTTGAAGTACTGAAGAAACTAAATCATAAGAACATTGTCAAATTGTTTGCCATTGAGGAAGAGGTAATGTATTGTTGTAGTTGTGATCTGAGATACATGGAAGTAACCACAGTAATTGGTTTTTGTTTTATCCATAAGAATAGAGCATATAGTTACATTTTTAAAGAATGGTGGCATATATAATGAAACAAATACTCCCACCCAACCACTACCACCATATTTTGGTTCTCTTTCTTCTTTGTTGTTGTTGCTGTTGAAAGAATATACTTGCTTTCAGGAGGTGAAACACCTTTGGTGTGTAGGCACAGGTTATGATTCCTCATCTTGAGAAGCCACTGTCCTAAATTTTATCTTGAATTAGGATTTTTAAGCTATCTACATGTATCAATATTCAATAGTTGAATAATGGAACTTTTTATAGTTGAAGGTGGTCTGCTAATTCCTTTGCAACCAACTAAAATGGTGACATAGGATGCTATTAAACAGTAGAACTGTGTAATAGTATAAATTGCAGCAGGTGAACTGAAACTGGGACTCATCAATTGAAATGACTGAGATGCTGAGATGAGTGAAGAAGGACAGTTGGTACTCTCAGCACTTATGGTGTGTGGTCTCTCACTTTTCCACCTGTCATACTGCTGTCAACCTGCTAGTGCCTAGAACTTGAGGCTTTCTCAATTATTTTCCCCTCTACAAGTGGGAATACATGAAACAATATAAAAATTCACATGTACTTCTTTTGAAGATCACCAGAATGGGATTTATTATATAGCTATAGATTTTACTTTTCTTTTCTTTTTTGAAAGTAAAATCTTGTGGTTATTGATAATTTCTGACACTGGTGTCACAATAGTCAGATTCTTAATATCTTTTGATTTTTTTTTCCAGACAACTACTAGGCACAAAGTACTAGTTATGGAATTTTGTCCATGTGGGAGTTTGTACACAGTTTTAGAGGAGCCATCTAATGCCTTTGGTTTGCCAGAGTCTGAGTTCTTAATTGTTTTGAGAGATGTGGGTATGTAGACTTTGCTCTTTGGTCTAATTTGTTGACTGAAACAAACTCATATTTGTTTTGTTTTTGAAACAGCAAGAGACAAATTTAAATGACTGTCAACTAATTGAACAAATCAATATGGTCATATGGAGTCACATATTTTACTTGTGTCTGTTAGTATAGATAGCAGCATTAAGAAGCCATTTCTGTGTAAAGTATTGATGTAGTTTTTTTCTTTATTTCAGGATTATTTTTTACACATTGAACTGACTTCTAGTGATAATTTCAGAAGAGTAAATTAGAAAAATAATATGGTTTCTTTGTGTTTACCTGCTATAAAATTTTCCTCCTAAGCTACCTTCTATAAAAATTACTTTATGGGAAAGATGTTACTGAGAGCAGGAAATGCTGTAATTTAGCTGTTTGAAAAGAAAAAAGCAATCTGTGGTCATGGTCTTTTTGTTAATTGAGTGTCCCTTCTCATTCCCATTTCCCAGTGAGAACATAAGCATGTCTTCCTAGTTACAATTTAGTGTTTGCACAGTCTGTGTCACAATGTGTACATGAATTCTTATTTATTTTTTCCACTGAAGTGGCTGGGATGAATCATCTCCGTGAGAATGGAATAGTGCACCGTGACATCAAACCAGGCAATATAATGCGTGTTATAGGTGAAGATGGTCAGTCTGTTTACAAACTTACCGATTTTGGTGCAGCAAGAGAACTTGAAGATGATGAACAGTTTGTTTCTCTCTATGGCACAGAAGAGTATTTAGTAAGCCCATATGATTTAATTTTCTGTTGAAGAAATGTTTGGAGCCTGAGGACCTTTTTGATTATAGTTGAATAGGTGAAGGTCAGGTTGTTGGGAATTAGTATTTAAACATTTGTATCTCTTTTTATAACCTTCCATTTTTCGCCTTGAGTCATGCCATTTTCTGCTCATGTAAATACATCAGCCTTGAAATAATTTCCAGGTCCAACTTCAGCTGTTGCCGTGTGTGAAAGAAGGAACAAAAATATTTTAGTTATGAATATATTTGCCTTTATCTCTGTAGATGTGTTTTAGTTTGTGTTTGAGCTACTTGGATGACGTTAGGTGTAGTTAAGGTTCATGTGAAACATGGGCTAACCCAAGAGAGGCAAGTAGAGAAGTATCAAGACAAGCAGCTTAGCATGATTTTCTTCCTGCCGTGTTTTCCCACATGTGCATCATAACTGATACTCTCCTCTGCTATGGATCTTTATGGATCTTTTTTTCAATTTGGTTTCTGTTATTTCAAAATCATCTGGAGGAATACGGAATTTCTTCTCTTCTTTAGTGGTCTTTTATAGTAATAGTCACTCTTCAGCTGAATTTTAAAATATTTTTTGCAAAGTTTTTAGTGAAAGCGACTAGGAATATAGTGATATTAGATTTTTATCAGCTAAAGCAACTTCTATGATACAAGCAAGCTCTGCTTTTTTAAAGAACTGAAAGTTTAGACTGACAAATTACCTGTGAAAGGCTAGATTGAGTTTTTTCTTTATAAAGCTTCATAAAGCAATTCTAACTTTTTTTTTTCTCTTTAGCATCCTGATATGTATGAGCGAGCAGTTTTGAGAAAAGAGCATCAGAAAAAGTATGGAGCAACAGTTGATTTGTGGAGCATAGGGGTGACCTTTTACCATGCTGCAACAGGGAGTTTGCCTTTCCGACCTTTCGAAGGACCTCGTAGAAACAAGGAAGTGATGTAGGTAATTTAGAAGAAGAATTTTATCTGTTGGTAAATTACATTGGTCCTTGAAAAGCTTTTTACCAAGGAATCCTCCACACATATAGTAGAATTTAAAACAGTGAAAATATTTAAGGAAAAATACTCTTTTGTTGTGGTATAGCCCCAATAGGCAGCTGAACATAACACAACTGTTCACTGAGTCCTCTATAGTGGGATGGGGAAGAGAATTGGAAGGGTAAATGTGCAAAAACTCATAGGTTGAGTTAAAGATAGTTTAAAAAGTAAAAAAAGCCCCACAACAAACAGCAACCCTTGCTTCTTAAACCCAAAGGGAAATGAAACCATGAAAAACAAGTAATGCAGAAAAATCCCCAGTTGCTCATGACCTGCCAGCTGATGCCCAGTCAGTCCCTGACCAAATGCCACCTTGACAAATTCTTTCCCACCTCCTTCTTAGCTTCTGTTGCTGAGTAATATGGTATGGTATGGAATATCCCTTGGGTCAGTTGTCCTGTATCCCTTTCCAGCTTCTTGCCTGTCCCCAGACTACTTGCTGGTGGGGCAGTAGAAAAGTAGAAGAGGCCTTGATGCTGTGTAAGCGCTGCTCAGCAATGCTAAACATGCCTGTGTTATTACCACTGTTTTGATCACAAATCCAAAACATGGTACTATGCACTACCATGAGGAATCTTAACTCTACCCCAGCCAAAATCAGTAGAAACATTCTGCTTCAACAGGGATTTTACTGTGTGTCACCTTAAGATCTGAATTAAGCATTTGAATTGGGAAAGACCTGAATAGAGCTCCCCCAAAATACCAATGTTTTTCCACACATCTTTCCTTCAGCCTGGCACTAGGCTGGTCTGTTGCAGTGTCATGTATATAACTTGGATACTTGGGCAAAATTGTGGTATTCTAAAATGGGTTTTCAGTGCTGCAAATTTTTGTTGTCCTTTAAATGATGGTTTTCCCTAGCAGTCTTGAAATGGGTGCACTACCATGAGACTGACATTTGAGTAATATAGTTGTGGACTGCAGCTGAAGATAACAGGGATGGCTCCTGAATGGAAAACAGAAGTTGTGTCTGTGATGTGATGATTGTATTCGATTCATGTTTCATCTTGGTCTGGTTCTATTTAGTTTTCCTGTGTGATGTATTTTAGAAATAAAGCAAGGTGGTGCTTGGGACCTCTAACACATCAATAACATCTCTGCTCTGGTACTCTGTGTAAAGCTGACTCTAGTTTTCTTAGTTGAAGAAATTGCCCATCTTGTGATTTTTTTCCCATAAGAATTCTTGTTGTAGATGGTTGAGAGGTGTTTTGTATACACTTTGTCCTCCATAAAGAGAAAGCACTGAAATTTTCTGTTGCAAAAAGCCTGTTGCTTTTCATTTGTTTAATGAAAATTTTGAGAAATACTTGCCTGTGCAATACAAAGTTAAACAATGCCAAATTGTATCCAGATTTCTGGATGTTCCTTCTCTATGTCCAAGCCACTTTGCGGTGGCTAAATGTCATCTCTTGCTATAGAACATGCTAGAAGTTACCATTTTAATTTGTAAATGGAACTGAATTGACTTTGATTAATTAACTCTTGTGAAAACCTTTGGTTTCCTTCAGTATGCTGGAAATATCTCCTGCACTTTTTCCCCAAGGCTAAGGTAGATAAAGCTGCTTCTCCAGCATAGCTTTTTGTTCTTTACTTTTCTAGTACTGCTCTGTCCGCTTGTAAGTGAAGCTTCCTAGTTGTTGCACCATCTACCATCATTTAGACCAACCTGTCGTTTAAATTTGTGTTATTCCTGCCCCTTTGAGGATTATTTACTAGACTTGTATATGTATAAGAGATAGTAGTTGAAGTCTCCATTATTTGTCTAATGTACTGCAGGTATAAAATAATCACTGGAAAGCCTTCAGGTGCTATTTCTGGAGTACAGAAAGCGGAAAATGGACCTATCGAGTGGAGTTGGGAGATGCCTATTTCTTGTAGCCTTTCAAAGTAAGTTTGAACATACAAATGTTCACAAAATGTTTCAATGCCACTTGATTGGGCTTTTCTAGTAATTTTCTAGGATTGTGTCTTTGGAGCAGAGATCTGACGCAGTTTCTTCTTTGAACTCTTCAGTACATCAGTACAGTCTGATATTTGGTTGTAAAGTGGTTTTTCTCTTCCCATCCGTCCAAATAGTTTTATGATTGCTAATTTACAAATGAGCACATCTGATGTGATTTGAGAAGAAAGATTATTACTGCATTTTCTTCACCCTCAAGAATGAAGAATCAATACCTTTGATGGCCCTCACTTCTTGCAAGAATGTGACTTCAGACATGACAAAGATTAGGCAGTAGGAAGGAAATGATAAGCAAAGACAATTCAGAGGTTTACTTTTTGCTAGGAAAGAGGTCACATCAGCGCATTTGAACACATATTCATATCTTTTCAATTTTATCATCATATTTTTGCTTCATATGTTCATAATATTCAATAGGAAGAGACATGAAAGATAAAGTTTTGGTATGATTCTGAAAATACCTACCATAACTCATTTACTTTCCTGATACTTCTTCTGTGCTTTAAATAGTTACTAATCCTTCATGGTAAAGGAGGAAATAAATTGTTCTATGAAGAGACTCTAGAAGAAAACTTTTCTAAAAGCCAAATATATACATCCTTGAGGAGTGTAGAGTCAAAGTCTGATTTATATCAATTCCTTAGTTTAGAGCGTGCAGGACTTGCAATTTGTATGTGTTTTTCATAATGCTGCTCATATTTTTCCTCTGCTTATTCTGTATAATTGAACTTCTTGAAATGACAAAGGAAGCAGATTTTTTCATTAAACATCTGTTCACATTAGTACTTTTAAGTAGCATTCAAACAGTATTTAGTGTTATAAGTTTAGTACTAAAGTGAGTTTGAGCACAGCATGCACTCATCTCTAATGGGGTCAGCAGTGTGCTTGCAAGCCGCTGCAGCTTGCTTCAAAATGTTACCTGTTACCCTGGCTTGATGTGTACATAATGTTAAAATTTTGGAGAAGTTGTTCATGATAATGCACAAGTGGGATCCATAAAGTTCCTTACCATCCAGATGCTTAAGGTAGAAATGCAAGCAATTTAAGCTGACCTTTCTCCTAGAATAGTAACAACTATAAGGCAATAGTTGCACAGGCTTTTTTGCGGCATTCAAGCTGCATGTGCGGAGTACTTATTTAGCCCCATCTCAATCAGGATGAATTCTTAATGTTGACAATTTAAATAATGAGTCTTTGCTAACCCAGCTGATTTTGATTGAAAACAACGTAGTGTTGCATCTCCACCAGCCAATCCTAAATGGCAGCAACTTGCTTCAAAGTGATACACTGTGGTGTGCAGGGTGACCTGGGTAAAATGCTGCTCCAGTGGTAGAAGGTGGCCTCAGCTCTGCAATGTAGACTTAGTAAATTTTATGTAATTTTTGCAGTGTCTGTGAAATATCTCAAGTACCAAGAAAAAATACTTGATAGTTAAACCTAAAAATTAAAGATTTAAAGTACATGTATTTATGAAAAACAATGGACATTGCCATTGAATATTTTGTTACTAAGTGTAGGAAAAAAGGCACTGACACATTCTTTAAGTGATAATAGATATTTATTCATGAGGAAGTATGAATTAATTTGAATAAGTCAAATGAATTATTGCAATTGGTTTGCAAAGTGAAATGTTCCAAGTAGAACCAAGCTGTCTCATCTCTTCCTGGTGTCCTCTAGGGGTCTGCAAGTACTGCTCACACCTGTCCTCGCGAATATTCTTGAAGCAGACCAGGAAAAATGTTGGGGATTTGACCAGTTTTTTGCAGAGACGAGTGACATACTGCACCGAATAATAATCCACATCTTTTCATTACAGCAGATGACCTTGCACAAAGTTTATATTCACAACTATAATACGTAAGTGTTCTCTCTCTCTCTTTTCATTACTTTGCTCTTGTTCAGGCTAACAGCACTGTGACCTCAGATCACCACAGTTACAAATTCAGTAGCCTGTGACCTCTGTCACCGGTGTTACAAATTCAGCAGCCTTTCCTTGGGTACTTTATCTGAGGAAGCAAAAGGGCACAATTCTCCTGCATAGTCATAGTGCATATAGAAGCATGTTGACCAGACATAAAAATAAAGTCACTGAAGGTCAAATCTACTGATCTTAAACTTAGTCTTATTTAGCATCAGAACACAGACTATATCCTGGATGTGTTAACAGTAGAGGCTGATGTGTTTTCGCAGTAGAGGCCAACTCATCTCACATTTGTATGTGTTCCTTACTTACAAAGTAGTTTTCTGGAGTCTGTATTTGTCTCTTGCTTATCTTGTCCTCAAGCATGCAAAATGCATGCATTGTCTGATGTAAAACTCTCACAGGGGTTCTGAAGTGGTAATTGGTACAATTTAGGATCCTGATTTACATGGGGTTCAGTTTATGACCATTCTGATGTTAAAAGCTGTAAGGTATACAAATATACAAAGCCTTTTCTCTGCTGTATTACAGATAATACATGAGAGCATGTGTTTAATTCTAATACATGCATACATCCTGTTATTTCATTAAATGTGTAAATACATTTCTGTCCACTTCAATTTTTCTTTTCTAGTCCATCATTTTTCTTGTGAGAGAAACTGTTTCTGCAGAGAAATCCTGCTTCTATTTTTTTGTTATTATTTACATGTATGATTACCTATAAACTAGCTGTAGTCTTAAGAAGCTATAGTGTGCTAGTGCTGCACAGGAGGCAAACTGGTCCTTCCTGATAGTGTACTGAAGGTTTTTCTTCTTTGCGGGAGGTTTTGCTAGTTTGGTTTGGCTTGGTTTTTGGTTGCTGTTGTGGTAGGTTTTTGTGGTGGGGTTTTTTGTAGGGGAGAGATGTGTATTATAAGTTCTTATCCTTGTATCTGTTGGTTGCTGTAAATAGAATTCCAGAATGTCTTTGGTCTTCCTTATCACTGCTGTTTTAGGAAATAATCTGGCTATCTGTTAGCCTACAGGCTGAATTTAATTTTTTGACATGAAAAACACCAGATTTTTCTTTTGGAATGATCATCCATTTCCTTTGAAGAAAAGGGTACACCTTAGGAGACTTCAGTATGCTTCCTTCCCCTCATCTGGTGTTCCCTGTTTTTACTGACCTTCAGACCAGAGCAAGTTTGTTTAGACAGACGTGCTTTGGCAAAAAATCAGAGGTAGAAAGGAAGTTTGATATTTTGCAGGAAATAGCATTTATTTTTGTAAAACAGCAACCTAGAGCCTTAGGCAGCATGCTGCTTTTTTTCTACTTAGAAGTTAAGTGCTTTGTAAACTCAGTTCTTAATTAACCGGAATTAAAAGCAATTTTTATTAAATAATACAAAATCTGAATTATTGAACTATTGTAGAGTCTAACCACTACCAATTATATTGTTTGTATTATAGAGCTGCTATATTTCATGAGTTGGTCTACAAACAGACAAAAATACCATCTCAGAATCAAGAGCTGATATATGAAGGTCGGCGCTTAATACTAGAGCCTGGCAAATTGGCACAGCTATTCCCCAGAACAACTGAGGAGAATCCTATCTTTGTAGTAAGCAGGGACGCTGTGAATATTGTTGGATTAATCTATGAAGAAGGTATAGGAAAGTAATTTCCCTTTTCTTACAGCTCTCTTTTGTAAATAGTTTGGGTTACTTAATGTAATTGTTTTATGTCTGATATGTCTTAGAAATAGTGTTGGAAGTTTTCTTCTGTTGATATCTGAAGTTCTAAGTATACAGTCCAAGTTCCAAGTCCTTTGAACCTGAACATTTGTGTGCTACAATGTAGTGGTGCTTTATGGAGTTCCTTGCTTTTTTGAAGTGTGACACTTTAAACAAGTAGAAAGAAACATTATAGAAAGTAATTCAAAGCTGGTTTTTTTTGTTCCGTTATTCACTAAGTGGAAAGTCAAGTTTTACTTTTTTTTTTTTAATATGTCATGAATGTGGTTAGCCTTTCAGTTAACAGAGGAGGTCTTTACAATGTACATTTGGTCAGAAGATAAGGTAGTGCCATTACGGGGGGAAAAAAAAAAGGAAATTAATGTTTTGAATTTCCGTTCATCATTGAGAGGCTTTTAGAGGGGCCTATGCCACAGCCCTTTTTTATAATGATGAGCTGGAGGACATGGCTACTGGTGAGAGGTCAGTGTTGCTTTTGTCACACTATCCTAAATACTGACTGCTCAGGCCAGCTGGCACTCTCACAGACATGCCGAAGAGTATGGATAGGTGAGCTGTTTGTGGAAGGATCAAGAGGGCCTTTATATTGTGTCACAGAGCTTTCTGAAGGAGCCAGTGAGCATGAGAACAAAGAAGATAGGCTGATAGGGACTACCTGAGGTTTAGAAAAGCTCCTTGAAGTCCTGCCCTTAAGAACCTCAATGAAATTAGGCAGCCATGTGATAGAAAGAGAATGATCACCTATATGGGCAAACATGGGGCTGAAGAACAGAGACAAACAGTTGGCTCTCTCAGTGGAGAGAGATTGCTGGTGGAAACCTGCAAAAAATCTGTGCTGTGCAGCATGTTCAGAAGTGAGTCTGGAAAAGGAAGTACAATTTGCTGAAGATAGCAAGTTACTTAAAACACTTAAGACAAAGGCTGGTTTTAAAGGTGTGCATGAGTACCACATGATATTAAAAGGCATAAAAGCAGTATACAGGGTGGGGAGGGAAAACAGTCTGAACTTTTGAAGTCTCTTCTGGAAAATGATAAAATACAGATAACTTGTTTTATGTTTCAGTTTTACTTCCTAAAGTACCTCAACGTTACGATTTGGATGGGGATGCCAGTATGGCTAAAGTGAGTAATTATCATTTCAGATTATATACCTGTCTTGGATAATGATACTGAAATGAAAGCTACTTCATTTTCAAATTAATAATGTTAATAAAATGATTTTAATATGCTAATGAGGATTCTGGTAGATAGAAATATATTTAACCCTTGTTAACAAGGGATCTAAAGGTATATTAAAGCTGTACTTTATATACAAAATATGTTTTGGGTTTTATTAAAAAAAAAACCAAACCCAAAGTCCAGTCTTCTAAATTCAAAGTGCTCTGTTACTGTATAATTCGGTGTTGGGAGGAGAAGGAACCTGACACTGTGTAGCCCTGAAGTTAGTTAGAAACTTCATAACTTCACTTCTGATGGTGCAAAATTTAACATTAGAAAAATAACTCTTGCTTGATAGAGAGGAGTCTGTAGGACTCTGCAGAAGGGTGGAATTTCCTTTGCCTCTTAAAAGCTTCAGAATCTGTGGGAGACAAGTAAAGGATGTTTCATTCTTTTGGTTGTTTTTCTAAAACTACTGAATGTATGCACAGCCATGCTTGACTTTGTGATGGCCATTTATACATATGAAATACTGACTGCTGAGGAGCCTTGTATTCAGACATGGTAGTCCTGAAAATATATGTCCCTTTAAATACCAGTAATCTTGAAAATTAATAAACAGACATCAGTTGATACTAATTATTTAAAATATTGTAAAGTATAATATCTGAAATTTTGTTCTCAATTCTAAATAATACAGCAATCTTGTAAGTGAAATTGGGTAAATGAGGAGTCTCTAGCCTTAGAATTTAAAAAAGGGTCAGTTTTTACAAGTTCCTTGTGATGTATGTGCTTGATTCTTAAACTGTTGATGAAATGTGCAAGTGACCTCGATAGAAATAGTAAGTTGTGTCATTTTTGTTTGTGAAATTTGTTTTCATCCCTAACAGATGCTTCAGCATAACTGGAAAACCCATGTTTAGCTCTGCCTTCACAATGGGCATTTGGTTGTTACTAAAGCTTAGGCCAAGTTATGCATTTTAAACTACCATCCTCCTGTTGCTCTTTTATTAATCTGTGTTTCTTTGTTGTAATGTAATGTAACTTGAAGCAATTGTTAAGAGAATGCCAGATCAGTACTTATGTTGGGTTTTTTTCCTCCAGGCAGTGACAGGTATTGTATGTTATGCCTGTAGAGTTGCCAGTTCTTTGCTACTTTACCAGGAGCTGATGCGAAAAGGAATTCGATGGCTAATGTAAGCAATTGATTGCATTTTGTTATTCTTTTTTTAAAAAAATTGAAATATGCCTTGGTTATCAATACATAGTTCTATGATCTCTTGATATCTTGTGAGGTTTTGTTTATCCTTGAATAAGGATAGGCTGAATTTTCTCCATTTTTTCTGTCATTAAGGAAATTTTTTTTTTTTTTTTACAATAAAAGTTAAGGTGTTTGTGAATTTACTTTCTTTTGTGAATAATTTAATCTCTGGTAACATGCAGATACAATGCAACAGCTTGCACAAGGTATTTCTATATGAGGATTATGTTAATGCATCTCTAGCTGAAAACAATTCCTTCTGGCGGTTATTGCTTCAGGTATATTATTGTGTTACTGGTTGCTGGTAGGATGGCAGTTGAATACTTCTGTTATGGACTAATGCTTCACTTTTTTAGTGAAATAATCAAGGATGATTACAATGAAGTGGCTCATAAAAAGGCAGAGATTGTCATCAGGCTGGATTTCTGCAGCAGAAACATTGAGAAAGCTGAGAAAATGTGAGTAGAAGTACTACACCAGACACACTGATTTTTCATTATCATTTTTAGTGACAACAGTGTTGTAAGTTATGATTATTTGTAGTGGTTTTGCATATAAAAATTTGAGTCAGCGTGGATTTTCTGATGGTAATGACTTAAGCAGATTTAGTCATATGTGTTACTCAAGTTAGAGTGTTCATTTTGCTCCTTAACCCAATGAGAACAAATGATTATTAATGAGTGGTAACTGTGTGTGTTCTTTTTCTCCTTTTTTCTCTGACTCAGCTCATTTGCTCTTATTGACTCTAGAAGCTGTAGTAAAGCTTGGACGAAGAACCAAGTAGCTTTGCTTTCATTAGTGCTTTTGTCACTGAGTTTGTTTGCATATGACTTTAAATACTGCCCCCTTACACAGTTTTAAGACTGCACCATTTTCTGTGTGGAAGGAATTTTAATGTTGAAATATAATCCTGAGCAGCTGCAAAAAAAAAAACCCAAATAACCAAACCCATCTCCCCTTGTCCCTTTCCAAAAAAGGTGTTATTCTTATGTGATGTGACAGGAACTTTAAATACCACCTCTTCTTAGCATTCTTCTGTGGGTGGTAGTTCTCCTGTTCAACCTACTGCCAGTCTTCCCCAAGTGCTGTCTTAGTCTTAGGATTCTCTATACCTACCACCAGGCTGCTCTGAAAATGCAGATACCCAAAAGATGATTAACGCACACATGTGGAACCCCACTGGGTTTGCAAAGTAGACTTAAGAATAGACTTACACCTGTTGGAGCTGCTATGCCTGTGCAAATTGAACACCTTGTATGCAGTAGTTGTGGATGCCCAAGGGTTTGCCAGATTTGCTGTGTGTGTACCAAACCTACCTTAAAATCCATATGTGTCTGTATTGGCTTCAAAAACACCACAAAACTACAACAGTGGTATGTGAAGTTGGTGACTTGCAAGATAACACTATACTTGTGCAGCCTAGCTACAAATCATCAGGGCAGGAACCCAAACTCCTCTTCAAGCCCATTTGCACTAGTTGGCAGGACTAGATCTTGTTCAGGCTGTGTTTGGTTCAGATAGTTTCTTCCTTCATTCTGCCAGAAGAAAGCCGCTCAGAAGGAACCACTGTCAGTTCTGATTTGTGACTCTGGTGCACTCAAGAGTAACTCAGCAGCAGTTTGAAAAAAGATTACATTCATTTGCGAACTGGAGTAGTTCTCATATGTACAGAAATTTTCTATGTGTTTGTACATGGTCTCCTGGCCTCTTACAAAGGGGCAGGATTTTCAGTCTGTTTGACTTCATTAACTCCATAAAACTCTTCTAAAGGACATGTCCTCTTGTTTGTCCTTCCTTTTCAAGGCATTCAAAGCATGACAATGCAAAGTCTTTGTACTGAACTTGAGCAAAGTATGTATTTTTTGAAAGCAAGCAGTTGAGCTGTTTGTGACGTTGTTTTTAAAAATAAAAGGTACATGAGACTCAACAGGGAAAATATTGTCCTGAATAATTTATTTGGCACTTGTGCTATGGTCTTATGGAAGCTATCAGTATGAACAGATGGTCCTGCTTTCCCAGCCTGTAAGCATTTAACCCAGAAATGTTTCTCAGAAAAGGATTTTGGTGCACTGAAGTATTAGTTTGTTAATGACTACTTTAAATACCTTTAGTTTGGTAAGATTTTTAAAATTACTTGATGAAAGGAAGTACTTTTTCACTGCCTGTCAAGTACAAGTAATGAGACTAGAATAAAGAATTGAGGAATGGAAATTTCAAACTTTATTTTAACAGTTCCAATGTAGGAAAAAAATCAATGAATTTTTTTTTAAATCTAAAATGTTTCAGTTGTCAATGGCCACTTAAATTTGTCAGTTTCATGGTTGTTGCTTGACAGAGTAAGAGGCAGTTACTGAATTCAAGGAATACTTCCAGTGTATTCACTACTTGTTTATTTTCTTTTTTAACTGCTTTTTTTTGCTGGTCAGATATGAGAATTTGATGCAGATCAACTTGGAAGCATCAGAAGTGGATGAAATTTCAGAGATACACACAAAACTCTTGCGCGTAAGTGTCTAACAAAGTTACCCTGTCATTCTGAAGATGGTGTTTCTACAGAAAAAGCCAATAACACAGACTCTGAATTTTCTATGTAATTTCTAGATTGCCAGTGGTTGTTAAAATGTCCACACTAATGTGAATATCCTTCTGAAAACAGAGCAAATCCATTTATACTAGCTCAGTGTAGTGAAAGTAAGTTCTTGAAAATACATTCCTGTTTTCTAAAATACTCAAGAATTATAACCCTGAAATATATTTTACTTTGCTTTTTTTCTTTTCCATTTTTTTCTTTTTCTTAAGGAATTATTGACTATTTTGTTAGTTTTCTAAATATTTGCATACACAAATGCACTTCAGAGTGATTTCCTTTGAAATACGCGTCATGTTTCCAGACATGTAAGGAGAACTTGAAAATAACTTAATACACTAGGAGCAATAAAGTTCTCCATTCTAAAAGCAAAAGGTTTTAGAAAAACCTAAAAAAGGTTTTAGTGCATTTTTGATTTGAAGGTTGTATGAACTGCAGAGAAAGGAAGGTATGAGTTATGTGGATAGTTATTATACGAATTCTTAAAATGAAAGAATAAGGGTAGAAGTAAATGATACATGAAAGGTTGAAAGTTATTGTTGAAAGAAAATAAATTTTAACTAACAGAAATGCCAGTGTCAAATGTGATTCTTTCTTTAATAATATCTTGCTTTATCTGCTTCTAGCGAAGCCTAGGCAGATAATTGGACCTATTTCTTTAATGGAGATCAGTGAAACAAATGAATTTATAGTATTAATGTGCTCAAGTAATACTCAAGTGATTTTTCACTTTACCCAGTGATAAGATTGAACCTTCTTGCTCTTATTTAGCTCTCCAGCTCTCAGGGCATGATAGAAACTGGTCTTCAAGATATCAAAACCAAACTTTCTCCTGGTGGTTTACTGGCTGACACCTGGGCAAATCAGGAAGGCACGCATCCAAAAGACAGAAAGTGAGTAACTGTACTTACTGTTCTAATATGTATGGAATTCTGCATTGAGTTTTAGTTCATAAAACTCATTAATAGGTACTTGATTATATGTATAAAATATCTCATTTTCTTCCTTTTGTCGCTTTAGTCCAGAAAGGCTGCAGGCACTGCTGTCTTCCATCACAGACATCTACTATCAGTTCAAAAAAGACAAAGCAGAGCGAAGTAAGTAACTTACGTGATTCACTTTTAACATAAAATGTAATGCAAAGGGCAGTTCAGTCTTAGTTTGACTAGGGTGTTAGTGGTAGGTATGGAGAGTTAGCCACAGTGCATGTAGGTCCTTCTTCGTGTGATACCATGCTAAAGCCCATATGAATGAAACACCACTGTTAATAGCATTAAATTTGAATTGCAAGACTGGAGAGGAGGAAAAAAGTATATGACCACTTTGACCTATCAAAAGATGAAACTGTGTAGGAAATGGGTAAACCTAGTAGAGTTTTGCATAAATACAGCTAACAGAATTAGGTTGATAATGTCTGTCATCTTCTCTGATCCTAGGGCTTCCTTATAATGAAGAACAAATACACAAGTTTGACAAGTAAGTTTTGAAGTTACCTTTGGGAACTACCATGATTGCTTTCAGATCCTCCAAGTGCTCTTGTCAGTAACCCATTCTATTCCTTTTTATTGTAAATCGTCACCTCTTTAGGATTGCTTTGTAAGAAAAGGTCTTTTAAATATATTAAATATGTTGGGAGACCAGTGTATGATAATGAGGTGCTCTCTGTAGAGTTGTAGGCTGTAGAGTTTTTTCACTGATAAGCCTTCTAAATGCAAAATACCTGTTCATTATCTGGGCATAACTGTTTTATAGAAAGTACACTTTTTTCCTGTTTTTTTTTCAGGGAGGAAAAAGCCCGGAGTAAGATTGAAACAACTTTGTAGCTAAGGTGGAGATAATTTTCTACAGATGAGTAAAATATGGACCAGCTGAATGAAATTCTAGAATGATTTAATCTTACAAGAAATGTAACACACAAAATTAATTTTAATGCCATTCTCCATGCCTGTTTAAAATTGTCACTTTTACAAGGCGTCCATATTAAGCATCTGTATGTAACTTGTATCTCTAAACTCCCATAGTCAGCACTGATTCTATACTGCTGTACTTGTCTCAGGATTTATTAGTTCCTCATATGCAGATGCCTAATGCCTGTTAAGTTGCCCTGACATATCTGAGACATGCTCTGAGACTGGGAGGTAGGACACAAGTCAAATGGGAAGCCTCCACCTTTCTGGACAGGTGGTCAGAGGCAGGGCCGGATATCTTTGCTGGAGAAGAGAAGGTTGCATGGAGTTCTCCTAGCAGCCATCCAGTAGCTGAAGGGGGGACCTACAAGGAAGCCAGAGAGCTTCCTTGACTCTTACTCAGGAACTGCAGTGATAGGACAAGGAGTAATGGCTTCAAAGTGAAAGAGGGGAAATTTAGGTTGGATATGTTGAAGTCAAGTTCTTCTCTGTGAAGGTGACGAGACACTGGAACAGGTGAACAGAGGAGCTGCAGCTGCCCCATTCCTGGCAGTGGTCTATGACAGGGGAGATTGGAACTAGATGGTTTTTTTGGTCCCTTCCAACTCAAACCATTCTATCTCTAATGATACTAGATGCTTATGTTTAAGTAAATAAATTATTCTCCTAGTGGCTGATCAGTTGCCTGATTCCCTAGAGTTTGCTGAATGCTGCATGAATTTAGATACCACTTATGTAATTTTCTAAAAAGTCTTATTCTTGCTACCATGAGTGTGGCTTCACTGACAATTACAGATATAAAGCTGTCATGCAGAGGGCACAACCATGCCACTTGATTTTCCCATAGTGAAAGCTAAACTGAATAACTGCCAAGCAGAGGAGAGGATTTTCTGCTGCTAGAACCATGCCCTTGCATTAGTGTATGATAAACGTCAAATAAATATTTTTCATTTTCATGGTTTGAATGCTGGTATATTTTTTACCACAAGTATCTTCCTGGGACTGTACAGGTTTGAGATCCTAAGTCCATCTTTTTGTACTTGATTCACCCGAGGGAAATGGCAGTGGCTTTTGTTAAGGACTGTGTGCTGTTAGCAGCAGAGAGTGGCCTTTGTAATATTTACCTCTAGGCAGATAAGGGAGCAGCACTCAATTTGAATTTTTTTTCTAGTTGAATGATAGGTATACATTCCTGATGACAGTTCAGCTACACTCTAGCTAGAATTTAATTAACCAATATCTATCATGCAAGACTTAATGCAATACCAGAAGTAGGTGTTAGTCTGTAGTGTTCCACAATCCCTTACCCTTACTGGTGCAGTGCATAGCATGGTAAGGCGATTACACTGGGACTACTGTCTGCCATGCTAACAAGAATTGGATTTTGTTTTCCTTTCCTTTTCTGCTTGTTTCTTTTTCCTCTTGTCATAAAATTAGGCTGACACAAAACTCCTGTTTTTTTGTTCAGGCTGACACTGTTCTTTTTTTTACATGTATGTTACTCAGTGCAAAGTATTATTCATATATGCTGAAAGTTCCAAATATCTGCAGTAGAAAAATATGAAATTATTAGGACTTTTGTCCTTTCCATTTAGAATCCTTAAATATACCAGCTAACTCAGAGACAACATTTGACCATATATTCATATACAAATATGAATACAAATACAAATGAAATGCTTCAAATATTTTTTTTCTCCCTGCTAGGGAATATTTTTGAGACATAAATTGTCAGTTCCTGTAGAATGTTGAGTTCTTACACATTACAACAGCATGAATGTGAAGGTGGTTGCACAGATTTTAAGTCCACAAACCTTTCTCCAAATTTCAGAGAGTTAGAGGAATGAGGTTTTGAAAGCAGGATGACACTGTTTTGGTTGTTTCTGTGTTGCAGGCAGAAGCTATATTTGCATGCTACAAAAGCCATAGCTCTTTTCAAGGATGAATGTGTCAGCAAGTATGAAACGTTTTTGGACAAAGCTGAGGACTGGACAAGGCAAGCTATTGATTTCTTTAATATTTGGTAATGTTCTCTGGACCACTTTTATGTAGGCAGCTCTTAAAAGAAAACACTTTTTCTTTTAGGAAAATGCTGCACACAAGGAAGCAGTTACTGGCTCTCACCAACCAGTGTTTTGGCATTGAAGAAGAGGTGTCCAAATACCAGGATTATATAAATGAGGTAGAATGCTTCAAAATTATGTGAAGCATTTTCATACATAAAAATTTCCATGTATTTTCATGTCAATAGTGTTGTTTATAGTGAGTCTTACATTAATGCAGTTTTATTAAAATGCAGGGCTTTGTGGGTGCAGTATGTGATCTACAGTAGCTTCATTGCTGTGTCAGAGTGGACTACAGAACGGAGTTATTTTTTGAATAATTGAATAATGTGATTTTTTTGAATTGTGACTTGATTTTGGAATTCGGTGGCGTTAGTTTGGTTTGGGGTGGGGTTTTTTTAATTTGGGTGGATTTTTTTGGTGAGGCTTGTGGGTTTGGATGTTTTGAGGTTTGTGGATTTGGGGTTTTTTTGGTATTGTTAGCTTTTCTCCCCCCAAAAAATCAGTGCAAATGTATGTGGGTTCACTGGGAAATGTTCTGTGCAAGTGTTACCATAATATTTTCAGAGGACCTAGAGGATTATCCTAATTCTCTTAGGAAGTATAAAAACGCGACTTTCATAGTCAAGATTATGGGATACACACTCAAGGATGTTAAACTAATGATTTGGACGGTGACTGCAGGATGCAAACTTATCAGAATTACCTCAAGATTGAGAGAATAAGAGCATTTTTGTGTAGTAAAATTCTTATTTTTTGGAAAGGAGAGATAAATGAAAGAAAAGTCCTTGCTAAGTGTAAAATCGGTTTAGGAATGGTGGGACAGCAGCATTTTACCTGTTACTTGTATTTTAGTAGCACCACCAATCCATTGATTAGGATCCAATTGCCCTAGGGATGTTTACAGACAAAACAAATAGGTTATTCTTCCTTTCCAGAATTTATTATGAAAGTATTAGATAGAAAGATGGAACAAACTGGTGAAGTATAGGTTGTGTCAGTACAAAACTTGCTGTGATGTTCTCATCTTAGAACATATCAGCCACCATACTGTAATGAATTTATAAGGTATCACAGCAATGGAGAATTTAATAAAGGATTTTAAGGTGGGCATCAAGATATACATGACAACTTCTATTGTAACTTAAATTTCCTTTTTATCTGTTACAGTTACAAGATGCCCTGCCACAGAAAATGTTTGCAGCTTCCAGTGGGATGAAACATACAATGAATACAGTCTATCCAAGCTCAAACACATTAGTAGAAATGACTCTTGGGTGAGAATTTCGTAATGGGATTGATGTAATATTGTATACTTGCTATACAGGGAAATTTAAAAAAAATTAACTGACTTAGTGATTGCTGTATTAAGATCAAGAATTTTACATTGCTATAGTGGTGGCACAGATTTGGAAGTGAGTGGGGGACAGCAATGGCAAGTTGCTGGAAACTGTGGTGGTGAGTGATCAGAGCAGGTAATTATCCCTATAAAAACTGTAACCTTTCTTTTGCTTCTGGTTACTACAGAATGAAGAAACTAAAGGAGGAAATGGAAGGTGTTGTTAAAGAGCTGGCTGAAAACAATCACATTTTGGAAAGGCAAGCAATTACTTTCCCTTTTGGGGCTGAAACTAGGGGCAGGCTTAATTTGGTACATTCTATAGATCCAGAATTTAAACTAAGGGAACAATTCTATAACGTCTTTAACTGTGAATATATTTTGAACTGTTCAAATGAGGTGTAAGAAAAAAAAATTCAAAACCTTGGAACATTGCTGTAAAATAATTCTGACACAGCCATTTTTGTGGCATTTTTGTTTCATGTTACTTTGGTTTAGCTAATAAAAATTCCTGTTGCAGAGACAGATCAATTCTGAATTTAAACACAATACCGTTGCAGCAATGCAGTGGTGTCTTAATTGCTCAGTTTTAGATGTTATTTTTAACAACTGTGGAGTTACACCAATCTGAATTAATGATTTTGCAGTTTTCAGATTGTTTAAATAAAGTAAGAGGCAAACATGTTTCTTACAATTCTGAGAAGGTATTGTCATTATCACATACAGACTGATGGTGATTTTTTCCTATGATGATGAGAAAATACATAAAAATAAACATCTCCTGAAAGTTCCAAGGTAAATTGCTGATAGAGTGGAGTTTAGCTTCAAGCTGAATTTTTTTCTTTTTGTTCCCCACTCCCAGTCCCATACTTGCAGCACAGTTTCCTCTCTTCCATCTTCTTTGCAGATACAAAAGTTAGGTACAGATGCCTCCGTTGGCATGTGGCAAGGGAAAGGAAAGCCCCATAAATAAATTAAAGATTGATTCCATAAACTAGTCAACAACCTAAAAATATACTGTTTTTTTGGTTTAGATTTGGTGCTTTGACTAGGGATGGTGGCCTGCGGAACGTGGACTGTACCTAGATTCCAAAGGAGCCGAAGAGGACTTGTAAATTTTTTAAAAGGGAAAAAAATACCATTGGACAGTTAAAGGCAGATAATAAATCTGTATCCAGGTTTTTTTTTTTTTCCTTCAACAACTGTAATATTAAAGAAAATGTAAATATGTATAATATGTAAATACAAAAGAAATATATATCTTTTCTTGGTCACTTTTAGGATAGAATAACTTCTGGCAGGGAATTGAGCCCCTTGGGAGGATCTCTGAGGAGTCCTAAAGGGAAAAGTATTGTTGATGAAATTGACATTTGTCTACTTTGAATTATGCCCTTTTTTTCAGAAAGCAATTTAGTCTTCATTGCAAGAGGACTTGCAGTACTCCAAACCACTCTTGTGTAAAGGGTGTTCTGGATTTCCTTTAACAACCACTATTATGTAGGAGTCTAGCTGAATGACTTTGATCATCACTGAACATGACGAGCGTTTTAAATGAGATGTTTCTAAATGACTGTGAATAGGGACTAAGAGTGCAGATAGGACAGAACAGAAATGCATTTCTCTTTCCTTCACATCCAAACTGTTAGTTCACTTCAACTTGAGAAAGCAAATTCACAATATTTTTTTAAGTTCTCTCCATATTTGGTGCTATGTTGTCTGTAATCCCTTGACTGCTCAATATATGGAAGTTTTGCACTCCAGCTTGTCAGAACGAATGTAAAAATTCTTTTTTTGGAGTACAGCATTTTCAGACTTTCCCTGAGATTTTGTTGCTCACCACAACAACAGTGGTACTTAAAACAGCTTCTTCTTAATCTTATTTGCAGGTAAAATTTTTTAAAAAGGTTAAAAATTTGGTATGAGAAGAATTTGTGGGCAGTCAGTAACTGAATAGTGGAAAATAAGGTACCAGTCTAGATCTTTAAATGGGACCACTCCCACTACTGACTTACAACTGAGGTACAAAACTTTGATGAAAAATTTAGTAAGACTGTATATTTATTTTCCAGCATCAGTAGTTACTACTTTCAGGATAGAAAGTACATTAGTGGGTTGCAGAGATGCAGAGTGAAACATTCTGCTCCAAAATACACAGGAGAAAGAGAACAGGAAAACAAAAACTCTGGAAACATACTTTGTTTGGATACTACAGATGTACATACGTGTTTCAGATGAGCATGCAAATATTGCAGAACTCATTGTTTCCTTGTGGAAACCTTGCCATGGATGTTCACTGGTGTCCAATAGCACTTCTCATTGCTGCATTACACTTGTAAGAGCTGGACCAAGTATATTTAGAGTTTTCCATAATTACTGGTGGAACATTTAGATGGAAACTAAACAGTATCTACCAGTGATAGCATCTGGTAGTTTTGTGATGCTTACTCCCTGCTTATCTGTCTGGGTCAGAGCACAAAACATTTTCATTTCCTTTTTAGAAAATATTTGGAGAGAAACTTGGGGAAATTTATAAATGAGTGTTTCATTTTAAAAGAAAAGCAAATTCACTTGCCTTGATGTCCAAGACCTGCTTTCCAGTGTCGTTGGTGAGAATCAAAAAAGGGAAATCAAACATTTTTGCACACATGTGAGCAGCTTCTGTCTTTGTCACCCAAAAAATCTAGCTATGCAAAAGGAGTGCAACAGTTCGTCACACATCTCACCTTGGCATTCTTAACAGTTTTAAAATACTGGAATCATGTCTAACTGGAATGTTTTAATGCCTGCTTGTACATTTGTTCATCCATATCCACAGTCTCACTGAGTATCAGTAAAACACATGAATAAATGTTAAAAGAATTGGGCTCTCTAGCTGTGCATAAACTGTATTTTGTTTCCAACATTGTAACACTTTGTTGTTTCAAAGTTCATAATCTTGACAGTAATCAAATGCTGGGTGGAATTTATTGTTTCCAACTTCCTTATACTGAAGCAGTCTGAAAAAGAAAATTAGTTGTAGTAGAAGTATAGTCTGTATGTTGAAATATGTGCAGCATTCTTTTACATATTTGAAAATGTTTTGTTATATTTTATGTTCATTTTAAACATTGCTGGTTTTAGTCTTGCTGAATACATCAGTAATCTTAATCATGTTAAAATTTCTTTTTCTAAAGCCATTTTAACAAATCAGTAGCTAAGGAACTTGAAGTAATCAGTTCATAATCTTCTGATTACATTATTATGAAGCAAATAATTTTTCAAGTCAAAGCATAGTGTATGGTACCATCAACTTTTTGCTCAAGCTAAGTGTCCTGATGCTATGAGTCATGCTACTGATTTGCCAAAAGAAGTAATAGAAAGTAATATATGGTTCTTCTTCCTGAAGCTGGTTTACTGGTTTGGGGGGTTTAGCTGAATATATTAATTATCTGTTACTTGAACAAACCTGTCTTTGTATGAATTGTGAAAATGCATGAGTGAACAGCTTAATGGCATAAATACATCATCAACCACTTATTGTACAGTGTGTACTTCTTCCTTTTCATAATTTAATTTTCTGTTAATTTCAGGATTGCCTTATGAGTTTTATTTCCTTGTAAGCACAATAGAAAGCCTGAAATATGAAGCTGCAAATTGCAGCTCAGTTTGCATTATCCAGCTGTTCAGAAAATGTGCTCTACACAACAGAATCACTAGCATAGGCTGTATGGTAGAGCCACTAATTCTTCTAATTTTTTTTTAACTAGTTGGTTGACATGTGTTCTGAAGAATGTTAGTTCTTTTAATGGTGGCAAAATTCCTAGTCTCTGCTCAGTATGAAATTGTTCACTGGTAGAACTCAGTTCTAATGTGGTCGGTCACTGTAGAAGTGGTAATTGTAGAACAGTTCTGGATAGTCCTGAGCAGAGCTGGATAAAAAGGGGAGTTGTTGGCTGAAAGAAGAGACTATTGGAAGAAGGGGGAAGAAAAAGTCTTTGGTGATCTACAGGTTCTTTCAGAAGATCACCGTTGACTGTGTCTGTGGTGAAAGGGTTATAGATTATTAATATATACTGCAGTGTAAACAAAAAACCCCAGCCTACAACTTTGGAGGAATCTTTCTGATGTTGAAGAGAGGCAAGTGCTGAATACATTGTCCTGGGAACAGCAATACCGTTTGAAGAGGGTTTATAGGAATAGGTTAACTGGTGGGAGCTCTTGCTACTGCTTCTGCCACTGGCAAGGCTTCACAATCTTCTGATTTTCTGTGCCCTAAACAGCTTCTTTTTTTTCATCAATCACAAAAAAAAATGTGGTAGGGGTAGCATCCCTCAGTGGAGTTGTCTATTTTGTCACTGGTACGAGCTCCGGGAGTAGTTGTAGGTGCATATCTTTTGGAGAACTTGGCTGCCTATGGGCAATTAAAGCCGGCAGCTGCAGGCTGAGCTGCTGGCGTGCTGCAGACAGGGGCGCGGTGCAGTTCTTCAGCTTGTGTTCCGCTGCTGGACACTTACACAAGTGTTGAATGAAGGCTCTAACTACCCATCCAGGTGTGGGTTATGGCACCACTGCCCAGCCCAGGGAAATACTTCCCCCAGTAGCTGCTTTAAGGAACTGAGGCAGATCATTTTAATGGGAACCTACTGAAGCGCATCACCAGCTCTTGTCAGCTCCCCCTGTGCCAGGGGCTGCTTCAGCTTCCCTGAGTACGTTTGTGCCGAATGATGCGGAGTTTGTGCCTGCCGGGTGCGGGGCCGGCAGACTGGCGAGAGGACTCGGGAGGTCGAGGGGAGGACGCGGACGCGGTGCGGCGCTTCCTTCGGCCCGCGGGTGCCGTGTGAGAGAGGCGGGCAGAGGCGGCCGGCGCGCCCCGCTCCGCATGGCGGCTGCCGCGCGGGACCGGCGGGAGAAGCCTCGGCGGGGCCGGGCGGGGCCCCCGCAGCCGCCGCTC
>VZRF01015248.1:138975-154866 GCA_013396875.1 Vireo altiloquus | reverse complement strand
CGGCGGGGCCGGGGGGACGGGAGACCCTCAGAGAACCGAGGGGCGCGGGGCCAGGCCAGGCGTCTCCCGCTCCGCGCCAGGAAACGCGTGCCTCGCCCAGCCCCGACGGGAGCCAGGGATTCGCCATGTGCAGCGTTGGAGCACGACGGCTGCCGAGCGGGAGCTGAACGGCCGGGACAGCGGCCTGGCATGGGGGTGGATGCAGGGTGACCCGGGTAAAAGTGCTCCGTCCCCACCCGACAGGAAGGTAATGCGTGTCGCAGGGTGTGGGGACTGCTGCTCCGAGGGGTTCCTGTGTGCTCCCAGCCCTGCCAAAAGCCATGCGCTCTGCTCCCTGTCCGTCAGGGTCAAGCCCAAGGCACGGCTGTGTTAGAGTGTCCCATGTACACAGCACGTACGTGTCCTTTCACTCTGCGGGCTCCGGTTCAGAGTAGGCAAAGGTGCGTTTTCCTGCGTAGAAAGCAACTTTCCTCTTTTGCACTCCTTTCATTACCACTGCCATGCTCTACAATACGATGATTTAATTCACCACCTAGCTCCTGTCTTTTACAGTAGGACAACATACATAATCTAGTGCTGGTGAAAAGTCCTCTTTTGCCATCCCTTGATTGATTGATTGAAAAGGCTTTGGCCACGTTGTTGGGCTTCGTGCTAACCTCGAGGGTGATTTCAACATAGAAGTCCATGGGCGTGTTCACTTGGCTGGCTGCTCCTCACCCGCGGCTGCAGTGCTGCTGCACCCTCTAGGACAATATAGTGCTATCCCTAGTGGTGTGGCATGTTCAGGTGTGTGGTTTGCTTTTCATTTATGTCACTGAGCCTTTGTTTAACAGCTGATATTTGAAACACAGTAAGAAAGGTCAATCTTTTCCTTTTTTTTTCTGTCTTAAGGAGATGTGATAACCTCATACTGTCCTCTGCTGAAAAATATAATTTCTGTTATGACACACTGTTCTCACAGTTACACTCACTTTCAGTAGCTCTGTTTTTACAGTTACTCTTGGAATGGAAATACTTTGGCTGTGAAAATAAAATACATTTTGTCATTTGCATTAGTGCACTGTTTGTTCTGACAGGATGTGTAGTGCACTGATGTGAAAATAGACCTTAGAAATAATATTTTTTTAATGATCAAATGCTCTACGACAAGAACTTCAAATGTCACATTGGATTATGTATCTTCCAGCAACATTTTCTCTGAACAATTACAGCTTGCAATGTTTTTCCTTCTCCTCTGTGACAAACTCCATTTTTATGAAGCATGGTACTTCCAGCTGCTCTCTTAAATTGCTGCTTAAGTTGCAGAGGAAACAGTCAACTTTTATGATCTAGCTTGAATATAATATTTAGAAGCTGTAAAGCGCTATGGAGATGAAACACCAGCTAAAGCGCACAAGGGTTGCTGTGAGAACCTCTGTTCTTGCCCACTTGGCAGGCACAACCGATGAGCCAGACTGGTGAACAGATCTGGCTGATAAATTGGCTGAGGGCAACAAAAGTAGGGGCTGAGTCAGGACAGCTCAGAGACCTGAAGGGACTTGTGACTGGCTGCCATCCTAGCTCTAAATCAGAGCCGCTAAATCCACTCTGGCCAGACATCAGTTTGCACCCAGGGTCACAGGCTCTTCTGTGAGCAAGTGAATGTATGAGAGAAAGATGTCCCTTGCTTTGGGAAGGCAGCAGATATGGATGTGCTCAACGTCTAAAGTGTGTCTAGACTGGCCTTGAAAGCTGAATTGGATACATCCAGGACTACAGCTGAATTTGTGGCCTCTGTGAAAATGCCACGGTCTCCTTTGTGTATCCCTTGCAAAAGAGAGATTATAACAGCGGTTAGAAGTACATTTCAAAGACTTTAATCTGTCTGGCAAGGTGTGACAGTGCTGAAAGTTTACCAAATAAACCAGGTTTTCCAGAAGCCACTATATCATCTAAAAAGCAAAACACAACAGCATCTTCCAGATGGGCCACTGCTAATGAAGAGGGAGCTACATACTAAATTCTCATTATTCTGAGTCACAAAGACATAAATACTATATTTATTTAAATTACCCTCTGAGTATTTGTTGAAGTCAATTCTCACCAGATCATTGCCATTAGACATGATCAAAGTCAGAGGTGGTGAATGTGGTGACAAGAATAAAAAGGCATGAGAAATTTCCTCTGGGATAGGGAAGCAGTCAAAGAGCACATCAAAGGAGAAATTTTAAATTATTCAGAGACAGACTTTTTTTCTGAAAGAGAAGTCTTTGACTTCTCTATGGGAATGGGGATTTCTTTGAGTATCTCTGTCCTACCTTCCCCACAGTGGGTAGGAAAAATTTCCGAGCTGAGCTTCAGTAGAGGCTAGACTTTACTCTTATCATTTTTCAGTGGGTCTGTGGTTGTCTTAGGGTTTTTGTACACTCCTTGGTGCACATCATAAAGTGAGGTGGAATCCCTGAACTACCAAGAAAAGGTCTTTCTGCCTTTTGTGTGATTTTTGTTTGGATTCAGCGGTTTTCAGGCTTCTGATAAAAATTGAAAAAATACTTTATTTAATTCAGGGAAGAGAGATCAGAACAGAAAAAAAAAAGTCAAGATTAATGATTGTTTCAATGCAGTGCACAAGGTGCACATTATTCAAGCAACTTATTTCTTGAAAAGAAGTAAGGCAATGCTGATATTCCCAGCCCAAGAAGAATGCCAAGTGTAATGAAATCCTTCTGAAAAGGATAATTTGTAGTATCTGACCTCTTGCTGTTGTTTTGGATTTCTTTTCAAGAGTGGCTTAATTGGTTTAGCAGTCCAGGCTTGCTCGGCTATTCACCTTTTCAACTCTATTATTTGGGGTAAAGACCTGGTGCAGATGCAGAATTCCATTTGAATTCCTTTGTGCCTGACTTCCCTGCACAAAGTTGTTTGAAACAGAAGCAGTTGGGATTATTCCAGTTGATATAATGGAATGGTGTACAGTAAAGAGTGGGCTTTGTTTTCTAGCATTCAGTTTTTCTCTCAATCTGAAGGTAGTCTGGAGTGAAAATTCTCAGTGCCTTGTATCTTATTGATGATGTAGTGTAGTAGGTTGTTGCATTGTATCAACATGTGATTTGGCATTTGAAAAATGAGGTGTTTATCATGGTTTTGGATGAAAGTCTATACTGCCAAGCTATGAAATACAATTTCTGAGCAGTTTTCCTTCCCCGTAGTGTGGTGAACAGACTGGGTGTACATAGGTGGTGGGAGTGTGAAAGGAATTACCTTGTGGACTTCCTAGTTAATTTCTGTAACTTTTCTTTTAACTTGGGTTTTACACTTTTCCATTGAACCAGATGAAACCAAATGAAACCTTTTCAGAAGTTCTATTCTTCGCTTAAGATGATATAGAGAAATTACAGGTCCTACCTGACTTTCTCTTTAAACTTTATAAAGATATTTAGGCAGATGGTTTAGAGGTACCATAAAAACCAGCTGGCTCCTTTCCTGTATTTAGTGATGGGGCACAGTTGGAAATTCTCTTCTCTACACCTTTGTTTTTACCCAGACTTTGTTTTTTGAGAAAGCATGCCCTATGGAGTGTACAGCTCAGTGTCAGGGCCTCTCAGGGCCTTCTCTTTGTTTTTTCTCTGCTGAAATGGGTATTTTGGTGGGAGCCTTGTTCAATTTCTAACATGTTTTTATTATTGGCTCTGAATATTCAGTAGCTGACTCCTGCTTTAATGCAGTCAAAGAACAGAGTTGTTATGCTTTAATATGTAGTATAGCACTCCTACTACAAAAATTTTAAAATATCTGTAAAAACAAACAACAGAACAAAAACCTTAGAAAAATATAGCATGTATTATCTAAATACCTACTAACTGTCAGGACTAGCAAAGAAATAGATTCCCCTGTAGAGAGTAAAATATGAAGGAAAGGAGCAAACACAGAGATTAGTGGGTTTTTTTACTTCAGAAAGATACTTTTTTGACCACCAAATTTGTGTAACATATGTTTTATTGTTTTTATGTAAGAGAATAGACATTGTCCACTATCGCTGCAGAAGGACTACATTCATATTTAATTGCATGTAATGAGGGGGTTAAGTTGCTAAAACTACAAGGGTTACTACTTGAATTACCAAAGCCGTTCAAAGTTGAAGGAGCCTCTTAAAGTTTTATCTAATAGAGTGAGCACTTGGCATCAGATTAGAAATAATGGTGGTGGGAGTCTGCTTCCCTTTCCCATTCTTTCTGCAGAGAGTTGTTTAATGGTGCACAGTTCTCCCAGTGCTTTATATTTTCTTTAAATTCCAAAATTACCACATCTTCTCAGAATCCTTAGAGACTGAAGCAGCAGGAGGTGACAGGGTTTGGGTTTGCTGGTGGAGCTCAGCTCAGAGAAAGCCCTGTTTTCCTACTTGTTGGGTTTGAAGGAGCGTGGGTTGTCTGCTACCTCAGTGGTGTGCTGGAGCTTGCAGGGCTGGTAGAGCTGGAGAAAAAATCAGTCCCTGTGCAGTGCAGTGGGCTCTGTGTCCCGCACCGGGCAGTGGACTCTGCCCAGCATAGGGTGGAAGGAGAGGTGTGGAAATGGAAAAAAGCAGCAGCTTTGGTGGAGCTTGCTCTTCAAGAGTAATGCTTGCTGTCTTCCTCAATCCCACTCTGCCTCCTGGGGCGTTTCTGTGGTCCCTGTAGCCACAGCAAGGTTCTCACTGCTCGAAGCTGAGCTCTTTCCCCTGCTGTTTGCAGGGAATGGTAACTCCTCACTGAATGCCTTGGTTACAGTGGATCCTGTTTTCTTGGCTTCTGACATTTCTTTTTTTGTGTGAGTCCCATCTTCCGCTCCTAAGACACACACTGTCCCATGTAGAAGCTTTCACCTGTTTCTGAGCACCTTTCCCCATCTCATGAATAAATGGTTAATTATTAATTATGGTGTTCTTCAGAGTCTGGGTGTCCCCGATGCAACCCTAAGAGGCTGCAGAGAATACAAGCAGTTGTTTTCAGGTTGCATGGCAGTGAAGAGAAATGTTCAAAATCACCCTGTAACATTCATTTGCCGTCACTGAAAGGCTTTGAAAATGCTCTGTGGTTTTCCCATTTGTCTTCCTCACACTCTTTGGAGCCACTCTGGGAGCTCCTGCAGAGGATTTTTTCAGTGGGCAGGATCCTCCTCTGCCCAGGGCATCTTGACACGGAGGTACCCTGTGTTTTGTTTCACTTGTAGGGGGAAGGACTCCAGATGCCAGAAGGCTTGATTTCAAACAAACCAGTATTTGAGAGATGATGCAGGAGTAGAAAGGGGTCTGCTAATGAAAAAGTGATAAAACAGGTTTTTTTGCAGGCAGTGTTCCTAACCTTGAATGTATTCAAGATACATAGTAAAACATCAGAGCAATGATGTGTTTAGAAAAGCAAAGATCTTAATAATAAAAATATTGGCATTACTTGCCAGTATGATAACTCCTGATGATCTACTTGGAGAAAGTCTTGGGGAACCAAGGAGAAACTTGATGTTGTCATGGGAAAGCTTTGAAGAGCTTCCTGTGACTTGATGCTGGTTTTATACAGTTATACTGTAAGGCAGTGGCTAGAAGATAGAGGCCATGGAATGCACAATCCTAACCTTGACTCCACAGCTTGGGCAACAGATGTATTACTGAAATGTCTTTGTAGGGCTGATAAGAGGAAAAGCTGGCAAGGCTTTTGTAGTAGCAAAGAAATATTGCTAAAGTCTGCACCGTGCGTGCACCTCAGTTCTAGCCAATGATAGCTAAACTTAGGGCATGAGAACAGAGGATATTAACCAATTATGCTTTGTGCTATAGCGCGTGAACAATGTAACAAACTATAAATATGTACAACATTTGACAATAAATGAGCAAGATGCATAGCTCATATTGGGTCGTTCTCTTGGCTCTGGCTGGATTTTCCTACATTATACCATGTTCAAAGTTCAACAGATTAGCACTGCTTGGGCTGGAGTTTGGGTCACTGTGGGATGTAATGATACAGGAGCCTTTTAAATTGTGTTGTGCCTGCATGCTATATACATATTGCTAGTATCTATGATTTTAACACACTGGAGAAAAAGGTAAAACTGAAGGTTTTACTGGGTAATGTGTCTTTTTGTTAAATGACTAACATAATTGGGGAATTTTTGCATTTAGGGCTAGCAGTAGGAGCTGTTGGCCACTCTAAGTCCTTAATAGGGAGTATGCTTGTACAGGAAGAAGCAGTCCCCACTTTGAATTGCTATGAGCCAAGCAGACAGAGATGCAAGCACTGACATATTAAGTAACTTTTTGAAGGTTACCCATTAAGTCACTGGTCAAGCCAGCATTAGAGCTCAGCTCTTGTCCAGGGACTGTTGTCATCTCTTCCTTCTGTTGTTAAGTGTTGTTGGCCAGAAATGTCCAGCCTTCTTGGAAGACTCTCTTTATCCAGACAGTGAAATGCAGGTCGGCAGTGTGCTGGCAGGGTGCCTTTAGGAGCTGCTAGACATGCCTGTTTTCTCCACACTGGTCTGAGTACTGAGGAATGCCTTTTTTATTTTGCTCAGTAAAGGAAGAGTGCATTGTGTACAGAAGCTTGGGTGCCATAGCCTGACAGTGAGTGTAGGAGCTCGGAAGAAAGTATGAAGGGCTACGGTGAAAGTCCTCTTGTATTGTATTTTTCTCATACTCCTGTTCTAAACATTCACTTATTATCTAGTAGCTGCTATGGCTAAAGTGAGAAACATCCTACTCTTTTAAGAGAGAAGAAATGTACAAGGTGCACGCTTTTTAATCTCAAGTGCAAACAGCATGTAATCACTCCTACTGCAACACAGCGATCTAAAGAAGGATGGTCATAGCTTGCCTGCACCTTAAAAATGATCAGATTTTAAGCAGACCAGATTAGGATGAACAAATTTACTGTTTTGGCAAAGTTTAACACATGTTTTTCTTTTTCTGCCTCAGTCTGTTTTCTCTTAATGATAGTTCCCTGCAAGCTCTCTCTGAGAAGTCTACTAATTTTGGCACAAAGTCACCCAAAGCCCACAGGCAAGTTGGTCTGTCGTGCGCTGAGTCAAATCCTATGTGTCAAAGTATGTTACAAGGCAACTCAGTATCTTCTCTCCAGTTTTAGCCTTGAGTTTTATTTTTCCTGTACTATAAAGTGTAGCTGTTTACATCGAAAAGCGGTTTTCCTAACGACTGTTCAATAATTTACCTGAATTTGCTGCTACTAATATAATAAAGCTAAAATTAACATGAATCTGTTATTTTCACATTGCACTACTATTCTCTGCATCGGGCCTTTTAATCTTATATTCAGCTTTAATTTTGAAGCACAAACCTACAGACATACAGTAAATCTGTAACCAAAGTACGTTAAAAATGAACGTGTGCAGCACGTTGTGCCAGCAGCAGTCTCCAGGAGAGAGTGCATTACCTTCCCGATGCTCAGCTGCACCACCACAGCAATGCCCTCCCTCACACACATCCATCACAGTACTGTGCTTGTCCTGCCTGCCTCTGCACATTCCCAGCATCTGGAGAAGAACAGAATGCGAATTACAACAAATTTTACAGGTTGAAGTATTTGAAACAAAACAGGGAATGACTGGACAGTACAGTGGACGATAGTGAAAAGAATCAAGAAGAAATATTGCTGAAATACACAGAGAGACATTCTTTTCCATGTAACAATGCAGGAAAACATTTATTTACATTGTATATATTGTAGAGTTAAACAGGTAGCCCTAACCAGGTATGAACAAACGTGCTTTGGAACAGTGGTTTTCTTCCTCAAAATCCAGGATACGTTTCACTGGAGCTATTGCTGAGAAGAAGCCTTCCCACTCCTTACATCTTAAGGGGAGAAATCCAATTATTCTTCAATAATAGTCACTATTAGATCATTGAATCTGATAACAGATGTATTTCACATCAGTTTGAATACTACAGTTCTTCAATTTCTACCTTTCAAAGGGAAGCAAGGTTTTGGAAGTTGCAGATTGCCAATCACTGTTTAATTTTTAGTCCTTTTTTTTGTGTGTGTATGTGCAGCTGCTGAGAATCAAAAGGTTTTTTTAGAAAGCTCACAAATATAGCCACTTATTTGGATTAGGGAGGGATGAACAGCTGAGCTGGAAATTGGAAGTATTGTGCTAGTTTTGCTGATTTAAAGTCAAATACAGCAGGTTTTTTTCTTTTCTTTCGGTAGTTGTGTTCTTTATAAACTTCCTAGCAACTGCACAACCTTGTCACACATCATGATGTTATAAATGATGTTTTGATATGAAGTCACCGTTGCTGTGTCTTGACAGTGTTATGGTAATGCAGTACTGCTAAAGCCCAGGGACTGGGTAGGCAGGACCCTTTTTTTAATAGTTGGATAAAATTTACTCTGGCATACAGTTGAACAGAGTTTAAGGAAGGTTCCAGCTTTTGTTCATAATTTCTAGGTAAATATGTTTCACATGTTCCATTGTTTCAGTGCATGGGTACAGTGTTTCTCTCTTCATAACCCAGTTCTGGATTGAGAAAATCTCGAAGTCTGTTTCAGATCTCTGTCAGGCAAAAAAAAAAAAATAAGTGAAGTGAAAAGTTTACAGAGGTCTGGAAGTCTCTTCCTACTTCTCTGGAAACTCCAGGTCCATTGATATGGAAAAAACCCTTGTGAAGGCTGGCTTGTGAATACTTCTCCATACTGAACTCTGCCTAGTGACATACATCCACATTGGGACAGGTTGGAAAGATACCACCTTGTTTTCCGGATACATTATTGCCTACAAAGAAAGCAAAACCTCCTTTTGAGTCCAGTTAAGAGGGACATTTGCTGACATGGACAAGCAGATATTCCTTAATACATCCAGCTTTTCCTACACACAGTTCCTACTGTGAGTAGGTGTGTGGGATTCTTTGTTCCTGAAACCAGACTGAGTGGAGAAGTTGCAGCTGAAGTCAAAGCAAATGAAATCCTTTACTCATCCCAGCCATTTGCTGCCTGAGAGCTGGGAGGAGTTGAAATGGCAGTAAGTCCTCACTGAGGAACAATGTTTTTCTGCTCTGGAGCAGAGAGTTCTGCATCTGTCCCACATCTAGCACCATTGTCGGTGCTCCTCCTGATTATTAGACTTCATTTTTATGGTATCTCAGCACTGCTGTGTTTCTCTCAAAAACACTTGTTAGCAAAGAATTTGCTTTTAAAGTATATAAACTCAGTATACTCCAAGAGAGTACTTCCAGTCAAACACTGCTGGTTGTTTACAGTTCATTATTCAAGAGTATTTAATGTAGCAGTGAAGATTTGGGGGTATATACCCCTGTTGGGTGTACTATTGGGGTGTTTTTAGCTCTGGCAGTGGGCATGGGAGGGCTGCAGTAAGGCAGCCCCTGGGTCATTGTGTATCCCCCTCTAGTATATTGAGCTCTGTATTTCAGGGTAGACAGGGACATGTCTAAACTGCTGGGATGTTTCATGCACCCCTTTGCTTTCCACCTGCTGTGCACAGGTTTCCGTGCAGAAAGTGAGTTGGGAGGCAGATGTAGAGAGCAGCGTGTTGTGCCCAGCTCTCCTGCCAAGGCGGTGACTTGCCACACCAGGCACCACACACATGGAGATTGTGTGGGCATTTCTGCCCTGCACAGGGGCCTGCTGAGCGCTGACCTTTGCACTGGTGTGGGGAGGTAGGAGGTCAGAGGCTGCCTGCATAGCAGAGGGGACAGCTGCTCACCTCCCTTCCCAGGCAGGTGGGACAGCAATGAAGGCAGCAGTCATTCTCTCCCCTCCTCCAGACACTGCTTAGACGAGCAGAGTATGACCTGGGGGTTGAAGTCTGTTGCAGTAAAAAGCCTTACATGGCTTTTTTCCTTAAAGGGAGGCAGAGATCAAGAGTTTGAGTCTGCTCACATTTCAGGTCCTTTTGTCCTCATTGGAAAGTATCTCTGTGCAGTCTCTCTTTGTCAGAGTAGATTGAAAGGTACATATGTAGCCCTGTGTAGTACCTTTCTAATGCTGTGAGTTCTTAACTTTAGTAATGCACTGCTGTAATGTGAGGAATCAGAGTTGTCTTAGGAGGAGCTCTGTGGAGTTTCCCGAGCCCAGCTGATGCAGGCTGAGAGCAGTGCATTCCTGTGCAGAGCACAGGGGCTCACATTCTAAAGCTAGCAGTTCAGGTTAAGAGGAGCCCCTGTCATCATCACACGCCCCTCATCCCTGAGCTGTGGAAGACAGGCTGTTGTTCATTAGCTTTATATTTTGGCCTAACAATGGCCTAAAAATGTAAAGTGATGGAGATGTTGTGAAATTTTTGGATTCTAACTACAACTGCTGTTCAGTTTAGCTTGAATTCAGGTCTGTATTCTCATCTGTATTACCTGATTTGTTGCACAGTATAATTGTCAGATTCATCCCAATGACTTTTTTGTGTAAATTCTGTTTGCTTTAAAATAATACACAGTGATTTATGCTCTTGCATATTTTTGTTTCACTAAACATTATAAGGAATAAACCTCCACAGGTTTGTTTTTCTTATCAGCAAAGTCAGTTTATCCCCTTATATTGTTCCAACAATATGTTGGATATGTTTTACTGAATATTTTTAAAGCCTCATAAAATACCAATATAAAAATCCTGTATCAGCATTTTCTGTTAAGTGAAAAAAAAATATTCCTGTGCCCTTCATATCCTGCTAAAAAACACGTATATCTATATGGATTCTTTGACAAATTGCAAAACAAGTCAATTTATTACATATTTACTTATGGTATGAAATATAACAGGGTTTTTTATGCCACTTTAATTTTCATTAAAATTTGGCAGATGCCAACACACATTCAGACCCCTACTGCTTCCTAAGAGAAGCAAGTTGTCTGTTGGGCCTTTAACTCTGCTCCTTGCCTGTTCTGAGTAGGGTGACAGGCCTCCTACTTGTGCTAAAACCGTCACTTTGCTACTAAATTCCTTCTGCTATGACAGGGTGGAGTTCAAACAAGAGACAAAATTCAGTGGCCTGTGTCCTCCCTTCTGCCCTTTTCATTAACACTGGCTAAAGAATTGTGACAGATACAGTATAAATGGAAATATTTATCTGTTTTCAGACATACTGACAGCAGGAAATGCAATCAGAAACCAGTAGCTCAGTCCTGAGAAGCAGCACTATGTCTAAAAAGTCAGATGCATAAAATGCGGTTAAATGCTTCACATATTTTAGCGTAGAAAAATACATTGTGAATTCTAGAAGATTTATTAACTGTATGCTGTGAACATAGCTGGTGTAACAAAGCCCTTGCTTTCTGTAGTTTAAAGGTTGATACAAAAGGACCTTTGTTTTGTAATGACGTTAGTCTTGATTTTCCAGGGATTTCTGCCATTCAGACCTAGCAGAAGAAAAAAAATTAAATCAAATGTGAGAAGCTAGACACATAGTCAAGGAAATCATACCAGGCTTGGGAAATGGTTACAGTCTTGCTGTTTAAAAGTGTATACTAGAAGTCATGATAAATGTTGCACAGGCCATATATTAGTTCATAGCATCTTTGGATTTAAAATTTAATATGTACCATGACTGGAGCATGTGTAGTCTATGTACTGGGATGCTGTTAATTTCTTTGGATAGTGATATGTTGATAGATGCTCAACTCTTAAGTAAATTTTGGCAGTGAATGATTTCACTCTTATGTTTGCCTTAAAATTCATTAAGAGGAAAGTCACATTTTGAACACCATGTGTATCCATAGAAATCTGTTAAATTTACTGCTCAGAACCTTCAGAAGAAAGTCTTTGAGAGATACTCTCTCTATGGAAAATTCTGTTTATGTACATTGAGGGATTTTGAAAGAGGACTTGTCACTATCGGTGGTTTATTTCTTTTCAGCCTGGAAAAGGTAGCTAGAGATGAACAAAGGAGCCCTTCAATGCCTTTCTGCAGAAAACACGTCTTAACATCCTTGGAAACACAGTAACAGGTTAAGATTCTGAAGCATTGGTCTTTCTTTAGCTGAGGCATCTATTAATATAGCTGCTTCTTGTCATAAAGAGGGAGGTCTGGAGGGCTCCGAGCGGAGTGACGGAGAGGGAGGGGATTTAGGACTAACAGGTGGTCCTGAGACGTGCTGGCTGCCGCTGAGCTCAGAGCGAGCGCGCTCGCTGTGCCTGTCCGTGGGCTCTCCTCTCTCCGTCGGGATACATGTGCCTCTTGTTCCTGGGGTGGCTGTGGAGCCCTTTCAGCCATGGCAGTACGAAATGATCTGAGCAAAACCATCAGGAGGATAGTGCGCTTTTTTTACTGGTTTCCTAAATCATTGAGCAGTTCGAGGAGAAGGACTGTAAAACTTCTCTGGAAATCTCCTGGTAAGTCTGCTGCTATGTTTCTTCAGACTTTTTTTCCTGCTAAAAAAACCAACAAAAAACAAAGGGAAAAAAAATAGTTTCCATTGAACTGGTTAAGTTTTCCAGGCCAGAATTGTTTGCATTTTTTCATTCTTGGAGGCTCATTAGACAAAACTGTAAAAATATTCTGGTAGGTTCATGAGACTTGTTCAGACAAAGACTTCTCTTGCAGTTGTATAATTTATTCACGTCAATGATGTTCGGTATCTTGTTTTTGCCATGTTTCTCGCTTAGGTTTGTATGTAAGAGCTCTAATATGACTCAGATAACTGCCTGAAAATTATTTGGAATTGCCTTGAGCTGTTAATTGATCTAGAAGGCTGTGCAAGGGCTGAACTGACTAAAGACTTTAACTCATTATACCAGTGGTCACACAAAGCAATGGGCAGCTCAGAGTGGCTTGTGTTCAGCAGTGATGCACTGGCCTTCTATTTTATCAGCTGAAATGCAGTACAGCTCAGTGCACCAGTTAGTAAAAGACATCACTCCTCACAACAACTCAGTGCTCTGATCATTGTCCAGGCCTGGCAGAAAGGTGTTTGCATCTCTCAGATTAATGTTTATTATGTTCTCATAAACACCCTTAAAGCCCAGATATGGTTTTGTCCCTTTAGTGTGGTCTGTCAAGGCTGGGGCTGAGGCATGTTCTCGGGGCTTTGGAAGAACATGCATTGCCATAGTGTAGGAAGCTGAGCTCTTTCTGTTTCTCTTAAGGGACTAATGGTACAAGGTCAGTTTTCTTTTGATTGGGACTCTTTGGAACAGAATGGTGAACTTATCAATTCTGCAACATTAGTAGCAAATTTGTATTTGCATGGGGTAGGATTTGTTCAGTTCCGCAGCTGGGCAGTTTAGTGTTGCACTTGAGATAACTGATCTGTGACTCTTGAAAGGGGTTGTGCCATCTGAAATCTGTCACAGAAACATTGTTAGGCCCCATGTCTAAATGACACAACTTCTTCCTGTGTGAAGGAGTCCACAGATTTCAAATATTCAGAAGGAAATCCCAGCACATTGAAGTCTATGTGAAACTTTCCTTGATGAACCTAGAGTTTTGATTAATCTCTCTTTCAATACTGGTAATCTCAAATCCTCCTAATACATGAAGTCATCCTGAGGCTCATAACACATCAGATCATTCCTGATCTGAATTGATCATTAATATTGATCATTATCAGATCATTAATCTTTTATTACTGTAAAAACTATCAATAAATGTTATTGAGAGCTTTAATTGCTGGCTGGGTTGCACACATGTGAAAATGTTTTCATGCCAGTTATCTCTTCCCCGAGTAGTGAAAAAAAATAATTGCATCTGTGACTGAAACAAGGTGAACTCTGAGTGCTTTAAAAATAATACTTTTTGTGGGTTGCCTTCCTTCTCACTCTACATCTAGTGGTTTGAATAAGATTTGCCTTTATACTATCATTTTAATATATGTTTTAGCATCTCTTTTGAACTGAATTTGTAAATAGTGTCTGAAGGGCCCTATAAGTCGTCTGCTCCCTATGCAATGAGATATTTGTCACAAAATTGTGAATTTGATGGAAATGTGTCATTTTAGCAGAAGGTTGAGTCCAAGCAGAGAAAAATCTCAGTGTGAAAATTCAACTCAAAATTCTTGTAAGTTTGCAGAAGCCAATCTCATAAACTGGAAGCAGAAGTCCCAATGCTCCTCTCACAAGGGAGGAGATATGGCTCCTGATTGCTCTTCAGTCTGTACAAAGACAGCAAGTGGCACAAAACCTTAGCTACCCAGAAGTCCATGAGCATTTCTGCCTTTTTCTTCAGTGTCTGGAATTTCCCTTTAGTTTTTGATGAATTACAAAATTACCCACATGCTTCCTCAATTCTGAAACACCACATTTTGGTAATTCTTTACCAAGTTGCCCTTCTGTCCTTCTGAGAGATTTGTTCAACACATAAGCCTACCCTGAGCAGTATTGACCCTCTAGTACCATCCCTTGGCACACAGAGATTTGCTCTTGCCTCCAGCATACTAGAATACAACTTTTTCTCTGCCTCTGTCTTTCTGATGGGTTTTACTCCAGGACTGGCACTGACAGAATTTTTCATTCAGGATGAGCCAGGACCCAGGATGACCCAGCAGAACAATTCTGCATCACTAGGCTTGTTCCACAGATAAATAACCCAGCAGGCAATTAAAGTTTTCAGTAATATTTACTGATAGTTTTTAACTGGTCGTGCTTTAATAGATAAATTAACATTTTAACAACAGCAAAAGAGGAAATTTCATGATTTGGACACGTTAGGAAGATAAGATATTATGTTCTCTATTATGCTTTCTCACAGATTTTGTGTGACATCATGTGAACCAAGAGATGGGCACTGTAAGGTACCTTCAGACTTGTTGCTTTTGTTCTGCTTCTGTCGCTCCATGTCTCAAGATGCTTTGTCCTCTCTGCTTGACCCAGAAACAAAATCTGCCAAAGAATAAAATTAATTTTTAAGTATAACAATGAATTTAGTACTATTGTAGGTCACTGTGTTCAGAAGGGTGCACTTGACACAAGAAAGAGCTGTCAAAGCATAATTAGGTTGCTGTTCCTAAAAATTCTTAGCTTTTCAGCCTGTCCTTGGATGGATACTTTGGGATTGTTGACCACAGACTTCTGCCTACAGCTAATGTGCTCCTTTCTAAGCTCTAATAGAAGGAAGAAAATTCACGAGTGCTCTTCGGTAGCTGATTTTGATTAAATTACTTACTGAAGGATTAAAAAAATATCTTAGACATGGTTCAGAATATAACCTTTTGACTGCATATAGTTTAATCAAGCATACATAACATTTTATAAGACGTTTAAACTGAGGAATGTGATGTTTAGGGTTCTGGAGCCTTTATTTCTTTGAAATATGTTTGAGTTTTTTCTTACAACATCTTAGGAGAATTTATGTTGGCACATCATGTGACTAGAAGTTTTATCATGATAAAGTACATATGTACGAGGAGAGATATTGAAAAACAAAAGAATTAGAAAAATATCATGGAGAGCCATGATAAGACTACAGAAAGCAGTGATGCAAAAATTCGAAATAGACAAGTAACTCTTGTTTTCTCTGTCTCAGCAGAGGAATAAGGTAAGGGGTGACAAATGTAAAGCAGATAAAAGGATTTTTCAAAATTATTTTTAATTTAGCATGTAATTAAATTGTAGAACTCATTACCAGAGGATGCTGCTGAGGTCAGGAATGTAACAAGATTTAAAGGGGGTCTGGAAAAATAAGAATATTCAATATTATGATCATTGAAGCTACAAGAAAAGCTTTGAAAAGACACATAAGTCTTCTTGCTTCAGGCTTTAAGATAATTTTTAACAATTAGGGATTAGTCTGAGATAATTTTGTGGCTCAGATATCACAACTGTTACTGTTTCATGCAGTTTCTCCTTAAGCAACTAATCCACTCCCCTAAGATCTGCATTGATTTAAACTTTTTCAGGCTTACACAGAACAAAAGTAGATTTTAGACCTACTCAGAAAATAATCCCATAATATCCTATGGAAAACATAAATAGCATAATGCTTGCTTTT
>VZRF01015248.1:24019-138942 GCA_013396875.1 Vireo altiloquus | reverse complement strand
TTTTTTTACTTTGTAAGACTGCTCTAGTGGCAAACTCTGCTTGTTCTGCAGCCTTTATAATAAATAAATCACTACAGAAATCAAGTCTGTCCGAGGTGGGTGATTTTGTGTCATGTTTGTTGCCAAATTCTGCTGGTTTATGAAGAACTTTATTCTCAGCTCTCATCTGGTGAGAGTTCTCATCATTTTGAGCTGTTTCCACTAGGTACATTGGAAGGTTCTTTCAGAGGGCATAAAGTAAGAATTTATTGACAAAATCTTAAGCTAACTGTATTTCAGGCAGCTGGTGTTGGTTGACATTTTTTGCAACTTTTCTGCTCCCTTGTGTTATTCCTTTAATCCTTCTGTAATGTTAAAGTTGGAATATTTTTATTAATTTCAGAGGACTTTTGGTCAGAATGGTCAAGCATCCAATATAAAATTACATTTATGTAAGAACACGTGTTATGGAAAATTAGTGGAAATCTTTACATGGGTATGATAAAATGCTTTAAACTTGCTACCTCCTCAAATAATTAACATACAAAGCTTTAACCAATCATACAGTACGAAAACTTAACCTTTTAGCTCTCTCCAAAATATATCCAGCAGACAAAATAGATCTGTAGCACATAGATGTGAGGGATGGGATGGGATGGGATGGGATGGGATGGGATGGGATGGGATGGGAGGACAATGTAAGCTCAGTATGTCAACTTACATTGTCTTAGGTTAAAATATTTGTAAATTAACTTTTTTTTTCATGTTGGGCCAACTAACATGTGATGGCTTATGCTGTAGGTGCCCACATCCTTCTGTGACCACTTTATTGGATTATTCTGGGAATAGTTTGAGTATGCAGAGGCAGCATAGCTTCATTTGGGGGACTACATAGCTGGGAAATTTATGAACAGATAATGTCGCTGTATTTCAGTGTTCTTATCAAAACCCAGTTGGTGAAAGCCATTGCCTCCCTGTGTCCCTCAGGCCAGTGGTGTATCACACCTATGCAGTCCCTATGGTCAGATCTGTGTCTCCTGCATGGATACTGTGCCTTTCCAGAGAGCACCTATGAGTCTCCTGTGTTTTTAGCAGACAGAAGTTCACCTGGTCATCCCCACAGTTCACTGAAGCCCTTGCAGTATCTGGGTTCAGCACGGCCCTTGCAGGCCAAGCTTGCAGAGGGGCACTCAGAGGGAGAGTGGCCATCTCTGGGAGTGATGGACAGAGTTCTGCCCTGACACAGGTGATAGAGTGTAGAGACATTTGGGAGCTGTAGCTCTGATGCATTCAAGCTCACGTGTGTGTGGACAAGATGATTGCCCCCAAGGGAATATAATTTGAAGGCTTAATTAGCTGTGTTTGGGGGAGGGAGCAGAAGAACGTTGTCTCAGGGGAAGCCAGCTTGGATATAAATCAGTTATATTTAAACTTAATGCAGTAGCAAACAAAATGAGATTATGACTGCAGGTGGCTGTTCTGGACCATGGATCCAGCAACAAAAAGTCTCATCTTGCTGAGACCTGCTGGGGTGGGTAACCAGGCCTTCAGATCTAACTTCTTCAGACTGCTGTACCTGTTTGTTTCCTGAATATCTGTTTCATGGATATGATTTACATAGTGCTAGATGATAGGTAGGATGCTGCAGAAGACTGGGAGCAGATAGGAGATGACATTATACCATCAGACCATCGAAGTGCAGACCTTTCAATTCACATTTTTTAATCTACTTCAGACATTTCAGCCCATTTGATTTGAATGTTTTTGGTCATCATTTAAGAGCCTATGTCCAATGTTTGTTTAAGAACATATGGATTATTGATGAAAGTGTGCCATGTAAAGATCCTTTGTGTTGTGAAAGCAAGATTTTAGTTTCTAGTCTCCTTTTCAAGAGTATCTCTACATGTGCTTTTCCTATCTCTTTTCATTTTAGTTATACATATGTAATTTTCCTTGTATGATTTGCTTAAAAGTCCACTTAACCTAGTTAGAAAATAAGCTGTGCTGGCATCTGTAATATAAAAACATCTCTTAACAAAATGAAAAGAATGGGTGTAGGATGTCAATGTTGCCAGGTCATCAGGATCACCTAAAGTGAATTGTAGACACAGTAGAAGAAACACATACTGAGTAACTGGACAGTAAAACATAGCTCAGTGTGGATGAATTTAAATGAAATCATATGGGAAAATGCTGACTGCAGATGTAGAGCAGTGCTTTCTAGTTTAGTTTTTATCACTCAGAAAACAGAGTTAATCAGGTGGACAGTTCTCTGAAGAGACTTATCTCAATGTTCAAAAAATAAAGTAAAATGCCAGAAAACAGTGCTGTGCCTGCACGTCATATGAAGGATTTTGGTCATCCTGCCCTCTTAAAAAGGGTATAATAGTATTTGAAGATAGAAGCAAACATTTTAAATTATCAAAGAGGTTAGTAAACTCCTACAGGGCTTCTTCCCTTGGTAAGAGGCAGCTTCAATAGAATATATTTTCCTACTAGTAAGAGCAGTGTGGAGAATTGCAAACAGAAGAGTTATTTACCATTTCTCATAGTGCAAAAGCCAGGGCCACATCATGAAATGGCCAAGGAAGTGACTCTTTCATGTACGCATGCAAGTACATAACTCAGTAGTGGAACTGACTGGCGCAGGATGTTTAGAATCTAGGAGACATGTATTTTTTCAAGAAGAGATTAGATAAATTCATGGACGAAAGAGCCATCAAGGGATATTAAATTAAAAGGTGAAAAACCAGTGTCTGGTTTGTGTATTTTGTTTTAAGTTGCAGATTGTCAGAGAATAGAAAGCATAAGGAGGACATATCACTCCTAAGTTGCCCTTTCTCTTGCATTCGTGTTCCCTAAATGTCTTCTGGCAGGCTCTTCCCAAGACAGGCTACTGGCCTAGGCAGATCTTTGGTCTAACTCAGTCCATCTGTTCTTGTGTTTTTCAAGTGCAATACTGATGAAACCTAGGGAATATGAATGCCTCTCTTGCTGTTGTTGATTTCTGTGTAATTCTCCACTCATTAAATAACTGTTTAGTTTTTCTGTTACTTGTGAGTCTGAATTTTTCCAAGAGAGGTGCATTCTGTTAGTGTCCAATAGTCCACAGCATGTTTGTCTTTATAGTGGTTTTCATTCATAGTCAGTCATGTGGCTTTTGCAAATTGCATCATGTGTTGATTTATTCCATTTCTCAGATACTTCAATGAGATGATTATGGCGTCATCCCAGTAAATTTCTTTTTCCTTGGTTCTACCAGTTTTAAATTAGACAAGACAAATCTCTTTGTCTGATCTGCTTCCCATCCAAAGAAAATCCTGATTTGTACCTGTAAAGTAATTAAGAATTTTCATGTCTGTGATAAATATTAAAAAAAAAGTCTGTCCAGAGATTGAATTACATCTCCTGGGCTCAGTTGCTGCATGGATGAAGGTTACCAAAGCAAATGTAACACATGCAGAATGTCAGCATCACCAGAAGTTGGTTGCTAATGCTAGTTAGTTGCTAATACCCTCTATGTCTATTGCAGGCTTCTTCTTCTGAACTATTTCAGATTTCATTTTACATCTGCTACATTTCTTGTTTCTTTTGCCAATGTCAAGCAAAAGCAGTTGGAAGATGCTGTTTTTCTCCACTGCACCTCTGTGCTGCCCTCAGTGCTAGTAGGAAGATGAGTGGAAGAAAAGACAATGACCAACTATCGTGCAATAAACTATGCACCTCTCCAGTACAGCTGCTTCAAGATCCACTGTTGGGGCTGGCATGATGACCTACAACACCTGAAATTAAAGCTGTGGATTGGTCATTTATGAAGAGTAACATTAATAAATTAGTAGTGTGGAATTACCTGTTTTAAAGAGATAATGTAACATTAGAGCTTGATATGTAAACATAGACCAAGCTTGGATGCAGCATGCAAAAGCATGTTTAGAATTGAGCTGTACCCCATGTTAGAGGTGATCTGCACAAGTGCAACAATTTTTGTATTAAGCTGCATTTAATTTGATGGGTTTGGTTCAACTTTTTTCTTATCTCACATTTAAACGGAAGAGACTACAGGTTTCATCTGGCAGGAAGTCCAAGCTCTTAAATTTCATGTGATCTGTCAGTTAAAGGTCTGGCTTCTGTCCTGCTAGGATATAACTGCTGTTTAACTCCCCTAATGGAGTGATCATTGATCCTTCAGCAGCTATTCAGAATTAACTCCCACTCCCAGTGTTGGGGCCACGTAAAGCAGGGAGCTCTTCTGAGCTCTCGGGACTGTTTTTTATGATCTATCTTGTGAACTTGGAACTCTTGCTTGTTACTGATTCCAGCAAGAAGGGGGAGTTTGGTAACTCCGGTCTGGACAGAAACTCACAGTTCTGGGAGTGAACAGACGGACAGACCTAAACTACACTTTCCTGTTCTTGTGTTTTTGTTGTGTTTCTCCTAAAGGGAAAACAAAATGAAGCACTGCTTTCTGAGTATCTGTGAAGCTGGCTATTTTGGGGTTTCAGCAATAGAGGGCACTAGAGTAAATGCTTTCAAAAGCACTCTTTATCGGATTTGCATACAAAAGTGAAAGCTCACTTTTGATTTTTTTTATGTGAGAGGGATGTTCTACCTATTTGTTTAGGTTTTTAGCGTTGGAAAGAGGATAACACACAAACCAAGTGGAAGTCCCAAGATACCAGCATGACACACAGTGGAACTGCATAAATACTTTGGACCAACTGATGACTTTTTAAACAGAAATTCTGCTGTTTCTTTCCATCACATTTGCAGTGCAGAAGTGTATGCAGCAATGTGTTCCAGAGCCAGGTGTTTATTGAATGTAATATGTGATGCCTTCCCCCACAAAAGGAAAACCAGGTGTGAGAATCTGTGTAGACCCACATCCCCATTCTCATACAGGCTCTGTTCCCTCAGAAGCTGGGAATTCAGCAGGTGCTCTAGGCTGCTGCATTTTGTGGTTTCCTTATGAAAACTTAATTTAATTTAAATGCAACCTGAGCTGCTTTTAGACTGTTGGTGGAATTTACTGGGTCTGGTGGATTAGGTTGGTAGCTGGGATTCAAATGCCTGTGGATAGATTTGTCAGAGGAAAGGGGCCATAGCTGCCTTTTTACCATCCTAGCCACTCTGCTGCCACGTTGCTGCTGCAAGTGTAGCTCAGTGCAATTCCAAGACACTCCTCTGGCTGCTTGGCCTTATGGAGCAGGTAGGAAAAGGTGGAGCAGCCAGAACTCGTTGGGGAGCTGCTGGTATCTGTCCCTCCAGCCTGACTAGGGGCTGTGTGTGGCACAGTTGGATGCTGGCCAGGGGTTCAGCCCTCTGCTTTCCCCTTGTACTGCTTAATGATTTGTAGAGATACCTAACAACTACTGCAGTCTTGCACAAGTAAGCTAAAAATCAATAGTTCTGTAGGAAATCAAATATAAATAAATTATTGTAAGCTGATATCTAGGGCAGGTCAAATCTAGGATTTTATCTACAGGGCACTTTTGTGTGTGTGGCATAACTTCACTGCAGTTCAGAAATGAAGAATAAGATTTGTTTTCTGTTCAGAAAGGCAATCTGTCTGCTCTTGAACTGAAGAAGAAATACAGTTCCTGTATGATAGTCTGGTTTTGTCACTGGTACATGTGGTCAGTGAAACCTGCCACTGTCCAGGTCCATTGGATTTTCTGTAGCCTATAAGCCTATGTGGGATGGGCCTGTGGGTCACTAGGCCAAGTGTACAAAAAGCACTCTCTGAAGTTTGTCACGAAAGGATAGACATGGTGATACCTCAAGGTATCTGCTAAGTTTTGTCTCTAATTTGTTGTTCAAAGTTACTGCACAGAGGAATTTGGCCTCCCTACCCCTATCTGGCCTGGAGAAATAGGAGTCATAGGTTTTCTCTGCTGACCATAACAAGCAGTTGAGTCACTTTGGTCTTGTCTTGGGAAAGGCATCAGCAGGAGCTGAGCATTCCCCTTGCTGCCAACTGTGGTTATGATTTGTTAGCTTTTGCATTTTTTAACGGGTTGTGTCTTACCATCCTCACATGTGGAGCTCTGGCAGACAATAGGAATTGCAGGGCTACAGGGTATTTTAAAAATCCACCAAATCTTGAGGTTAGCTTAAAGTTGTGGTCAGGTGACACAACTGAGGGGCCTCAGAAAACTAGCCAGATACATGGGGAGGAGAAGCTTGCTTGCTTGAAACCCTCTTTTCTCAGTTTCATTATTTCATGTTTAGTCTCAAAGCTCAGGGCAGAAGCAATGTAATCAGCCCAAGGAAGTTGCTTCTTAGGCTGTAGCCTGTAAGTTAAAAAACCTAAAGAATGCCATAGATGTGTATATAACAAAAGGACTAAAGGAGAAACAAGGCTGCTCCTTTCCCTCACACTGTGGCATTTTTGCATGGTGTTCCTGTGCCCAGGTACCTCCAGGAGAGCCCTGACATGGAGGACTATGCTATAAGGGTTCCTGGGGAGGGGGAGCTCAGCCACGTAGCTCTCAGTCTGCCTCCCAGACACTGGCTTATCTAAGAGCTCCCAAAGTCATGATAGCCGTGGTGTAGCCTGAGGAGGGGATGTGGTCCAGCTCTCCACCTAGGTGTGACGCTGAAACAGATAAAGGATATTGTGAAAAGTAAATATAACCTAAACTTGAATTTTCTTGTCTTGGCCTTTTGTTTTTAAAGTATTTCCACTCTTGCAGATTTGTGTTTTAACCCATACCACAATTGAATGAGGTAAATATTTTCAGCCTTGTTTGCAAAGAGGTTTTGTGATTATTTCGGGGTGGTCTGGCAAACACTGGGTGTTCTGTTACTGTGGGAGTGGTGACTGTAAACAGGACTGTATGCAGAACAGTATCTGGCCAAAAGAGGTGTAGTAGTTTTCAGGAGCAGAAGCTTGTTTTATAGGCTGGTTATGTAGGATCCCAGGTTTGTGCAAGAGTCTCCTGTGACAAGTCTTAGCTGGATCCTGTTGGCAAGCGCTGGAAGGAGGGAGAAGACTTGATTGTTGTCACATTGATAAAAATACAAACGAGCCTTACCAACCAATTAAATTGATGTTAATTCTTTAATACTCCAGAGTAAATCAATGGGATTTTCGCTCCTATGTCACTTAGGCCCCAGTGCTCAGAGACATTTAGGCATCTGAGAACCAGTGTAGATTTCAGTAGCTGAACTGTTAACCTTTCTCGTGGTTTTTACAGTCACTGGCACCAAGAGTGGAGAATCCTCCCTCAGTCAGGGACCTTCTCTGTGGCAGCTGCCAGCTACCTTATCTGGCTGACAGTGGTCTCTCGGAGATGCTTCATCCATGCAAACACCTTCATCCCAGTTTTTCAACATGCAGCTAGATGGCAATATTTCCTTCCACTTCTCTGAAGGGCTGGTGAGCTGCCCTGGGATGCCAGTCCTGGCCAGCCTGCCTCACCACTTCCCCCCAGCTAAGGATGACCATGACACAGAACACGTGTGTCCTGGTGTTTACTTTATCTAGCAAACCATCTGCCACAAACCAGGTTAACATTAGTTCATACAAAAAAAAAAGTATTTAAAGGCTCTAAAATAGATGGCAGAATTTTGGAGATATATAAAGGTACCAGCAGCAGAAACTGAAACAAAATCCAGTTTAGGCAGTTTAATCTAAAATACCTGTCATTCTTTCCTGTTTTGCAGTTGGGAAGCTGAATTTATGTATTAACCAATTATTTGCCATCTGGTGCATGAAATCAGAAATATGGTCCCTGAGTTCCCTGGCAGCAAGGACATCAAACAGTCCCAGGTTCATGCAGGTTGTTGATTTTCATACCTCCTTTTCTCCTTTGGGCCTCCCTTGGAGTTCTTGGTTAGTGATTCACTCAGGGAAGTGTTTTCTTCTCATCAAAAGGCTGATCACTCCCTCCTGCTTTACAAATGTAATCTCCTTTGCATGTGGCAAGAGTCAGACTGTTGCCTACCTAGATGATAGACAAACTGTTATCTAAAAATTCTAAATCTGAAACTGGTGAGTAAGATGGTAATTTTTTTGTACAGTACTCAAACTCCAGCTTGGTAAGACACTTGGCAAACAAAAACACAAGCATTTGTGCTGGATCCTGGACTGTTTGATTAAAGCACTTGCCTTCTGCTGAGGTCCAAATACATGAACACATGATGTTGCAGGTCTGTGTCATAGGCTCTCTGGTTAATTTTATCTCATTCACCATGAATAGCTCCTAATAGAGACTGTTACAGGAGCTTATCCTGTTTCCAGGCCAGGGTTCCTGACCCTGAATAGAGCTGTGGCACTTACAGATAGGGCTGCAGTTCAAGTGCTTCTTGGAGAGTTTCCCTAGACAGCAAGTTTAGCAAGTTCTATGGCCTTTCTGTTCCTGGGAAAATGATAGAGGATCCTCTCTATGGGTAGTGTGTATCCCAAAAGGGCCTCATGACCTGTGGCTGTGAGTGGCCATTGTACCTATTGAGAGCAGAGCCTACAGAGACACAGCAGAAGACCTTAAGGGGTACTTGTGGATAGTCACAGCTTTACAGGAGTTTGGAAGATGTGGGCTTTGCTGGACTTCAATCTGAGCTAAGCCTTGTGTAGCTCCACAATGGGGAAGGAGAACAAAATACACACAAAGATCCCTTGAGGGAAAGGATGGCCATAAAGACCTCAGAAATCCTGTGTTACCTGTAATAACAGTGATCCCTTAAAAATCACTATTTGGGAAATGATTAGAACTTTATTTTAATCTCAGACTGATGTTAAGTGTGACTAACAGATAAAAAACCAACCAGAAATAAAGAGTATTTCATAGAGATAAAACAGCAGACCTCCATCTCCTAGTAGCTGTGCTTAGAGCTTTCTGAAGGCTGTTTATTCAAATAGGTTTCTCATTCCATTAGAGATTTGAGTGAAACTGTTGAAAAAGATCTTTGTAGCAACTTCAGCATCAAACTAGAATGTAGACATTTGAGCATCAGCAAAAAAGAGAACAACACAACATATATTAAGCATAAACTAAAATGTGACATGCTGATACCATTGTATTGTAGAAATAACACCGTTCAATTCTGCCTTGCAGGAGAAATATTGCTGAACTTCATTCTCCTTCCTTTTGTACCTGATGGATGAAAATAGATTAAAAATTAAAGCACTAAGAATAACTTCTTTAGTCTTATTGTTGTTGATAAATAATGCAAAGGTAATACAAATTTGGCTTTGAACTTTCCATGTGCTTCAGTTGCTCAGGCACAACATACATTCTTCATATCCATTTGGAAGTTAAATTTGTCTGGGCCATCACAGAAATTAAATCACACATTTCCTAGGCAGGGGAGGCCAGAGGAGGATAGAGAGATTTTGCTATTGGGCCTCTGCCTGCCTCTGCCTGATTGAGTAATTCTTAGTTACGAGGGTCTGATGTTGGAGCATCTGTTTGGTTCTTGCCTGTTCTTTCACTTGCTTTCTGCTGCACTGCCCTTGAGCAGTTATGGCAACAGCTATTTAAAAATTGGTTATGGCAACAGCTATTTACAAGCTATCAGGAGAAATCAAGTTTTGGGTGAAGAAAAACCAAACATCAAGGTAGGGTCCATTCATGTAAAATGAACAAGTTGAAGCCTTACAGTTCACCTCTATGAGGGCAGGATAGGAGTAGTGTTGATTTCTTGCAATAGTATAAGTATATATTAATATATAAATATATTTATAGTATATAAATACGTATATATTTATATAGTCAAGCCATTGTTGCTATAGAATAATAAATCATAAGGTGCTTCATTATGTCTCAGTAATTGACAACAAAACTTCTAAAACATAATATTTATTTGTTTGATAAATAGATACTTTGCATTTCCTAATAATTGAGGACAATTATGCATATTCAGTATACATTGATGCATCACTTTCATAAATAAATTCAGTGTACTTGACAGTCTGAGCATCAGTAAAATAAAATTATTAGCTTTTCTAGGTGTCAGTGAATGCTTTTATCAAATGTGCTAAGTTCAAGCCCCAGAGTTCTGATTTCAAAGAACAGGATTCATTTCAGACCACATCAGGAAAGAGCACCTGGTTCTGATTGCTTTCCAAGCAGAAATGATATGGCAATCCATGATCTAATGACCAAAACAGTCTTTCCAGAATTATAGCTACTTTTTGAGCTCATGGAAAATTTGGTAAATTTGGTAAATGATTACCAGAAAAAGATATGTTCTTAATTTGATGCTGTCTGGACCTTTGTGAAACATTGTATGCCACATATGAAAAAAAGATCATACAAAGATCCACTGTTTTAGGAAAAAACCCATCCTTTTTCTGATCTTTCTCGTTAAACTTACAAACTTATAAACAGTATGTTAAAATCTAGCTTATGATTGAAAGAATTTTAGAGATGAAGGTTTTTTAGATACGAAGCTTTCAGATTTTTTGTAACTATGCCTATAATAGCCAGGTGGAAATTATGGGCTTGTCTTGCAAATGACATTATGGACTCACAAATTAAAATGAATATAAATGACAAACAAAATAGCATTGAGAGATAATGTTTCCTAACTTAATAAGTAATCCTGTTTCAGAACACTGTTTAGCTAACAGATTTTTTCCTAATACTATTTGTGAATGGGTGCATGCTCAGTACATGCGTTTGTGTAGTCATAGGAAGTTGGGGAATTAGTGAACCCTGGTATCCTACAGATTTGTGCCCTGTTCCCCATAACCTCCTCACCACACAGGTGGTGTGCAGTAGCTGGTTGTCCAGACATTGCCAGACAATGGCATAATAGCTGCATTTTGTCAGCTTTGCCCTGAGTGTGGGTGTTAGTTTGAGTCTCCCTCCTTTAGTCAGGATATAATTTTGATAAAACTTAATTAGCTGTTAGACTATTCGTGGTTGAAATGATGAGCTCTGTCAGAACTACAGGGGGAGAATTGAAAGGTAGACATACAGTGCAATCTCATAAGCATTTTTTCTAAAGAAGGTAACTGAACTTGCAAAGTAAAGAACACAGAAATTAAGGGGGGAAAAAAGAAATTCAAATATTACTTTCATTTGATCTTCTTTTGCTTATGCATCGTAATGTAATTTTTAATTAAGTGCTCCCATCCTGGTTTTTGGAGCTGTTCCCTCACCTGATGAACAACTTTATTTATTCCTGTTGGCTTTTCCACTGCATCTTACAGGGTCCTTCCCAAAGACAAAATCCTTCTCTTCTCAAGGGGTCCATGGAAATGAGTGTTCTGTGTCCCTCAGAGTTTCATGAGGTGCCTGAGTCATCTGAAAAATAATCCCAGCTGTGTAAGCATAAAACAGAGCCCTGCAAAATCCTCATTTGAGTCAAAAGCACAGTTCTCCCTGACTTCAGTTGCAGCTGGGAATACTCCACATTTACTGACAATTGGATAAAGGAACTCAAACGCAGAACCCAGGAGAAATTGGACAGCAACTGGAGCAAGCCTGACATGGCCTACCAGCATCACACAAGGATGTAGGGACAGCTATCATTTCTCCTGGGCACCATACAGCTGCCTTAACCATTGTTTTTTGTTTTTCCCCATAGTCTTCTCCCTGTTTTGCTTAATGTTTTTCAAATTCTGCATTAAATACAGTGACCATTTTAGAGAGTTTGAGTCTTTATTCAGTGCTTTGACTTATACTGCAACAGGGTCCTTTGTAACCCTTAATTAGCTGGAAGCTATTTGCTGATGTCTCAAGAGGAGTGTGACTTGAGATACAGTGATATTATTGTGATATAGTTGTGATGTAGTCAGTCTGTTTTAAGATCAGAAATATCCCAGTTATCTGCCTTGGAGTGCTGATCCAGGATGGACTCACTATGCTGGATTGCTGGTGTTGAAAAAGTTTTGACAGGTTAACTTTGTGTCAGATAAATACAATTAATCTTGCCTCAATGCAAGTGTAGCATAAATTCTGTATCAGGCACAGGAATGTGATTGCACGTTTACACCTTATTCACATTATAATTTTTACTTTTGAATGGTCTGATAGTACAGCAATCTTACAATAAAGATCCAGTCCCAAGAGGAACAGCATTTCAGGGAACATGCTGCTGTCTTGCTCCATAGCACCACTGATGAGTATGGATTGGAAATGGGAAAGTTTAAGAATTTATTTTTCAGGAACTGCAATGAGAATCTGATCAAACATAAGGGAAACTGAAATTTTTGAGAGACTGATAAGGGAACAAAAAAGCCCATCCAGAATTCATCTTTTGCTATGAATCTTGAAAGTGTAAAGCTTTGTAACAACAAGGAAAAAAAAAGTGTAGTTTAGTTAGAAAAAATGAAAGCATTTCCTCCAAAAGTCACTCTTGGAAATGGCTGAATTGTTTTAGCCGAAATGTTCTAAAACAAACAGCATGATGTTCCCCAGCATGGAAACTTGAAGTACAACTGGTTGCTCTTTGGCAAAATTATAAACAATTTAAAACCTAAAAATAGAAATTGACATTCAGTAGTAGACAAAGACGGCATCATGAACTCTGCCCAGCTTACATAGAAAACCAGCAAACACAGCAGTGCTTCAAAGCAAATACAGCCTGGTTTTGCAAATACTCTTAAAGTGATTCTTTCCTTGAAATTAGAGGGCATATGAATAATCTATTTCTTACTAGAGATGTGGTCATCTGCCTCTGTTATAATGAATATACATTTCTAATAGCCATCTTGGTTGACTTAGTTGATAGCCAGCAAGTGAAATTTCTGAATTGTTATTGAAGGCAACTATGATCTATCACGTTCAGATAAGCCACTCATTCTGCTTTCAATATTCACGTGTATATTCTTATGAGGACCTAGAGCTTAAAACATGAAAAGCCAATACCTAGTTTGTGGCACGGACCTTTTGCAAGACCATCTCACTGAGGCAGCCCTGATCAAAGTAAAGGCCTGCTCCACTGCAGGCCTGTCAGTGTGACACTGGGAGGAGTGCTGCACTGTCACCTTCGCTCCGGTGAATTTACATCTCCAGCACTGTGTAGCTATTATTATCTTTTATACGGGTGGGGAGATTCACTTGAGACGTGCTTATTTCTCTGAGGTCACATAGCAAATCAGGATGTGTCTCACTTCTAAGTTCTGCCTGCAGAAATCTCATTTCTAAATACCATTTTCATTTCTTCTTTCTTTTTTCTTCTCCTTTTTTTTTTGTTTGTTTTGGTTTTTGGGGTTTTTTTTGTTTTTCTTTTTGTTCCCGGTGCCTTTGTGTCGGTTTTTAAGATTGCAAGTACACCTGCCATGCTCACTGCCGAGACCTGGTGCACCTGGGCTGCCGGCGGAATGGAAGATTGATGGACTGCCTCGCTCCGCATGACACCTTAGATTCATCTTACAGCAGTGGTCAGGTAATGGATCTTGTGTTCATGTAATTACTGCTTTCTCTTATCAGCTCTGTAATGAAGTGTGGTCTGCCTGCCTCTCCTGGCTGCTCGGGAAGAATGCCTCGCTCAGACATGGCCAGCAAAGCTGGGTGTCCCACCCAGCGCTGTGATTTTACAGCAGAGCTGGCTCGAGGTGCAGCTGGCTGCTGCCAGCTGGGTGTTGGGGTTTCAAACCAAGACACTGGGTTACTCCTGTCCCAATTAGTTTTCAGCTAAACTGACTGAAAAGTAATCCCACAAAATAGTGATTTTCCTTTTGGTTTGGGCCACTGTGGGGTCATTTACACCTAACCAGTAGAAACCTCTGAGATAGCACCTGTGATAACATAGACACTCCTTTTTTTTTTTATTTTTAGGAGGGAGGGAGGATTTGTCAAGCTTTTTGGGTGTATATTCCTTTTTTCAAGGTGCTTTTATTTAAGCACCCTCCCCCTTCATTAACGCAGGTCTGGTCTAAACTTAGTTTTACTGGTTTAACTGAAAAGTGTTATTCAGAACATAATTAGTGAAAACAAATTGGTATATGCATGTCCACAGTGGTCAATTTAACCTTTTCACTATCTTTAGAACTCATATTGAAGAAATGTCCTTACTGGAGAGAAGGATAAAACCCAAACAATCCCAGACCCAGCTATCATTGGAAGAAATATTAACATATAGTTGAGATAAAACCCAATGCTTACATTCCTCTGTGATGATCACTTACCTGCGAATCAAACAAAAGAAGTATTTTCTCAGAGAATTCCAAATTAAAAAACAGTGCAGCACTTTTCCTTCTCAGATTCCTGTTAAGCAAAATTCTTACCGATTATATAGAAGGCCTAAAATCTAGCTGGGAAACATTTGTGATGGACAAAGTTAGACTTTATCCTCAGCCCTTGCCATAGACATGTCAGACATATTCCAGGAAATATTTTTATAATTTTATTTTTTTAGCAGCAAAAAAATGGAACTTGCTACAGACTTAGGTCAAAACTAATTTTCATGGTAATGATTTATGGAAATCTTAATTGAACTGAAAAGTAAAACAATCCAGGTAAATAAAAACAATATTTGGTCACACAAAGATGTGTAATGATTTCTAGTGACTAGAGTGATTGTTCAGCATAGTCCTGGAACAGGCTGCCCGGGGAAGGGATGAAGTCACCATTCATGGAAATGTTCAGAAAATGAATAGACATGGCACTTCATGATATGGTTTAGTGGCTTTGGTAGTATTTGGTTGAAGGTTAGACTTGATGATCTTGGATGACTTTTCCAGCCTTAATGATTATATGATTTTAAAATTTCTGAGCACTCTTGCTGAGCTTGCTGTGTGTCCTCCAGGTCATCACTGAATTTTCTCTGCAAGTGCAACATTTTATCTTGTAGAAGAGTTGCTGCTCCAGCCACCCAAACTGTGACTGTGGATGTAATGTCTCTTGTGAGCTCCTGTGTCTTGCTGTTGGGAAGAGTGAAGGGAAATAATTCAGATGCTGAAAGGCAGAGTAGCAGGAATGGAGAGGAGGAAGGTCATGGCAACACAGGTTTCGGAAGTGTGGGTGACTGTCAGCAGAAAGATACCATAGGAGCAGATAGAGAAGGGCATTAAAAATAATTTTTACTCAAAAGGACATGTACAGCTTGCCTGTGAGAGATCTAAAAAAGAGCTAGTGCTGTCCTGGATAGGACTACTGAGCAAGGAAACTGTTTCTTGCTCTTTGAGCCTTAGGGGAGCCAAATTTCATGTGCATTTGTTTGTGTGCAGCAAGATCGCATCAAAGAAGTACTGTTTTTTTCCTACTGATTTCCTTCCTCTTGGAAGAAGTCACACTTTGGCTGCTTGCAGTGGGTGACAGTCGTGAATCTCTTTCCTCACTAGCTGTTTGGGTCAGTGTGTGCCTGACAGCTGATACGCGAAAGATGAGGGTTCAGTTGCTATTTTCAGCATCCATCATCCATTGGTTTTGAAGCAGCAATCATTTATGTGCAGAAAACCTGGAAGGTTTCCTGTTGGGTCATTTTCTTTACAGACAACTGTCCTGCATGCACAGTGCTGATGGAGCTACCACGGGAATCTGCAAGGTTTGAATTCACTCCTTCCTCTGCTACTGACCTGCTCAGACCACTTTGTCTTTCTAGGACTTTCTAGGACTTTTATTGTAGGTAAGAAAGGAATTAGAATTTTAAAAAATAATTTTAATATCTCTGAATGGGAACATTGTTGCAAAAGCTGGCATTAGGTTACTATTTAATGAAACACAATTCTCATCTCAGCTGCCTTCTCAAAATTACTCTTTCCTTCCATGCTAAAATTTTCTGGACTTTATCAGCCTCAAGGTGGTTTTTAACTTTCTGTTTAAAGTTTGAACCTGCATCTCATGTATAAAACTGAACAGGTGTTTAGTATAAGATTATGAAGGAGTCAGAGGATGGGAAAAAGACTGAACCTATCTTCTTTACAAAATTATTCTTGCATTCTTATTCTGTGGATGGTGTCTAGTTTGCAGGGTTTTAGTTAGATGCAGGACTGTGCTTTTTAAGCAAATCTTTAAATTGTCTTCACTTCCCTTGTTTTGGTTGATATCAGGGAGTAGTTTTAAAATACATAAAATCAATTCCACTTCAGGTGAAAACTAAGCTGCTTCCTGCAGCCTGTGAGAAGAGGCACTTCAGGAGCCTACCTAACACACTCAGTCCACCAGATCAAAGCAGGGATTTTCTTAAGTAAATGTTATGAAGGGTTTATATTGAGGACTGTGGATTCTCAGCAACACTTGCTGTCCTTTACAGAGCTGTTTGTTGCACTACATTATTTGCTAAAATAGGTATTAGATTCTTGGCACAGAACTTTCCTCAGAAAGGAGCAAACTGATAAGTGTTCCAGTGATGCCTGCTTTTGCTTTATCTACATCATGACTTTGAAAATCACATGGCATGCAAAACCAGTTAATTTTGCATGAGCTATGCTAGTCAAATGCAGAGCTGCAAAGATCACACGTGTATTTGGGAATGTCTCACCCGTACAGTGAACATCAACTTAAAGTGTGAAGGTATTTTGCAGGAATGCTTGAACTTTGTAGTATTTATGGAGAGGAATGACTTGATAATGGACAATAGTCTTGGGCTTCATGCCTTTTCTTCCTATGGGGATAACTGTTTTGTTTTTGAAGTGCATTTTTTTTTAACACTAAAGCACTAGTTTGAAGTCATTATATTGTCACTCTTGTGCTGGTACAGGTTAGATCTTTTCTTATAGAGAATCATGGCACCTCTGTATTTGCCTAAGTTCCTTCACACAAGGAGATTATTACTTTGTGATGATAGTAAACAATGCTTTGAACTCTAACTCTCTATGACCTAACACCATTTTAGATTGGTCAGGCAATGTGAATATATCTTCTGCTTGACACAGGTGATATAAACTGCACTTCATTCTGCTGCAGTGACCTGGTGGTGCCCTGAGTGCTGCAGAGCTCGGTGCTCAGCTGTAATCCCTGGTCCTAAATGCATGTTCATGCCTATACACTTTTGCATGTTCTCCCTGCTCTTCCAATCCCAGTGGCACCAGGACTGCTGCTTTTGGACAATGCTCTTTTAAAATGGGTCAAAAAAATTTTGTGGGTTCTAATGTTCTGAAGCCCAATCAGTGCTTCAGTTCTCAACAAAGCCCATGAACAGTTCTATCAGCGCAACAGGGGCTGGGTGTTATGATGTGCCTGGAACACCTTAAACTCCAAATAGCCCTGAACAAGTGTGTTGTTGAGCCATAGTTTGAGAATCTAGGCTTAAGATTTCCCTTATGGGAAAGAGAAATTTCTTACAGGCTCTTAACTGCTGATTTTGCAAAGAGAGTAAACAGATTTCCAATGGGTTTCTCTCCTGTGGGATTCTGCTAGCAACTGGAGCACTTAGGGGCCCACAGGAGTAGTCAGACAGTCTCAGAATCTGGAATATAGTCACACAGCTTGACTTTGTTAACAAGTCACTGGGGCTTAAAAGGCCGAATTTTCGAGCTTCTTTCTCTGTGTGTATATATGTATATACACACATATATATTTCATTATAAAAAGGTCTAGGAAATTCCATGATGTAGCTTTTCTTACAGATCACTAAGGCTGTGGGGTTAAATACTTGAAAATTAAACTCACAATGTCAAACACACTGCAAGTACCCAATGGCAGAAATATATAGATCAGGTGAAAATTGTGTTGCCCTAGATCTTTCCCTCCTGGACAGACTTCCTATAGAGATTAAAGAGGAAATGAAGTATGTAGGTTCCCTGTGGTCTTGTAACAGAGCACTCAGAAAAAGCTGGGGAGAGAGTTGCCAGTTTCTTCCACAAACAAGCAGAGTGGGATGCATAAAGCTCCTTTCCAGCAATTCTCTCCTGTGCTACCACATTGCCAATTACAGGCACAACATCTCTGACTGACATGCCAAGGCCTTCTCAAAAGTGTAAGAAGTATCAAAGCCATTATGTGGATTTTAATGTTCTCATGTTTTTCTATCATCCTAGATTAACCAAAATGTAACAATTTTTCATGCATAAGCCACAGGTAGAATTTATTTTCTTCTTCAAGTTGACAAGCCTTCCCAAAGAGGTCTCACTACACTCAAATTTTCTCAAAGACAGAGGGCACTCAGAGTTAAATTTTGTACAAGACCCGAGGCACTTGGTAAAGTATAGAAAGGGATATAGGGTTTTGCAAATGACTTGGATAACAACACCTCCCAGATGGCTTCAAATTGCATGAGTGCCATGGAGAAGAATGAGAGGACCTCACAGTGCTAATACAGAAACTTCTGGACATGGAAGGGCACTGAGGTTGTCACCTAAATGTACTTGAAATTGAAAGTGATTTCAGTTCTTTCCCTTAAAAGATGTGGTAGTTGAACATCTCTTCAAAAATAACCCATGGAGAAACAGAGCAGAATATCATGTTGTAGGTGTGTGCAGTTCTTGATTAATAATGAAAGCTACCTTTGAGCTATTGATTGCTCTCCTCTACTCTCTTGGTAGTGGTGTGTACTCTGTACAATGGGCATGGGTTTTATGGCTCGCATTTTTCAAATCGATGTTAAACCTGGTTATGGTTGGTAGTAGTTGAAAGGAAAAGAGGAAAACTGAATTATGTTTGTTTTAGCAGGCAAAGCAAGATTTAAATTTTGACAGTAACTGTGAAAACTTTTAAATCAAAACTGAAGCTGATTTCAGTTCTAATTGTGTATATTGCTCAGGTTACTATTAGGAAGTTCTATTTGTCAAAAATAAAGGGCTTGACTGATTATATAAATGAGAAATAAGTTCCAGGCTTTCAAAAAGTAATTTGAGAGTATCCACAACAGTTCCTGGGGCACTACCATTTGCAACTGTCTCTCACAGGAATATTATTAAAACAGGCTTTGCACAGTACTGATTTAAGATCTTTAAATCATAAATTCATTGCAACATTTTAAAGAGTCGAATGTACTCTTATCAGATATTTGGGCTTCTTTAGTATTCTCTGGCATAAGCATCATGGAATAGTCTCTTGGGTTTGCTTGAGCACAGGGAACAAATCCTCGGGTCGATGATGACTGAGGCAGTAGTTGAATAATACAAGTAGGACAAATCCAAAAGACACATTTAAACAAGGAGAGGGTTTTAGAACTCAGAGTAGACCTCAAAGCCCAGTAAGTAAAGACTGGATGGGGCATGTGGTGAGGGGACTTGTATCATCATACCATCAAATAGAGTTAATACTAGAATTGATATTTTTAACAGAGAGAACATCAACTTCCTGGTGGAAATATTCAGCCCATAGAGGGTTTGTGAACTGTGTTTGTATGCTATTATGTTTTTTAAACTTCTTTTTAAAAACGACACATTTTGATCAGTAAATCTGTCTTTAAACTTTTTTCTCAAGCTGGGGTTGTTGGAGGGTTTTTTTCCATTTTAAGTACTTGGATAATGTTCAGGCCTGACTTTTCAAACAGAAAGGTAGCAAACTCACTGCTTAAAGCACACATTACTGAAACCCAGACAACATCAATTATCAGTTGTTTAGCAGATCAATATAGCCAAACAGCTCTGATTTTCTAGTTCCATAGAAGAAGCAGACAAGGCTTCAAATTACAGGAAGATTCTATTAGACAAGGGGAACATTTAAAATGCACTTTTGATTTCTTGCACAGTTAGGTGTTTTCATATTCAAGAGGTTTGTATTGTCTTCCTAGAAAACACGTTTCCCTAAATGTAGCCAGCCTCAACCTGCCATTTTGTCAGCTGCCATTGTAAGATCGATGTTCTTTTTCCATTCTTTTTTCCTAATTATACACACATTTTTCCACAATCCTTTCCAATTCCTGCTGTCAGTGTTGTGCCAGGTGTACAATGTAAAATACCTACTGTATTATTTTATTGTGCCATTTTTCTTCCTAATTCAAAGTTATCAATATTTTCCCAGTATCTCAGCAGGCTCAGCAGAGCACAGATGATTGCATTACAAATTTAATACAGGTAATACAGGCTTGCAGGTCCTGTATGTTCCAGGTGATTCTCCAGTATTCAAATAGCATTGCTTAATCATGCTGGAGAAAAAGTTCAAGGAGAACTGATCCTCTAAAACGTTAGGTTCTATGTGGAGCCTGAGGGCTGGGCTTGTGACGGTTTGCAGCAGAGGGATCAGAGAACATTTCTGTCTTATCTTCAGGGTAGATTTTTCAACATGCATATCAGGACAGCAATCACTAGAACAGTTGGTTTTGATGTGGCATGTGAAGGCAAATGGATGTTGCATCAAATCTTGATGCAACATCCATTGAAGATGTGTATTTGGATGTTTTGTGTTACAGATTACGACTGTACATGGAAGCTGCACAGTTGCTGGGTGAAAAATCACTGACCACAATAGTGTCCTGAGTGCCTTACTCAACCCTCAAAACATGCAAAGAAAATGAGCAGTGGTAGGGAAATTGTTAAATGGGGTGTAAATGCTGGGCCCTGCAAATGTCTGTCTCTGAAGTCCTAACACTGATTTTTCTCAAAAGTCCATATGCTGTAGATGACAGATGGAGTACTGAACTTCGCCTTTCAGTTAGAGACAGGCTGGCAAACAGAGTGACAGTGGCTTTCATTCTACCCTGCATGGCCTGATTATGCTTTTCATATCCATTGAACACCTCAGTCTAAATAGAATTACCAGCAGACATGTCAGGTCTGTCCTAATCTGTTAATCCACAGGGATAAAGGGGTGAGTGGTTTTCAAGCAGAACAAGGGTCTCAAGAGATATTTAATATCAGACACTTTCTAGTGCACTTATTCAAGAGGCTGATTTTATTTTGCATTTGAATATTCAGGAAGGTAGCTGGGCTGGTGACATGACGCAGATTACTTAATTCATCCCACGTAGACCTGCCCTGAGCAAATAACGAGATGGCAGTGAGAACCGATTAGAAAAGAAAGCCAGAACTGTTGGGAAACTCACATCCCGTGTTCTCAAATAATCTTCCAGCTTCACATTATCTGGGATTTTTAAATAGAGTTTCAGCCTTTTTGTTTGACTTATGGCATTAGCAGCTGTTGGAAATATACACACAAGAGATTGCTGCTGCCTTTTGACTCAGTGCAGGAAGGGCATGATGCAAAACCTTCCCTGGTGGGGAAGGAAGGTGGGGAGTGGTTTTTGATTATTTTTAATGATAACATTGCTGGGTGAAGATAGGAAAATATTTGTTCCCAGTCTTTGATCCAAGTAGCATGCCAACCAGCAGCAACAAAGACAGCTGTTAGGAAAACAGGTAGACAACAGAGCCCTATGTTGTTCTGTTTGTTTATCTTACGGGAATGAAAAGTCTTGTTTCCCAAAGAGCAGGAATCAAATGACAGCAGGTAGCATTTTTTCATGCCGATTCATGGCTTCCTCTAACTGGTGACACTGCCTAAAAGCTGCCCTCCAGACTCTTCCTGAGTGCCTGCTTGTTAATGGGAGCTCAGTTTCTCCCCAGCTATGTGTGTGTGCTGCACTCTGTTCCCCTTCTCAAAGAGAACTCATTCTACAGTGAAGCTCCATTCTTGTATGTGTTGTCTCCACAGGAACTGGGGATAACAACTTAAACCTTCCCCATTTACCCTGCTAATAGTGCGTGTAAGTGTGTAAAAATTCAGTGATGTAGTGTTAATGCTTCAATATTCTTACTGGGAAAGGAGAAACTGACACCAGTTACATGCCATTTAAATGCAATGACAATGAAATCCTACTAGTTAACCTTCTGGGGAGTAGTCTTCTTCTCACTGCCCAAAGCACGAAGAAGTAGCTGGCTTCCCCAGATCAGAACATGCTGGGAAAACTTATGGGAGATCTCAAGCAATAGCCAGTTTGTCATGTTCCCTCCTCCCATTTTAGTTAAGCTATGATATGCCTCCATTACTGCAGCATAGGTCCCACTGGGGATTCAGCACCTCTGCTTCCTGAGACCTTATGTTCCTTTACTGTCAAGTGAAAGAAGCTGCCTAGATACAAGAGGCTATTGTATAGTTTCTTGGGAACACAGAGGCAAAGCTACAAAATGTATACCCCTACAAGCTTTTTAGATCTGGTTTGTTCTACAAATAACATGCTGATGATCAGTTGTCATTTGTTTTTTTTGGGTTGGTTTGTTTTTTGAGTTTTTTTCTGAATGCTTGTTTCACAAATGATGTAACAAACCTTTCAAAAATTTAGATATAATCCCTTTATCACTTCTTTCAAGATATACACCTTATGTTATGGTTGTGACATCCCAGATGGGATTTTAGATTCAACAGTAGTTTTGCATCTTGATCACCTTTCATCTGTGACCTTCATATTGCTTATGACTTGTGCCTTGGTTCCTAATCAAGAGGCCCCTCCTATGGATGACTTTTGGATCAGCTCCTGGCTCGAATGATGCTGGAGCCATGATGCTTGGAAGCTGGGCAGTTTCCTGTCAAGATAAATCTGGCTCGTGTCTGCATGCCGGCTCTACTTGGATAACCCCTAGAGAAAAATGGAAAAATTAACTCCCCTTTACATTTCAGAAAAAAACTTTCATCCTGGGATTCCAAGAGCTCTTCAGACACGTACATTACAAGTAGTCTTGTGAACCCATGGAAAGCTGCACATGTCCATTTCAGGTATTTTGTCTGCTAATGTGTTGCAGTAAGATGGATAACTGGATGCAATTACTTTATTTGCCTAAATCATATCCTATGCTTCTCCATCTCTTTCTCTGCTGATGCTTGCAAGTGTGTATTGTAGCTATGACAAATCCTCTTTTAAGGCTTTGTTTTTTCTGACTAAAAGAGTGTTTGTTTACAGGAAGATAAATACCATCACAGATTATTTTGCTTTACAAACCTAGATGAGAACAAAGCAGTGATGATGGTTACCATGCGGCAGAAAGATGAAGTCAGTACCATGCATCCTGCCTGGGGCTGAACTCAACTAGTTGACTTCAGAATAAAATTATGTTGTCTTAATTTCACTAGGCTTTTCTATCACAATTTCTTATCAGAAAATTCGGCAACATTACTCTGTGGGGAAGGAAGACCAATGTATCACAAGGCTGAACATTACTTTTATATTTCCCAGTACTCCTGAACTTTTGTTTAGAGGAACATTTCTCAGTCCAGACTCCACTCTGTTTTCCATTTGCATTGTTCTCTTCCCTCGACCTTCCTTTTGCCATCCTGAGTAATATTCTCCTTTACAGTAACCCTGAAGAGAGATTTCCTTATCTGCATATATGACTAATCAGTAAGGTCTTATGATTATTATAAAGCAGTTTGTTGGAGGTGGGAATTAGAGCATGAAACAAGGACCGAGGAATCCAAATTTGCAGTCCTTGCTCTACTAATGACTGATTAGATATGGCCTTCAGCAAGTCAATTTGGCCTCAGTTTTCAGATGTGCTGATTTAATTTTTCGCCTCCAGCTTTCTTTTCTTCATTCTTTTGGAGGGAGGGAGTTGCTCATGGCATGCAAACCTGCTGTTTCGTTTTGCCTCAAAGTATGTCTCAGTCTGGGCAGTCAGAAGTAGAAGTTGGTTTTGGAAATGGTGACGCTGTGAGTGGAGTTCCTTACCTGTCATCACAATAAGGATGAGCTCTTTCTTGCAAATTGTTATGGGTGGATCAATGCACTGAGTGGCACAAGAGTTATGTTCTGAGAACTTCATTGTTTCTTCTTTATGCTTTACCTGTAACTTCTATGAATATCCCTGAATTTGTTAAAGAACCCATAATTCGGGAAAGGAAAGCAGGGTTGATTTCTTAAAACTGAGGATTACTCATAAAGGTAAATTCAGAGTTAACTAAATATGAGGGAGTGGAAGGAGTAAAATCTCTGGCACTTGCACTTGTTAACTATGATTTTACTGAGTTCTTTTTATTACTTTCCCTACAATTAGCAGATATAGCTAGAGAGAGGAACAATTTATTGGAGTGAATGAATACAAGAAAAAAGTGTTTTGAAAATTGCCAGGATCTATATTTTGTCATTTAGCAGCTGCTGTCGGTCTGAGAAATGTCCTTAATGTTACTCTTTAGGGGTAGGTCAGGAGTCCTCTCTTTTGATGAACCATTTTTCTGAGATCCCATGCTCCCATCTCCCAGCAGGAACCTTCCAAGCTGTGCTGGGCTGCACACCTCCCACAGCTTCTCCTGCCTCAACCCACACCCCAGGCTGCTGGGCTTCAGCCCTTTGCTGCCAGGTCCTTCCACCCAGTGCAGGAGCAGCCTGTCAGATGTGTACATTCCCCATGGTGGGGCCAGAGAGAGGAGAGACCTCTGCTGCCAGGGAAAGAGGAAGAGAGAGACAGAAAAGGGACTAGAGGGGCTGACATGAGCCATCTGGATTTTTTATTCTTGATTCCCTCTGTGTCCCATCAAGCTGTCTGGACCTCCCAGAGCAGCCCCACTCTTGGGGATTCTTGAGGATCATGGCATTAGGTTAGAAAATGAAAAAGGAGATGTAGGGTCTAGCAGACTCAGTAAAAGCAGAGTTTTGCTGCAACAGATCCAGTTTCACTAACAGTTTGTAAGCATCTAATAACAAATTTCTTTTTTTCTTTTAAGTATCCTCATCTTGCAGTTTTGAGCCTTCTTTGGACTGAGATTTCCTGATGGGGAGTCAGCACAACATATCCCTGAGCCATGGGCCTCTGATGTGAGGAAAGTATGTGTGCCTCTATCCCACCCACCCTCAGGCTATCTGAATTTTAAGATGAGTTGGCCATAGTCCAACAGCTGGCAGCATTTCGTAGACAAGTCCTCTAGACTGTGCTAAAGCACTGTGCAGCAGAGCAGTCTTATTTTACACTCTTCTCCACACTTTCGTTTCTTATAAGTCACCTGTGTGTTTTGGCTTCAGTTAAGAAGAAAAAAAAATCTGGCAGTTCTGCTGTAGTCAGATTTGGCAGTCGCACTGGTTACTTCCAGTAATTATCTCCATGTCACAGATATGCTCTTGGTGCCAGTTTTAGGAAAACCTTGCACCTTTTTGATGTTCTGAGTAAGGAAATGGATTCTTTAGGAAACTGCTTTTGCCTGAGAACAACCCCTTCTTTACAAATGCTCTCACTGTGATCTTTCACAAAAGACTGCATTCAAAATTTGAAATATGCTGATGTGCAAATAATTTCAATAGCTGACCTGCAGAATCTGTTGGCAAGGCTGCTAGAGGCAGTTTGTTCTGACTCCAGCTGCCTGCTTAATTTTGGCAGCTGTATGCTTTCTGGCCCAGATGCCTGCAGTCTCTTGTCCAAGTTGGGAGCTAGATGAACTATTCACTGTCCTGTAAGTGCACCTCAGCTTATCATCTACATGAAGAATTAGACTTAAAGCTTGGGGTTTTGCCTCACAGACATATTTTAAATGAACCCATTAAAGCTGGATCACTGATGTACAGTGGTGGATGTGCCTGCCGGAGCCTCGCCTTGTAAGGGTGTCTGTGCGGCCCCAGAGCCGGGGTGAACACTGCCAGCCATCCTGAGCAATCCCAGGAGCCTTTTGAAAGCAGCCAAGCACACAGGGACAGGTCCTCTGAAAGAGCAGATGTCGAAGCAGATGTTAAGGCCACATCAAGGACCACTGAGTGCAGCACGGTGGTGGTGTGGCAAGAGGTTTCTTCCATGACAGAGATGTGAAATTCTTAGGTACGGCTTGCAGTGTTGGTGTGCCTCTCTGTTTCAAAACCTCACCCCTCTGCCACAAAAATATTTTTTAAAGTTTTGCAGGCTTTTTGTAAGTTAATTTAATAGCAGGTCTTTGAAACAAAGTGTTCAGAAAGACTTTTGGACCTGAACAAAATGAAAGTAGATACCCTAACGCATACAGCAAAGAGCATGAGCTTTTCAGCATTGTCCTGCTGCTATCATAAGTGATGTTTCTGACATATTTTGAGGTCTGCAAGTAAGACTGCAAGTTCACTTACCACTTGCTGACCTTGAGGTCCAACCCATCCTTCAATTATCCTGTGACTCTGCTAATTTGGTCACATGTCAGAGGAGGGGAGGAACATCCACAGTGTTAAGTTACCTGCACATACGGACATCCATCTGTACATCTGTTGAGCCACATGAATAGAACCTCTCTTTGGCAATGCTTTGCTGCGGTTGCTGTCCAGGTCTTGCACTGCAGACACTTGAGTGCAGGCAGCAAGACGTGGTGCTGCCCTGTGATTATGTGGTCTAGCACTGCCCCTGTGGGACAAGAGGTTGAGAGTGAATGATGGAGACAGTGTGTGGCTGGTGAGAATAAGCAATGACCAGCAGAACTGAAGGACAAGGTGTGAGGAAAAAAGACAATCCCTTTTAAAACAAAAGTCATGGGCTGTTCATGCCAGATGCAATTTTTTCACAGTTGGCATTGGTGGGATTGCCTTTGTAATGGCAGCTACCAGACAGATCTGGGATCCAGTTGATAAATAGCATAAAAGAAAGTGCTTGTGGTTCATGCAGTCTGGCGCTTTGTGCCCCAGTGTACTTTGTGTTCCTCTCCTACATAGAGCTTTCCAAGCTCTGCCCAGTGACATCTTACCTTGGTATTGCTACAGTAGCCCTTGCTGCCCCAGTGCCCAACTTGTTTTCCTCTTAGGAAGCTCCATTTTGCCTGGAGGGATGGCTCAGCTGATGAGGCAGCTGTCCTACTGTGGCAGATTTCAGCCTGGTGCTATTAAGAAAAAAAAAATTAAAAAATAAAAATTAGTTCCAGTTTATCCTAAATTGAGGCAGTTCAGCAGCTGCCTCATGAACAGCTGAGGTGGCTGTGCAGAAGGACCAGGAACTTCTCAGAGAGTTGCAGCTCAGATTGATAGTTATGGGCAGAAGTAACTACTTGTGTCGTACTTCAGTCTCTAGGTGCACAGGTTGCATGGCACATCTCAACATAGCAAAGGAAACTGGAGTTGTGGGAGATGTCTTTGTGAGCCTATAGCAGAGCATTTCTATGTCAGTGACAGAAAAGAGAACGTGATGAAACATGTTGTTCAAATGTTGTAGGAAGAAAGCTATATTTAGCCACTCTAAAAATCGCTAAGCATCAGACATGAGGGAAATGGCTGTGGCAACCTACACTCCTCCAGTTTCACCTGTTGCGGTGTTTCTTAAGTCTAGAAATATCTATGAAATAAGTAACATAGCAGCTAAAACTTTCCCAGAAGAGGTGTAAACAAACTAAACTCACTTGCCAAAACAGCTATCGCTGAACTATGAATTGACCTTGATTCGCTGTAATGCAAACCATCTGCACACTGAAACAATTAAAGCCTTCACATCTCCTAGGAGTTTCCTTCCTCTGATTATAACTTATGTGCTGTGGTAGAAGCACAGAGGTAAACAGCTAGTTAGCGTGGCCCTCTGTGTCTGTGTGTCTGTGTAATTTTATGGTGCAGCACATACAAAACCCATTTTCATTTGAAGTGGCAGCCAGCTTTCAAGTAGAAAATATAGCATATGCTTGGTGCCGAATGCTGGAGTCACAGCTTGTAAGACAGCCTGAGTTAGACACATCTGCTTTGCTCCTCTGCTTCCCTTCCCCCAGCTTCTTCTTTGGCTGTACCAAGTTTTCACAACGTGCAGGTCATGCTGGAGAGGCAGCGCTTAAATACAGACTGCTGCTGTATAAGGCCCCTCTGCATGTGCTAAACTGAAACCCCTGCCTTGCGTAGGAGCAGTACCTAAGTGCACTGAATCTGGGCTGTGTCTGAAGTGAAAGCCTTGGGTAGCAATTACACGCGATTTTATAAAAATTTTGTTTAATTTACAGCTACTTTGGTTTGCAGAAGCTCAGAATTTACACTCTTTAAAGCCATAAAAAATCAATCTACAGCCATGGCATCAGAGTTTGGATGTTGCTGTGGTGGGAAAATACCAGAGATGTTGCTTCTGTAGAATTGCTGTACAATTTGCTATGTCTCACAACTGGCAAAGTTTCATATTAAAATCTCTGCTCTATAAAACCTCTTTTTTAACACATTCTTCCACCATTTATGTCCATCCAGATGACAACAGCACTAAAACCTTAGATCCTCCCTCTTCAGATCACAGGAAAGAATAATTGTGCAAGCTCAGTAAAATAAGAAAATAAATTTATTTTTAGGAGTAGTGGGTTTTTTTTCTGGAAAAAAGGTTTATACACTGATTTTTAGAAAACAATCTTAACATTCTAGACAATGTAAACATAAGCAATGTAAACATAAGACTGTAAAATTAAAATAATTAAATATTTTGCTTTTAAAGTTAAGTCTGAAAAATAATGAGTAGATGCAGCACATTTTCTGAGCCAGCCATGAATATTTGTCTCTGTGGCCAAAGGCTTCCATCCTAGGGAGTGACCTCTGGCATCTGGCCAGGTACCATAAAGCAACTTGGGTCTGCACATTTCTCAGAGCCAGCTGTGTCCTACATGCCTGTATATATGGACTCAGGATATGGCATGCATATTTTATCAGTTCAAAATGCCTGGAAAATGTGAGGGGGGCTGAGTGGGTGACACTGGCTAGGATAGTGTAAGAGGATGGTGGTGCAGAAAAAGATTGGGGGACTCCCCACTGCTGTGGTGCTGTGATTTCTGGTGCTGACTACTGTTGGAAGAACCTCTGGGGTTCTTTTGAAGGAGGTATATTGATGGAGGTATATTGATTTGCTGTAAAAGAGGGCCCACAAATGAACTAACGTGAAATAAGATTTCTGAGATCCTGGGGCTGAGCTGGAAGCAGAATTATTTGGCAGTGTTGGTTCAAGTCCTATAAATTCTAGGTCATGTACACGTTATGTATAAAAGACTACCTATAACAAATAGACAAAAGTATATAAATGGCTAGATTTACAGTTTCCTTTGTGACCTGAGTACTGACCCATGTCTCTGCTGCAGGCCAGAGAAGTAATGAGGGTCTTGGTCATGCTCTGCAGGAATATGTTAAGCTTGAGGCAGTCAGTCATGAAAGAGGCATTTCCCACCTTACAAGTACAACCCTCTGAGACCCAAATATATCCCCTTTGTGTTTATTTTTTATAACATCATGGGGTTTTGTTAATGAAATAGATAAAAGTAAGTAGTGTCAACTTCCTTGCATCAGCCCAGGGCTCAGGTTCTGATCTCCTCACCCATTGCAGGAACAAGACGTGGCAGCCTGTGGGGGCATAAATGGCTTCTTTCCCTCAGGCTGGGAATGGTGGTCCTACTGCATTTAAGTGCATATGTTGAGTTTTTTCCCTCTTGTTACCTCTTATTTTCTCCCAAAGTGCTGTCCCTACATCTGATTCATAAAATATAGGCAGAGGAGAGCAAGAGCTGTACTGAACCAGGACGCCTCTGGCAAGGCTACAGCCCTGTGTGATCTGCAGCCCTGCTGGACTTCTCACTGATGTAAAGCATTCACTTTCCTCCCTTTCTCTTCCCTCCATACGTTAAATCTCCTAAACTGAGGATTTGCGATGCTGTGTGCACATCATTCTACAATTTTGAAAGAAAAATAGAAGCACCATATTTTCCTTTTCTGTTTTCCCTTTTCTAGTTCTCCAGTATCTTCTCAGCCCTGATACATATGCTTTCCTTAGCTGCCTTTCCACATAGATTACTTTTTTCATAATTTTAATTTCTAATTTTTCAGTATGTTTTTTTCTCTAAACCTTCCTTCAGAATTAGAAACGTACATCTCAGCTTTCCTAAATGCGTGCTCTTTTTCCACCCAGAAATCTCTACAGACAGTTGTTTTGGAATTTTATGGAATTCTGCGAGGAAAAGTTTATTTCCATTCTAGAATATTACCTTTTAAATTTGGGTTTTACTTTGCTGATTTGCGTATTTCTCACTTCCGGCTTTTTCCACAGCCTGTGGTCCTGTGTCTTCTTCAAGCTGTCTTACTTTTTTCTCCCACTGCAGCAGTGCTCTCTCAGTGAGGGAGGAAGAGCACGACAGCATAGATGGGAATCAGAAAGGTCTTGGGCCAGTGAATGGGACACAGACCAAATATGAAAGGAGTTAGTGAGATTTAGCTAAGAGAAAGCTTGATTCATGGCAAAATATTCAAAGGTGGTCACATCCTACTGAAAACTTGAAAAACGTTCACCTTGCGCAGCGCTGCAGAAGTACAGGGGCCAAACCCCAATTACCTTGCATTAGCAGCTGGCAGCTCTTCCCGTTCCCGCTGGGCTTGCAGGCTGGGGAGGGAGCAGGCAGGCAGGGCAGGCAAGCGGGGTTGCCCTGCTGCAGCCCCCAGCATTTCAGCGGGCTGGGCTGGCTCCACAGGTGCTGGGCACTGCACTTCAAGGTGATTTTTTCTCAGGTTTTTCCAGCTAAGGGTGGACTGGATGGATTAGGCAGGCATTTCAAGTTGTTATATCTGTTGTCCTATCAAACAACCCTGTTTTTCTGGGACGGCTGTCTTCACGGACTGTTGTTGAGATGATTTACTAGAAAGACCTCAACTCGTGTGGGCAGCTTCTAGGGAGTTTCTATGATCTATTGCAGTCAGACTTATTAAACAGAACAAAATGTCGTCTCATACACATTATGACAAGACAATTTCTAGTTCTTTGTCTAGGAAATGACAATTGGGATGTGATTCCCAGACCAGAAGGCCCCTTCCCCCACCAATTCATCAGTCTGAGGACAGATGCTGGGAATCAGATTGCAGCTACAGCACATTAGGGCTCACATTTTCGTATCCACAAAGCATGCTGAGCTTCCACAGTTGTGGTTTCTATACTTAAAACAGAAGGTCCTAGTTAATTTTATTGCCCAGAGTATTTTTATACACTGTTAGCAATTAGGAACTGAATTAAAAGTAGGAGAATGTCTGTTTTCTGTACATTTTGTTATAAAATATTTCCTTAAGATTACATTCTTTCATGCAGTAGTTCTACTTCTTACCCTGGCAAGGCATGGGTGCTTGCACACAATTGGATGACAGTACTCCCAGGCCTCTGAGCTTCCCTTATGCCAGCTTTGCTTATACTTATGTCTGACTATTCACATCAATGGGACTGTGTGAGTAAGGATGTTTATTCACCTGTTTATTGAATTGGGGTTTCTGGGCTACATCTGGGTCCTGACAGACTTTGTCTGACATTGCTGGGGCTGGCTACAGCATAAGCTAAAAAGGCCATTGCTGCAGGGAATGAATTGCCAGATAGAACCTGGCTCTCACCTTTGAGTTCTTACTACTACTGACATATCCCTGATCCAGCTTTTGAAATGAGAATGAAGGGCAGGGCAAGACTCACTTCAGTATGTTTGCAGAGCTCTCTGAAGCCCTCTGATTAAATGTATGACAGACATATGAAATATTTTTTCATGATTTGTATTATAAAATCTACCTCTTTGGATCTGTGACCAGAAAGTACCTGTTTAATAATGCAGTCTGTAATTAACAAGAGAGGAAGAAAGGAAAATTGCTAACAAACCTGTCTGTTTTGGAGAGCACTTCTGCCTAACTGGGATGCAAAAAAACTGATAGGAAAATGCACGCCAGTACAGCAAAGGACTGCTTTATCAGCTTTATCAAAATCCTTTCAAAGGCAATGGGAGTGTTTCAGTTGGTCCCAGTGGGTTTTGGGGCGGGGCAGGATGTGGGAAGGTGAGTGCTGATACCACATGATGAGGTCAGACTCCATGTCAGTGTCTTTGAACTGCAGAAATACTCCCTTGGTGAAGGTTGTACTTGTAGTCTTATCCTGGCCAACCTTGAGTCATCTTGCTAAGCTGAATTGATGACACATCTGTTTGAGATAAAAGGGTATAGAATATTCTGAAAAGCTGTCTGATTCTAATTCAAGGATGATGGTAATTCCAAAACTGTCAGAAAGGTACAATTTTATCTTTATAGCTTTAGGTAGCAACCAAGATAAAGAATCCTCCAACTATGTGCATGTTTGAAATTATGAGTAGCTGTATTGATTTCAGTCAACCAGTGCATTTAGGTAGGTGGCCACGTGTTTGCAGCATCACAAGAAAGGAAACAAGTACAATCTTCTTTTTCCATCCACTTTCTCTCCCCCTTCAAAATAATGTACGTCTGACTGCTCTGAGCACAACCGTTGGGATGGGAAAGGTGAACTTACTCTGATTTCTGTTATCTTCTGACCAGTTCCTAAGTATGGTAGAAGAACAGAGATCTGGTGAGTGACAGTGTGCCAACACGGAAGAAAGCAACTACACGGATTACTTTTAATTTCCAGCTATCCCTTTCTTTTTGATGATTAAAGATGAAAAGTTGCACCAAAGAGGGCTGGGCAGAATCAAGAATTTTAAGGGCCAGAAAAGGATTCCTGACAATGCTGTCTAAGGTTGTGACTTCCATAACAAGTACCTGTCCCCATGGCATTTCTTCACCAGGAGATGGGGAGAGGCCGTTTACCTGGCTCCTGTGTGTTTTCTGTCTGCACTCACGTGCCTGTGTGGCTGGAATGACCTTGTTTGAATTAACAAGTTGCCGGGGTATGAATCAAAGGATAATTGTCATTGCTGCCAGTGGTACTAAACAGACCTGAGCTATTAATACAAGACAAATGGGAGAAATGAGTAAACAGAAAGTTTACTGGTGTAAGCAAACTACAGGCCTGAGTGGATGTTCTGTGTTGGTTGTATTTCAACTTTATTGCTTTTCTTTGATCATTTGAAATTACTACTGTTTTCAGCTGGAATGTAAAAAAAATTAAACCCACATGATGAATTATTTAGTCAGATTTTACAGGGACGGTCTGTTACAAACTGTCTTTCTTCCTCTGCAACTTGTTTTTAGGACATGTTTTTGTTATATAGACATAATTTAAATAACTAACATAATGGAATAATTATATTTCCCTGTTAAATGTATTACAAAGAAGCCGAATCCAATGTGCTATTTGGTAGGAACCCCTCTGGACTTCAATCCTAAGTGTATCTTAAGATTTAGTATGTCCCAATGGGACTAATCATCAACAAGACTATGTCCACTGTGAGGGACAGGGTTTGCAAAGACATATGAAGGCAGAAAATGAGAGGGGGAGAGAGAGAGAGAGAGACTCACAGCACTCCATAAATGACCAAAAGGGTTCCTGAAACAGCCAGGGGCAAGGGGCATCTGGCAAATTCATAGCAGTTACTGCTAGGGTTGTTAATGATACTCTTCCTGCAAAGAACTGGTGAAATTGGAGGGTTACTAAAGCAGATTTAGAGGGTGTAAGAAAGTTTAGTCCCTGTGATGACCCTTTCCTTCCCACAGCCCGTGTCCTGCTTCCCTCCAGTGCTCCCACGCCACAGGATGCTGCTGCCTGCAGCTGCAGGGCCATCACAGGTCCTGCTTGCCAGAGCATGTAAGCACCCTCACAGGATTTCACCCAGGGGAGACTGAAGTCAGGGGAAGTAGAAAAGGAGGAATTCTTCTCTTGAGATCTCCACATTACTTTTTAAATTATAATAGAAATGTATTCTTAAATGCTACAGGACCCTCCAACCCGTGCCCTACCTTGGTTTTTCCTTTCCTGCTCATTTGACCCAATGCCTTTTGATGTAGTCTGGCACAAGTCTGGAGAGAAGACCAAGGCTTGTGTGCAGAAGTGAGCATCTTGGTCCTGAGCCTCAAAGCAGGATTACTGGCCAAGTGAATGTTTTGCAGCTTTCTCATTTCAATAAGTCCTCCCAATTTCTCTGTCAGAGGGCTGAGGGGATGGTTTAGAAACATGTAAACATCATGCAGTTGGTAATGGAGTTAATGTAAACTCTATAGGATGTTTTATCAGTTGTCCATTTGTTTAGTCTGGGAAGCAGAAGTATGAGAGGAAGAAAAAGAATCCTCAAATACCCAAAAGGTTTCTCTAAAAAACCAGAAATGAACTGTTCTACCCCTGTTTCTTTTGTTAAGAAACAAATGGGCAAGGTTAAGGATTTAAAATGAGATGTTAATAAAAACTTTCTAACTCAATAAATAACTTAAACACTGGAAGGGATGGCCTATAGTGGAGGTGCTACAGCACCATACCCTGCTTTAAGAATGATTTAGCTAAAGGACTGTTAGGAATGGAATAAAGTACTCAGTTCTTCTTCAGAGCAAGAGATGAATTGACTGAACTAATAATCCATGTAATCCTGTTCAACCATACTTTCCTGTGGTATTGTGATCACTTCAATAAAGTGGTATTTTAATACAAATAGAGCAATGAAGCTGCAGGACCTTGTGAAACAATCCACCTCTATGCAATTTGATGTCTGGCTCTAAGGGTTATTTCAGTTATGGTAGTTCAAAGTCCTAATTGTTGCCCGATTCATAAAACTATTCACACCTGTTTTGCCATTTAGGAAGTCAGCTTTCACTTTTCTGGAAGGTATGCTTGATACTTCATTTCTTCCAGCTGACTCTCCCAAACCACAAATTGATTTAAAACTGAATTTTATCCTAGAAAGGAACAGTAATTTAAATTATTGTTTTTCCTCCTACACAACAAAGAACTGTAAGTCACACAGGTTATCCTTGTCTGTGATTACTTTTTTATTCATATTTTATTCATGATATTCTTCTTTTGAAACAGAGTGTCTATTACTATTTTAGGTTGTGTTACTTGAGCCACCACTTTTAACTGGCTACAGTTTAAAAATACTATGAAATTCTTTCTATGTCATTAAGCTTTAATTTAAAAAAAAGTTCATTCTCCTTTTCTTCATGGGTGCATTTGTAGCACTACTTGCTACTTGAACTTAATGATTCATCTAGAAAAAAAGCATCTCCCTCTTCTTGCTAACTGCCTGTGTGATAACTGATAACTGATTGACAGCTTAATTTCTCATCAGATTGAATTATTTCTCAGGACTTATTGAAAGCCTCGTAATGCTCTGTGTTTCAGATCTCACTCCTGTGCCACATTCCTTGGCTTTTAAGTTAATTTTTTTACTTAATCATTCTTCCATAATTCTCTTTAAGAACAAATATGCTTTCAGAAAGCTTATTACTACCTTTATCTTGAGACATGGCTTGTTTTTTTATTATGCAGTGCTGGTTTTTTTTTTTTTTTTTCTGTTGACTATTTAAGAGGCCTGTCAGAATGAACCAAAAGTAGTTCAAGTGCTCTAGTGTAGAGGTTTCAGTGCAGCACCTAACAAAGAGCCTTGGATGAATCTTACCTAGGTAAGATTAAGAAGTCAGTTTGAGAACGTGGAAGAGTACTTGTGAGGGGACAGGGGCCTTAAAAATATGGGCAGAGAGTAGCCAGGGAACAGTGAAATCCACAGGAGTACCTTGAAAAATACTTGATTTTGGGTACATTACTTGCAAGCACCAAACAAAACAAAACTGAAAGGCATCACATCTGTTTGTACCTTCATGTGAATTTTTGGTTCAGTGCCATGTCTGAAAAAAATTAAAGTGAAAAATCTCTTGTCAAAATCAGTAGGCTTAAAAGCTGAGCTATAGTGGAGTGAACTAATATTGGAAGATCTATCACAGAAAAAACCCCATGTTTTCTTTATCATTCTTTGTTGCAGCAAGAGAAAACAATACTGTGAATCTTTTTCTGTTATCAATATAAATGATGCTTTACAGATGAGGTGAATGCCATGCCTTGCTACCAGGGAATATATAAACTCGAGCTCAGGACTTGCAACTGATCTTGCACAGATGAACTTGAGCTCTGTTGCAGCAGCTTATTGTCTCGATGATCCTCTTTGCCAGCTTAATGTTCCACCCACCCACTATCAGGTTTGAGACTGCAGCCAAGCAAACAATACACACAGTGCCTCTTGTTGCTGGGGAGTCCATCAAGTGTGCCAGCAGGTAATATATAAAGACACCTTTGTAGTTTGAAAACACAAATGCCATTTTTAATCACACTTGAGCTGCTTAAAGTCCTTTGCCTTAATTGTGATCATGGACAGGAGTGTTTTATCCAAAGGTTTGTAAACTGGAGTTACTGGGTCTTGGACAGGTTCAGAGGCATGCCCAGCAGATCTTTGGTGTGACTTCCTTTTGGTGTGGGTCTGGGCTCAGCGTGCCAGGTAACACAAAGCTCGTTTAATATGCATATTAAAATGCTTGCTCGTTAAAGCAAGCATTTTAATATGTTTTAGTTGCATTCAAGTAACTTGGCATTCAACTTAAAGCTATCTTGCATACCACAGGGCTTTACAGTGCCAACAAGTAGGCTCAAGATCTGACACATCTGCATCTACGCTAGATGCAGATGTTAGACTCATTTGTTTTTAAAAGCTATACAGCCTTCTAATTTGCCAGATGCCAAACTCCATACAAAAATCTGGAAGAATCAGAGTTGATGGAAAAGTAAGGATTTAACACCTCCCAAACTGACTGACCAGTTCTAGTTCTCAGTGTGAGTTGTTTTGCTAGTTTTGAGGTGACTTTATGAATATATAAGGCATACAGGAGGAGCACCTACTGGCAGAAACAAACCCAGTCACCGCTTGAATATGGGGATGGGAACAGTCACGCACAGCAGATGAGGAGCATGTTGGGGACCAGCGAAATGGGGATCAGGAAGAGGGAAAGGAGATATTAGCTAATGGTGTCCCAGATACATCTGTGTCTTAGTACTGACCACGGGAACTGATGTGTAAATGCACATCTTCAAATATGTTTAATCTAAGGCTGTGCTGTTGCTGAAAGGTATTGCCTTTCTGATGCCCATGTCTCGGGGGTTTGCTCTGGCAGCAAATGACTCACTTCCCCCCATGGGACCACTGCTGTGGCACAGGGGACAGCAAGAACACCGGCCTTAGGGCGTGCAGGAAAGGCAAGTCTGCTTTTACAGGCAGCTGCACAGCTTTAGGAAGCCATACCTTAAACCCAGTATCCTGTCGGTGACAGCGATCAGCCTCAGATAAATTAAGGGAAGACATGAGACTCAGGGGCAGGTAATTACGGAGTGACCTGGCCTTCATTGTTGTCATTTCCCCCAGCAGTGATGAGTGATGTTTGCCCTGTGTCTTATTAGGACTTTTGTGCTTTAAATGTTTTCCAGTTGCAGATCTGGATATTCCTGCTATCTGCACACATATCTAATCCCTGGTGAGTCTTCACAAGCCTCCCTCCTCGTTGCATCCTGGGGCGATGAATTCCATTGAGTTAATAGTCCGTGGGCTGGTGATGGTGCGCGGAGCGGCCCCGGCCGGGCACCGCCGCAGCTGCGGAACGGGAGGCTGCGGCTGCTCCGTGCCGCGAAGCCGGAATTCACGGATTGCTGAAAGAACTTTAAGGAAAAAGTTGTCCCCGTTATTTTGCCGTCGGTCATTTTTTTTTAATGACTATTCTTACAGTGCATAGAAGAGTGAAATTGGGTAATTATTAGGGAAAAGTTTGGGAACTTCTTACTTCAGAAGGCCCCCCCTCAGCTGCCTCGTTGCTGGTAATGAGCATGGGGGTGCGGAGGCGCGGGCAGGAGACCGGGAGGGGGTCAGGGACTCGGCCGGCCCCGGGCCGGGAAGGAGCCGCCCGCGCCCCTCACCTGCTGCCCGGGCGGGCGGGGGCGGCGCTGCCCGGGAACCCGCGCGGCAGGAAGGGAGCGGAGCGAGGGCGGGAGCGGGGCCGCCACAGCGGCGGNCCGATGACCTGGACCAGCAGCATGAGCAGCGGGTACAGCAGCCTGGAGGAGGAAGAGTCCGAGGAGTTCTTCTTCACCGCGCGCACCTCCTTCTTCAGGAGGCCGCCGGGCAAGAGCCGCGCCGCCCCACAAGTAAGTGCCGTGCGCCGGGCAAGAGGGGCGGCTGCGCGCCGCGGGGCAGCTGCTGCCGGGCCGGGCCGGCTCCCTCCGGCTCGGCCTCCACGTGTCCGCCGCCCCCTCCCCCACGGGGAAGGACCCGCGGAGCCGCCCGGGCGCCGGGACGGAGCGGGGAGGAGGCGGCCGGCAAGGGCTTCCCTCGGCAGGCTTCCAGCGGGGCTCCCGAGCGGCCGGGGTCCCTGGAGGGGCCCCCGCCGGCGTGCCCCGCTCGGCAGCCGAGCCGAGGGACCCCCGGTGCCCGGCGGATGTGACCAGAAATCGCTCGTTTGCGCGGAGAGTAACCGCGCTGTCGGCCCCGCTGCCTCTGCGGGACAGGGCGAGGTCTGCCTCCTCGCTCTTTCGAAGCTCATTCCGAGGAGAATGACAGCCTCTTCAGCTGGTTTGTTGGCAGGAGAAGGCCTTCTGAAGTGTTTAAGTGGCTTCGTTTAAGCATTCAGGCTCAGGCAAGTGGGGCTTTGAAGTGAAGAACTGATTAAAAAGAAAGCAAAAACCCCGAACCTACCCCTTGTGTGGGCAGCGTTGAAATTTCAGTGGAGGACCTGTCCGTCCCAGAGCAGTCATTAAACCATATAGGGTAAACGTCACAGTTCTTTAGCCAAGCAGTCTATCCCCCCTCATTTCTCCCTTCCCAATGCACAGGATCTCAGTGTAGAGATGGCTGGCTATAAGCTAGCGAGCCTGTTTTGTTTATGCTAGTTCTTCTTCACCTGCTCCCACCAGCATCAGTGCCTTCCTTCTGTTCAGTGTCTCTTTCTACAAACTCTTAGTAGTTTTCTCCAGTGGATTTCAGTGTTGGTATTACTGCTGCTATGGGGACCTGGTTATAAACTTGCTTTTCAAAACCTTTGTACCTCAGCTGTCCTCTGGTCCACCTGTGGCACTTGTCAAAAAACGTCGTTTGTTGCCCACAGCCATTCCTGTAGGCTGTGTTCTGCTGCAGAAAGGCAATCTTGGTTTCTTTTTCTCTGAGGTTATGTTCAATTTGTGATTTGCTTAAAACTGAAACCCTCCAGCTGCCCCTCAGGAAACTCTTGCTCCCGTTTAAGGAAGTGCAAGAGCTCTCTTGAGCTTCAACTTCCTCTGCAAAGTTTGGCAGGGAGCCTGGGCACACCCTCTCTCTACACCTGAGCTTGGGCACTTAGAGCAAATAGGCTGGGGCCAGTTGTGTATCACGTCATGGCTGCTTCTCCAGGGTACTTCTCTTGACACCTCTCCTCAGCAGTTGTTTTTGTCTCATCCATTTCGAGTTTCAGCCTCCCACTACCCTCCAGTGTTCTTGGGAAGCTGCTGAGTGCTGTGGAGTGTCCTTGAACTTCATCTGCTAACCTATTTGGCCAGCACTGGCTGCCACCTGGCCCTTACAGAGGAGGATCCTGGTGTGACAGTAGTGTGTGATTAGATACCTACCTAACTGCTGTCTGCCTCTGTGTAGCTGCTGTGTCATGACATGTGAGAAGGCCCATGTTTTGATTCAGATCCTAAAAACATACATGTCTTTCTAATGCTATTGTATGAGTTGTGTTACCAAATATTAGCTGAATAAGTAGAAAATTGTGCAAATGCATAAATTATTGTGTGTGGTGTTAACATTTCTGAGCAAGGGGGACTGGAAAAAAACCCATAACTAAAATTTGATATTCTTCTCTAGTAATGTTTCCCAAAAGAATACTGCAGTGGGGTGTTTCAGGGTACATATTTAAGTATGTATTTACTAGGCTGGAACAAATTAATCTGTATTGCTGACTCTGCAGCATCAGAAATACTCAGCTAATGTTTCTAGTCATAAAGTTATTACCAGTTGCTCTCAACTGCTGATTTATAGAGAAAAGAAAAAAAAGTCTCCAAACAATGCTGAATGTAGATTTCAACAGTCATGTGGCCAGTAAGAGTGAGTTTCCCCTTCCAGCAATAACAGTCATAATAAGCCTCTTTGTAGGGATGAGGATGCTACTTTTGGTTTGTATTTGAGGTTTAGTCAAAAAATGCATACTATGTCCCCTTGAGCGAAGAGAAAAGAGGGGAGCTGGTAGTTATTGTTTCTGTGTCTTTCTCAACTACACAAATACTAAGTTTTGCAGTCTGCATTTCTCTTCTTGTAGAAGACTTTATATGCTGGCAGTTACGTTTATCCTTCTGTTTTAGCTCCCTCTGCCCCCTTTCTTGCAGGGAAGAAATGGTTCAGAGCATTTGGCTTGCAGCTGTGCCTGCAGAAAAGCTCAGTACTAGTGTTTAGCCTTGTTTTGTATGGATTTCCAAAGAAAAGAAAGAAAAAAGGAAATTCACTAGCTTAAGTAGTGAATTTTTGTCTTTGTTTAATTGGGCAAGGATGAGCTTAAATACATCAAATTCTGCAACTGACACAGGATTAATGAATTGACAGTAATTCTGGTGTAAAACATTAGTGATACTACCTTTGATGTTTGCTTAGGATGTCTGATCTCTAGAGTGGTTAAAGATTTAGATTTACTTTTCATCTCTCTATACCACTTCTAAAAAAAATTGCAGCATAAACCATGCAGCATATAAAAGGTGGTATGGTGTTTTGGGGTTGAGCAGTAGCCCCAAAGTTATTTCTTAAGCAAGAAATACTTCAATCTGAGGGCAGTGTGAATAAAAATGCAGGTTGCTTTATTGTTATGTTATTGCTCCTGAAAGTTTAGCTTTATTTAAGGTTTCTTATAATCTGTGTCTCTTGTAAAATTTAAGTGTCAGGAACTAGATTAAACTTGGTGCAGCCCTGTTTCATGTTTGCAACGAGCCATTTAATAAATGAAGAAGGCAGAACTGTAATTGTTTTTTGTCCTGCCAGCGTGACTACTCATGTGAGGTAAAGTTATCCATGTATATAGGCTTTTGCAAGATTACACTGGTGCTTCTGTATGATCAATCCTTTGGAAATTGTCCATTCTCTGTAGAGAAAATACCAAAATAAGATGCTTGGCAAACTTCTGAAAGCTGACCCCTTTCTCCCCCTATTTCCTCCCACCCACCCCCATCCTTCAGGAAAATTGAAAACAGTCATGCCTGCTGCTGCAAGCCCCACCATATGCTGAAGGGATGTGCATCTTCCTGTGTATGTTTTCTGCGTTTTCCTTCCACACTCCAGTTCCCTGAGTTATCCCACTTTGAGCAGGGTCGATGTAAATCCTTGCAATAATTTCCTTTCTCAGGGGTCTCAATCGACAGTGGCCTTTCAAGCATTGTAGGTGGTTAGTTCCAAGCCATGCTGAGCTCATGTCTTCTATCAGGATGACTGCAAAACCTGAGGACATCCCTGTACTTGGTTCTGCCTGCTCTATGTTTGAGGGCCCCTTCCACTGTTACTGTAAGGATTAGAAACATGAGTAGAGGCTGTGGTCAAGATCTCTCTCTGCCCTTGTGTGAAGGATCTGTCAGAGAGGACACCACTGTGCTTTGGGAAACCTTGCTTTAGAAGCTGGCAGTGCTATGGAGGTCATGGATCCCAGCTGCTAGAAGAGGGCCAGTCCCACAGGTTCTGTTCAGCATCCGAGTTGTGAATAGTTTGCACACAAAATGTGAGAGTTCTGGTTCATGTCTCATACAAAATGGCTTGGATATAGGAAGTTTGACACTTGGATGCTGCTCTGTTCTTTGGAAAAAAACCCAAAATGCTGCTGTGTGCTCTCTTTTGTCTGCCATTTCACACAGGGCTCTGTAAAAGTGTTTGCAAGAAAAATGCAGTCTCTTCTCTTGGCAGTTTCCAAAAATACACATGTTCCTTCTGCACCCGAGAATGTCCTCATTGCCTCCCTGTCCACACTGGTCCTTCCCTGTCTGAGGTCTGATTTCTTCCTCTCTCTTCCCCTTACTGGTCTTGGTCTTCACAGCTTGCAGACCCGCTGAGTTCCTTCCCCTGCACCCTCACCTCGTGCCCCCTGCCATGACATCGGCTTTTTGGCTGTCTGTTCTGCATGTCAGTGGGATTTGCAGGTGTGGTAATGGTGGTGGGAAAGGAAATTCATAAAAAAGCTGGAAAGGAAAAGCAGATAGATAAGAGGAGAAGAGGTATAAAGGGGAAAGGCAAAAGGCAGAGGATGACAGTCGCATCCCAAACTAGTCCTGACAAGGTAACCAGCAATCTCTCATTTCACTGTTGGAGGAGGAGGTTTGACTGGAAAGGTGTTGCAGTTGTTGATTTTTTTTAATGGGTGAGCTGGTAAAAATGTGAGGAAGTAGGACAAACTTCTGGGCACAAGACACCTTTTTTTAGGTTTCTTTCGCATGAATAGGCACAGTAGGTTGAGACATGTAATTGAGAGAAAGAGAGACCATAAAAAAAGCATTTAATTTTGGAAGAAAATAGTTTCTAGTAGTAAAATGCAATTTGTAGCTGCTCAAACCTAGTTAGGACGTCTTTGTGTTACCAGTGTCTGTTACTAATGTTTCACGTTGTTTGGCCATTAGGGCTCTTTCTGGGTTTCCTTTCAGTAACATTCCCTAGGGAAAATGACTCTCCTGACTACCAGAAAAAATGAGGTTTCTAATTATAGGCTTGCTTTGGAGCCAAAAAGTTTAGGTTTGTGTTTGACATGTAGTCGCGAAACTTATTTTAAAAAAAGCAGCTAAAAATATCCAGTAATGTTTTGTTCTTTTTCTTTCTTTAAACCATTTGGCAGTCCGTGAATATTATGGGATAAACATTGTCGCAACTGAAATACTTGAAAGTTAAGAGCTGAAGGAATGAGTAGGGTAGAGATTGTGTCTATTTTAAGGCCCACATCATTGTGACAGTAAACTAGTGGTCCTTATTTTGTGTTTTTTGCCTCACTCTTCTCTTGGAGCTCTTGATGCAGCATGTGTGTGTCAGTAATTTGGAGGGGCTTGATGGCCAATTTGTGGTGAACTCTAAGTTCCCTCCTGGTATCTGACAGCCGCTGGAGGTGAGATGAGATTTATGCTCTGTGCAGATACTGGTTTATCATCCCAGTTGGTTCATGGAGTTGTTGGTTTAAATTTTGAGGACTTAACTATATGAAATGGTAACTACTAGCATACATAAAAATTTAAGACACAGTTTTAGAAGAGATGGATTAACATACTGCCCTAAGCAGAGTTCAAGTCACTAAAACATGTAATGAGTGCTGTTACATTCAGCAATTTAAGTGTCAGGAGTGCAGCACCAGTGGCAGGTAGTATTCAGACTAGATGAGTAACTCTTAACCTTTCCACTAGTTTCTTTAGTCTATTGTATTAATACTATATTAAGTGCATCTCAGGCAGTTACTTCTCTATAAACTTTAGGAGCACAAACAGTATGTTATTACCTTTGTTATTGACATTTATTTAAATATCACCAGAGAAACACTGATTTTTTTTTTTCCTTTTGTTGGAGAAAAGAAGGTTTTGATTCACCTATTGGAGTCTTGGAGTACACTAGCTAGGCTTCACATTAGTAATATCAGGAGCACTTAGTAAGTGTGGGTATTTTGTGAATTAAGTAATGTAATTGAGTTGGGATAATTGTGTAGCTTTAAGTGTACCTTTTAAGCAAAACAAAAGGGCAGAGCTGTGGAGTTTTGCTGAAGTCAGAAAGTATTGGGCACCTATAGCTTTATGGTCCAAAATATTTAGACTTAGGTTTTTTTAGACACATGTGAATAGACATGCAGACACAAGGAGTTTTCTTTTAAGTGGAGAGTCTGGCGAATTCAGGAAAGTGCTCTGCAGCACAACAGAACTGAAGACCATCTGAACATGCTAAAGAGATTTAAAAAAAAAAACCTTACTTAAAGAAGGAGAAAATTTGATACCCCCTTTTCATGATCTGTTATTTCAACTGTAGATCACTGTGTAAGAATAATATCAGATGAATGACCATTTTGGAAGAGGGTCTTGCTGATTAACATTTAGCTACTGCAAGAGCAAAATTATGAAGAAATACTAAAGTAGAAACTGATGCTACAGTTTGTCTCTTCTGTAAAAATAGATACAAAATATTTAGGTTTATATGTATAAGTCTAACATGCACACATATATGGATTTGTACCTTTTGAGACCAACATTCAGGAAAGGTCTTAAAACCAGCAGTCCCACAGATGTAAGAGGTGTGCCCCGATGGCACTAAAGCCAGCCCAGCAGGCTGTCATCCCCCCAGTTTCAGCGCAGCACTTACCTGGCTTCAGTGTTGTCAGGCTTTTGTGTGGGTTTGGGCTGCTGTGACAAAGCTCGCATGTTTCTGTAGACAGGTATGAATTGACTTGGAGTGAGTAATTGCTGCTTTCCTTTTGGCATGCTTGCTTTTCTGTGAGGTTGATGAAATACTGCAGACAGTTTTGAGGAGTGTGCTTCCTATGCAGACATGTATTTGGCTATGCTAAGTAGCCACCTATGATTTATATAGCAATTAAGAATGCTTTCTAGTTACTCATCTGTGTGTGTGCTGGAGAGGAATTTGTATTCCTGTATGCACAGGAATCTATGCTGTGCTGAAAATAATAGTAAAAGCAGCAGTGGTTCATCTGCCTCAGAGGATACATCAGATGTTGATGTTGGGTATGTAGTACTTGATGTGCTGGTTGACAGCCTCTCTGTCTCACTCTTTGCCCACTAAGTAGTTGTGGAAAATGCTGTTTGCAAATGTGTTTCTTTTAAAAATTATATAAAATAATATACTAGGGGCAAATTACAAAGGCAATTGTATCTAATATTTTATAGATATCCCTATAATTAGGACTGCTTGTATTGTGATCTGTCTCCTTACTGATCCAACGTGTGGTCAAGTGCATGGGTGCACAGTCTAACCATGCTCTACTCTTCCTCATAGTGCACAGTCCTTGTATCATGTGTTTGCAGTACACAATCAATACAGTCTCTCTAAAGCCAGACTGGTAATAATAAAAACTGAATATCAAGCTCTGCTCTGACTGAAGATGAGAGTTTGCCAAATACTTAACTGCTTAATTTTACATCTGCTGAAGCAGGAATCCTACTATTTGATTTGTTCTCCTTGAAGTAAAGTTTGTAACAGAACAAATTTGTTAATATTTCACAAGTAGCTTAACACCTTTATTGATGGTTAATAACCTCTGTTGTTGAGGACTTCTTCTCAGTGACTTATGTTCAGTTGTGCCTAGATCACACTAGCCTGTAAACTTGAAAGAGTTTAGTTCAGAGGTTTCATCTAGAGCATTACTTTTCTCTTAGTGGGTTCCTCTCTTCTGAAGCATTGGTCTCCTCAAGATCAAAGCTTGCTTGTCCTGCTGTTCAGTCTGTCCACGGCTTGATTTAGTGTGTTTACTTAGATACATAAGCTGAGATCATGAAAGTCTTTTTGTTCAGAGCTGCTCATTTAATTGTAAAATATTTTAATAGTTCATCTGAGAAGCATCTGGTAAAGCCATATAAACTCCAGCGACTGCACTAGGGATTTCAGCAGGACCCATTGTGTGTACAGAAACTGGCATATTCTTTGGCACTGTCTGAAAGATTAAGAATTTTGGTGGTTGTGTTGTATTGCATAATGGGAAAATTGGCCTGCCTTGTTTATCTTCATGTTTGAAATGAGTACATTCAAGATTCAATATTATTCAGATTAGCATAGCAGTCAGTGCAAGTTTTCACAATAGATGTAATTTGAACTACTATATTAGAATTTTTTATTATGTTATTGATGTGTGGAAGGGTTATATAGTATAGGCATAGACAAGTATCTTATGTTACCTTTTATGATAAAATGTGTAAAAAACCCTCCAATCCCGTTTTTTTGCATCTTTGATTAGCTTGCAAGTAGTAGAAAAAATGATGTGGCTGTGCCTGAAGTGCACAGAGGTATATGCTGTAGTCAGCTGCAGGAACTGATCTCCCATCTTTGCAGACTGGTGACTTAAAGAATGGTCAGCCCCTTTTTTGTTACCATGCATGTGTGTTTAACTTTAAAAAGCAGTGGAAAGAGAGGATTTCTGCAGAAGCATTTCTGCATGTGTCAGGATAAACAGTCTACTGTTGAACTTAGGTGTTGAAGACCAAGGAACAGAAATACGAGAAGGAGGAAAGTTCTTTTTAATCCTGTCAAACATACAGGCTTCCCATTTCTATCACCAGGAGTACCTTGATCCAAAAATGAGACCCATGTGATCACTGTGAGCCAATAAGGGGGTGCTCCTGAAAACTGCTAAAATAAATCCCTAACTGTACATCTGGCATGGACCTGGCGGCTGAAAGCTAGAAGTAGGTATAACTTTGATAGTTAAGGAGTGGAGGAAGAGGAGAAGGAAGGAATCTTTGTGTATAAGACTTGCTCCATCTTGCAGGATGATAATACGAGCACTTATCAACTGCTGAGAGCAAATTGGAGTAAATTATCCTGCATGCATGTGAGGCATGGTAAAAGTAATTTGAAATGGGGAGTTGATTTGAGACTCTATTGTGTTTTAGGAGCTGTGATGGAAGGAAGGAGGATAAAGTATTATATCTGTCCTGCTGTAAGTGCAGTCTGAAAAATTGCTTGTTCAGATTTCTGCACATAGGAGAGATGTCCTGTGGAAAAATCTACAGCTTAATCAAAAGTTCATGCTTGAGGCAGTTGCTCCATTAGGTACCCACATACAGTACTGGCAGGGTAAGAACAGCAGAGTCAGGGGAATGTTAGTTGTGCAGGCAACCTGATGCAAGCAGTAACCAGACTCCCATGTAATCTGCAGGAGAGAAATCTGCTTTATTAAGGGGAACTTGATCTTTCATTAAAGAAATCTTCTTCTGGTCATGGTACTCACAGCTTTCATGGAGCCTAACTTAGCACAGTGTTACTTTTCTAATGCAGTGTCGACATAAATTTGTTACTCTAAAGTCTGATTTTCTGTATTTAGAAATATATCCAGATAATTGAGTTAATTTTGATGTAAAATATAATATTAAGGAGAGTTTGCAGTTTTTGCATGAGTTAGCAGGTCAGCTTAAGATGAACTGGGAATATTTAACTTGATATTCGGGGGCGCTTTAGTTGTTGAATTGAGGGAATGCCTTTTTCCCTTTCCAAGAATATGTGATATGGGGTGATGCCTAATGACAGGAGTCTTAATCAACTCCTTCTGTAATGAAAATCATTTAGCTGCTTTTAGAGTGCCCAGTAGGTGGATCTCAGTGTCCAAGTAAATGGATTCACAATAGCTGGTTAAGATAGTCTTATGGAGTGGGGCTGTTGTAGAGTTCAAAGACTGGAATATCTTTTGTTGTATTTGGTAATATAATTTAGTAATTTCCTTGGGGAAGTGACTCTTAAAATACTGAATTGCTTTAGTTACTTTTTGATTCACTGTAGTGCTAAGAGGCTACTGCATATGCATATGGACATCAGAGGAGACAACAAAGCTTCTGGACATCAGTCAGATAAACCTCTGAATCAGATCATGACATTATTTTAAATTTCAGTTTTCTATTCTCATTGAATATAAAGTTGAATTAATTTATCTGATGAGTTACCTTAAGTTTTTTCTTTGGCCTCTATGTAAAAATTTTTTCCTGAAAACCTTCCTACCACCCCCGATCCCCACCCTCCTTTTTTCTTCACGGTCCTAGCCAAGCAAGTATTTGTTTTATTCTTTGGGTACACGTTACTTTCCCTTCTTCTTTAAGTCTGGGACTGACTTGCACTGCTGTGGCTTATGACAATTATAACAAGAATTGCTGATAAATCTAAATACCTTCTCTAAAGATTCATGATATCAGCTGCACAGTATTGCTTTGGGATCTGATTGGGGTTTCATGGGAACAAGTTTGTTTTCATAGAAATTGAAAAATGGTATTAGTGTTCAGCTGACCATGTGATCTATTACTCTGAACTTTTGTTGGTCCCTTGCTTGCCTAAGAGGTATTTTTACTGCTTTAAAAATAGTATAGTATTAGCAAAATAATATTCAGCTTAACTAAAACCACCATATTTTAATTAAAGTATGTTGAAGAAAATACCTGCTATAGGACTTTTAATTCTGTGCTGTAAATTACAACTTTTTTCTTGAATGAATATTCAGTAGACTGTGTTGTCAGAGTATAATACTTGGGAGAATGTTCTTATTGCTAAGAAAGCAAAACCTGTGAGCAACAAGACTTCATGAAGTAGATTAAACTGTGGATTTCTGGCTTTTTGTTGCTCTGGTCATATTTCTTGATCTGTAAAATGAAGCAGAGAGTTCCTGTGCTTAGTACGGTGAGATTTTTTATATTCAGGATTAGGCTGGGTGCCAATTAGGCAGCCACTGTCTACCCTTCGCAGGGTAGACAGTTCCTACATCTTGGACCTGATCACAGTCTATAGAACATTGTCCCAAATAAATGCCAAGTATTTAGGCAAGGTGGAAAACCAGTGATGCTTTGTAAATCAAAGTGGCTCTGTTGCTAGCAGGGCATATTCCATCAGAGTTTCTCTTCTGGTTTGTCAAACCATAGGGCACTTGTGATTGCCTTGATGCTATGATAGAAGGTTTGTTATAAAATACAGAAATAATTCCTGATACACACCTCTCTTGAGATCTGAATAAGAATGGAACTATCTGTAAAGCAGCAGCTCTAAGGAAGTGTCCAGCTATCAGAAGATCAAGTAAATTGGCTTGAAACATGGCAAGTTGTGTAATGCAAATTTGTTTGACTTCTTTATGATCACCAAATCATAGTGAGGTTCTTCCTCTCTTAATTCTGTGTTTTGTCACCAAAAAGCCACTTTGTGCTGCTCACCTGTGCCTGAGATGAACTTGTGAAGTGTGTTTTCAGGCAGCAAAGTTATTGGCTGCACCCCTTTGTTTTGGCTTACTCCCGTTGGCTGTCCTTGGTTTTCCAGTTGCTGTTACCCTGTCCCCCCAGTGACAGCAGCAGGCATGGGAGCTTTTAGGAGGAGTCTTATACCTGCTGAGCTGAATCCTACAGATGAATCAATTTTCTTCTCTTACTGTGCTCCCCTGGAAGGGATCATCCCACTTGCAAGCAAGGAGAGCTTTAGGTACTCTTATAGCAGAAATCTCTGCTTTGATGGTCATAGCAGTTGGTGACTCGAATATCCAAACTGTTGGTCCATTGTTCCATACGTTCCTGTGACTGAAGGGTGATAAGATGTGCCTTAATACAAATCTTGAAGGATTTAAATAACTTTCAGATCATTCCAATAGAACCAAAGTTACATATTTAGAAGTATCCTTCTAAAGATCTTCTGCATTTTCCCAGTCATGGGCAAGAGCTGTTAATAGAGTTATATCACAGGTTTTGTTTTATGGCTAGAGGTTGTGGGTTTGTCTACACTGACAGCTGCTTTTGAACTGATTACGTGTTCACATGGTGGGAAGCTTATCTCAGGATGGGGGAACATGACTGTTTATATTGTGCTAAAAGGTTGATATGTGAAGTGAAACATCAAAGCAGATTCTAATGCTCTGAACTTTAAAACTCACAGTTAATTTAATTAAAAAATAATTAAAGGCCCATCTTTCCCCACCTCTGAATGCATACCCCAAATATACTTCAAAGAATATTTTATTTTAATGATTTGATGATTTCCTCCCTGAGGCTTTTTTTAACTTGCCACTGGCATATAAAGATGCAGCTTTGAGTTGCAATGATAATAGACTATTAGTGCAGTAGGGGTTTGCCTCCTAAGACAGTAAAATGAGATGTTCTGTGGAAATAGACTGGTATTAAAAAAAGAAATTCATAAACCTAGTGATTTTCCTCTAGCAGCTAAAGTTCATGATACAGTTCTTTTTTAGTGATTTATAGCTTAAACTAGCTCCTGAAGCAGCTTGGTGGAGTGCATGATATGGAATGCTGGCATGCTACCCTTGCTTTTTCACTTTTTTCTTCTTCTCTGTCCTCTCCCTTGAATTCTAATGAAGGGTCCTGTTTTAAAATGAGTTTGATTTTTAAATCAGCCTTTATGACAAATGCTGGAAAAATCATGTATTATATAATACAGATTTACTGCACTAAGTAGTTGTGAAGATGTTATGTGGAGGACATAGGATGGGAGCTCCATGCTACTTGTCAGGATTTAACAAGTAGTAACCTATATGTTTTCATCTTCAGAGATCTGTCTGGAAGATAGAGTGGGAAAAAAACCTTTCAGAAGGCATTTTACATTTGGTAGGCATTGTGTCAGAAACAAAAGGCAGCAGAGAGGAATATTTTTCATTATAAGGATTATTAATACTGGCATTGGTATTTTATGTTGTAGGTATGGGCTTTACAGAGTGTGCTTAGGGCAATCGTTAGAAATGTGGTGCCATTCCCTGGATGTGGGAAGGAGCTGCATTATTTAGGTACTTGCAGAGATCCTTTCTCATTCTGGACATGCTCCTGAGTAATGTGCTCTGGGAGACCCTGCTCGAGTGGGGAGGTTGGACTAGATAATCTCTAGTGGTCTCTTCCAACCTTACCCATTCTGTGATTCTTCCCTGTCTCTTTGCTATGTGCTTCCAAGTGAACCTCAATACTGCCCTTCCGTAGAATCTGACCTTTGTTCTGACTGTTCCAAACAGACAAGCAAAAAAGTCTGAAATATGGTGGGGATGCCATGCTGAAACTGAGCTGGAATTGGATCCCATTCTCTTTCAGATGTGTAAAACCAGAACATAACTTTCCTGGCCATTGTGGTTTCTGTGCAGTTCCATGGCTGCATGCTCACAAGGAGATCTTCTAACCTGCAGTACTAATTGGATTGCTAATCCATACAGGTTATCTATAAATAGTTCATAACTTCACCACACTTCACTTTTGGTGAAGCAGATGTTTGCAAAACATTTTGGTGAAAACATGATAAACTAAATGCTAAACGTAAGTTGTTTTAAGATGTATAAGGTCAAAACACAGGCCTAGTGCAACTTACAGCACTGGTTTTGTTTGGGTGTTTTGTAGAAGGATGCCAAGTACAGCCAGGTTTCCAGTCTCCTAGATTTATCCTGTGAACCAAGGGGAACGAGTGATGTCTCACAAGGCAGAACACAAAAGGATTATCACAAAGCTGTTCATCCTACCTCAGTTGGTCATGCCCTGTCATCTCAGCCACACACCTACAAGGTGGGTGCTGCAGGTTGAAGGCTGTTTCAGTGTGGCTGCCATCGCTTGAGCACAGGGTGTGGTTCCACTGAAGCTTCAGTTTAAACTAATAAAGGTAGGTTTTTTTCAGATGTCTTCCTTGAATCAGATCTCTCCGTGGTTGTAAGAGGAACAGGTCTGATGCTAGAGCAGATGGAGGAATGTGCAGATGAGGAAACTGACTGAGAGGGTGGAACCTCAAGAGGCTGGGCTTAGCTTGTGGAGCTGTGCTTTGGGAGGGAAAGCCCCAGCTGATGGTGCAGTGAAGAAGTGCCTTAGAGAGTTTGGACAGATTTCTGAACTGGATCGACATGATACAGGTAGGCAGAAGGTGGAGAAGTCTGGGCTTTTTGGTTTTGTGTGGTTTTGGTTTGGATTTTTTTGTTATTGTTATTTGTTTTTATTCTTTTAATGAATAAAGGTTCTGAAGGAAGGGAAGCAGTAAAACTTCTTGAATGGAAAATATTGTTTATGCTTTGGTATCTGACAGAAAGTAGTGAAGCAAATAGGATTGCAATGTAAACCTTGGATTTACTTGCAGGTTCTTGATTTTCAAAATACATGCATTTGTGTATTTCTAGCTCTTTGTATTTTCTGTGGCTTTAGAATCCTCCCTTAATTGTTCCCTGTAACAGGTTTAACAGGCCAACTCATCCATTTAGAGAATAAAGTTAAGGGCACTATTTTAAACATATTGAAATGCATTTTAAATGTTATGCCATACCAAAAGGTAACTGCTCTCCTTCCTGTGCCTTGACCAACTTCAGTCTCCAGCTGTTATAAGATTTTTCTACTGCCAAGTGTAAGCCTGTTAATGGAAATTGGGTGTTAGTCTTTTGCTTGTCAGATTTGAGGGAAGGTTGAAATTTTTTAATCTGTTTGATAAATGTATCATCAGTATCTATTTTCATGCCACTTCATAAGAAGTCTCACAGCTGAAACTATCTGCCTGTGGTAATGGTTGGTGTAACCGACCTTTTGCCATGTTTTTGTTTTGTTGTTTTGGGCTTTATTGGTTATAGCACAAACAGTCACTGCTGTTTTCACAAGTGTAAATACAGGCAGCTTTTTGGATGTAACTGCTTGAGAGGAAGAAAGTTTCTTTTGCTGGATGGAAGACAAAAATGCAGGTAAAGAAGTCACAGAAAGGGAGGGAGGCAGCTGCTCTCGGCAGGAGGTCTTGCTCTGCTGGTTAACCACTGGAAAAAGAGAAGACAGGCCTGTGCACTCCTTCTGCCTTTCTGTAATTACAGAATGGGGAAATTTGAGCACCTTGACTTCTGACTGTTCAATAATTTAATTTGCTTGCTTTAGAGGAAGAAAATCACTTGATTAGCTTCTGGACGAACTGGAAGGCCACATCATGATTCTTTTTTTCTCTCTCTTTTTTTCTTTTTTCTTCTCCCCCACAAGACTGATGATAACAAATAGGACAGAATTCAGATGAGTAAGGCACTAGTGTTGTCAGGATCATGGTAAATAGCAGAGCCGTGTATGCTATTAATGTAAGAAAAGTATGACGTTTAAAAATACATAAAATGATACCTCATTACATGGAAGATTAGATCTATTTCTTTACCTTGGTTGTTTTTATTGTATGAGACACAAGATGTTCTCTCCCTTCCTTGTTCTTTTAGATCTTTCTCTTACAAATGTGTGAGTCTGCTTCAGGTACTTTGTTAAAACAAACAAGGAACAAGTATGGACAGCTACCAGCAGACTGGGGAGCAGAAGGACCAAAACCTGACTGACATTGCCAAGACCTGAAAGCGTTCGATGGTTTTCTGGAGGCAGTCTCATTTTGTAATAGTCTCTGAACTCGACCCTTAGATGAATGCAGTGTACTGGTAAATACATAGATTTGTGCATAATGAGTTTTGGTTCTGCCAGTTAGTAATATTTTTTAGTAAGTTATTGCAAAGTCTGTTTTGTTTTATTGAAAGCTGAAAAAGGGAGCCATTGGACTCAAAGAGCATCTGTGTGTCTAGCCCTCAAGAGACATGGAGTGTCCTAGTCAGAGTGAGGAGACCAGGTGACAGTGCATGGCCTCTGTCTCTTCCTTCTTCCCTGGCTCGAAGGTTCTCTGTGTGTAGCACTTTGGTGAAGAATTAGATCTCTGGGCAAAGGGCTGATGTGAGCAGGTATAAGAACCCCTGTGAGTGCTCCAGCTCACCAGTGTGACTTGAGTCTCCGCTCCCAACGGGATCTTCCCTCATGTCAGTGCAATGTGCTGGCTTTGATGGGGGGTTTCTGCAGTGGCCTTGGGGAAAAGGCCCTTCTGCTCTCCAGAGACCTCTGCCATGACCTGGGTACAGGATAAGGCATCTGGGTAACCAAGCTGACTAGCAAGAAAGGGAGAGCTCTGGGTCAGCTTCTATGCAGGTGAGGAATGCTGGAGTTGGGAGGAGGCTGTGAGCCCTGTAGTTTGAGTGTTCAATCCATTCCAGTTAGCAGTGCAGGAAGCTGGAGAGCCAGCATGCTGGGCCCCTTATCCAAAGAGAGAGGAGTCCAGAGAGCTGAACGGCAAGGAGGATGTCTGGGGAGCTGGCAACTGGTGCGGAGGTTTGCCCACATGCTGGGTGCTGTGGGTGACCTCAGCAGGGCTGGTGGCCAGGTGGAGGTGGTGGTCTGTGTTGCAGCAGTGCAGGTGTTGGGTTGGTGGAAGCTCTGAAGATGGTGACCTGATCTGAAAGGAATGATGGGTCTAGTCTGTGCTACACAAACAGTGATGTTTATGATAGCAGCTTATGTATGAGGAAAGGCGTGCAGGGTATTTTTGTCATCTTTTCTTCCAGTGGCTGTTTTGTTTTGTGTCAGGACTGGCTGCACTAGCTTTATGCTGATACCATCAACTTAACTTTTGTGTGTTCTTTTAAACCTCTTCCTTGGTGGCTGTGATGCCTGAAGAGGTCATAAAACAATACCTGGCTGGATGCAAATGCTTTTCAGATGATTTTTATCGCTACCACTTACCAGACATCTCTTAAGCAAGCCTATTTATAAGCATTGATATGTTGGGTAATTATTAACTGTAAAGCCCTCCTGTTGCTGCTTGGAGGCTTGAGGATAGTTGCTGATAGTAGACATGTGATTAAATGTCCATGCAGAAGTCCAGCAACCACAGCCTAATACTAGTCCATTGACTTCCTTTGCAGTATTACCTTAAGTATTAGGTGGATATACTTAAGAGTTAAGATGTAGTTTAAAAATGAAAGTCCTTTTTTCAGAGTGTGACTGTGCTGGAAATTGAACTGACTTTCTCCAAAACCCTTCAGGATGCTTTGGCTGTTCTTCAGAGAACTTGTTTGGAAGTAAATGCAGAAAGCATAATTTTTTTCTCTTGAGTTAACACAACAGATAAATAAACTGTATCGTAAATATGATGGTATTTAAAATTTGAGTGTTGACAGACAGTGAAAGAGAGACTGAAATTTGTAAAGCTGCTGTCCACTAATTGCACTTTTGTATCACATGTTTGCCAGTAAAAAGAAAAAAGTCCATCATTTAATTTTTGGCTAGACAGACAAATGCAGACCAGTTGCATGGAAGTGTTTCCTCTGGCACCCTTCGTTGCTTGTGAGAGTCTTTGCTTATGACCTGAATTCTGGGAAGCTGTCCAAGCCCTATGCAGGCTGAAGTGCTTATCTCTTGAGTGTTTTCTTTTCTTTTGCACAATAGAGTACACAGACCTGCTTAGCAAATGCAGACCTACTTAGCAAATGCCCATGCAGTTATAGCTCTGTGTCCCATTCCAAATTCTCCTCCTGCCCTGCCAAGGCTATGTATTTAAAGGTCTTGTTCTTCAGTTCCAGTTGTTCTTTTCCCTTGAACCTTGATAGTGTCTCCTTTTTTCTCTTAGTTCGGAAATGTTCTTCGTTAATCTTAATGGCTTATTTTCAAGGTAACCTGTCATCTTATATTCATCTCTGGAGGAAAAATTAATTTTGTGAGCAAAACAAGTTGTCTTCTGTTTTTATTTGAATAATAGCACAATTAACATAAGTGCATGAAGGATCTTTGCTTTTGCATCTATGTTACTGATTTAACAGTAGGCTCTTGCAAGAAGCTGTTACTAGAGTGGTGTTTCTGAAACTCTTGAACTCCCTTTTCATTGCTGCAAGAGTCATGTTGGCATAAAAGATCTGTGGTGTTCCTGCAGAGCCCCGGCTGGCACCTGGGGAGGCTGAAAGCTCTTTGTGCATGGCACAAGTAGAAACATGAGTGGCAGAATTAGGAGTGGATTTGTGCTGTCTCTCAACATAGTACGTAGCTGTTTCAAAATCAGTTGTTGCTGTGGAGGAGGTATAGCTTAACACAAAACCTTTCTTGACTTGCTGTTTGTGGTAGGATCTCAAAACTGTCCTGGCTACTTTTTAGCTTATTTTTAGGTCTGTTTCCTGCAGGAGTGACACTTCCATTCCCTCTCTTAAGCTTAGATAATGCGTTGACTAGAACTCACAAAGGTCTGGAAACAGGCAGATATTGAAGGTTCTACTGATCTTTAGCTAAGCTCTAAGAAGGATTTGCAGAGGAACAAACCCTGCTGGTGCTCCAGCCCGAAGGTCAGCAAATGCCATTTGAGACATCAGGGCAATAGCTCAAAAGACAAGTTGTACAATTCATACAAGGGGAGGCATCCATGTGGAAGTGTCATGTAGTTTAGTTCACAAATAGGTTGTATGCAAGATCAAGGCAGGTGGGGCTTTATTAGTTCCTTTGCATGCAAACCACTTGGGAGTTTCTTGTTGCCTTTTCACAGGCTACTGGAAGAATTTTCAGTATTGAGTGGAACTGATGCTGTCCCTGACCTTGGGTCATTTGAATGAGAACATGTTTTTAGAACAGCCTTGCTTTTTTAGAACAAAGGGGGATTGGGAAGTTTTGAAAAGTTGGATAAATAACCATGTGTTTGTATGGCCTGTAGCAGCCTGGATTCTTTATGACAGGGAGTATAGCAGGAGCTTTGTTCCACATTTCTGTCCTGGCTCTCCCTCTGGCATTGGTGGCACTCTGAGTGCTCAGTGTAGGGAAGGGAAATGCGTTGTGTCCACTGCTGCTGACTGTGGCTGTGTTGTCAGTTCTGTGTGTTTTTCTAGAGAACAGTCAGTATCTTAAGTGTGTTTACTCTTTTACACAGTGTTTGGCATAGTTCAGTTTGTGCCCTAGACAGTCCAGAGCTGCCTAGTTAGAGAAGGCAATCTGCTTTTGTCTCAAAACAGTGGAGAGCTGTGAATGCTCCCAAGTAAAGGAGACTTCATATCACCTTTTCCCTGGACTTTTGCATATTTACTGCAGTACAGAGGTTATCCCATTATCCCCTTTCCTTTTGGAGTTGTGGATCCTTGAGCATTCTTCCCATCCCCCAGTTCTGCCTCTCAGTGCTTCCTCTTCTGGAATAAAGTGCTGCAGGATTTCCTTCAAAGGGCTTTTTTAGCTGGGAAGCTCCTGAGGTAGCTGCACTCAGCAGTGGGCCTGTTCTGGATTCTGACAGGATTATGAATGTGCTTTCCCTTAACCATTCTTATCATGAGACAGATAAAAATGGACAGATGCATCTTTAATGCATTCATAAACCTCAAAAGATTTGGCTTTCTTATAAAGCAGGCATCTAGCTTTGCATTTCGTACTTGGTTTTACCTTGGTTACTTGAAAATCCCTGTGTGGTCCATCTTGACTCTCACCTTCTGCGATATTAATTGGAGGTGATTTGCAATGATGAGTGGGATTTAGGAATGATTTTTAGACGTGATGTGGCTTATTTCTGCAAAAACTAATTTTCTGGAATGGCTTAAATCTGTCATTGGTACTCTAAACAACCCAAGAGACCTTTTGTGGAAAATCTGCTTCTAGATCCATTCTGCGTTGGACTGCAGAGACTGAAAGGCTCTTCAACAGTCTTATTTCCTTCCAGATGAGACAAACACTGGAAAATCTTTTATTAGGAAAAACAGATCAAATATATCTTCATACTAATCACATCTGTGTTTTTTAGAATAAAGCAAAGGGAATGGCATGTTTTGGTCTTTGCAATTCTCTGACCTGAATTTTGTTTGTGGTGTTTTGGGTTTGTTTTCTTTTCCTTAACCAACAGTTGATGTAAGAGGAACAGGGTTGACAACTTCGTGGTTTCTAAGCAAAACATTCTTCTATTTGATACAATCTTCTGCATTTTGAAATGGGGAAAAAATGTTTTCATTTTGCAGTTCATGTAGGACATAGGATTTAGTCATATATGATAGGCTCTGTATGTCAGAACAGAAGATGCTATGTCTTCTTAATCTTTTTGCTGCTTTTAGCACTTCCATCTTTAGAAAACAGGATTCCTTTGGAGTTCTTTGTTATTGTAAGCAGCTGATTACGTGCCTTAGCTGGAAGATGCAAGTGGCTCTCTTTAGCAGCACGTGTATAGGAAGTATGTTAAATTCTTACCTTACTCTTAATTGTACTCTGGGATGTCAGTAAACTGATAGGCTGTTGAGGAAAGCTGGAATATTTGTAGTTCTAGTAAAAATACCTTAAGGCAGGGAAATAGTTTTGAATAAAATAACAGAATATTCAGGTTTGTCATCTGAAGGCTAAATTTTGGTATCTTTTGCATGTCTGCCTTTTACAGAGATCCTTCTTTGCCCCATCTTAGTAACTGCATAACGTGATTTTCATGCTTTGAAGAAAGATTGTTCATTCTGCAGGGTGGATTATAAGCGATTTATAAGGAAATCATGAAGTGCAGTAGGAAACTTTTTAAACATGAAGTCTGATTAGAACTATTAATAAAGGAAACACTTCTTCTGAATGCAGAAGTGATGCCTAAAGAAGGACAGTGTGACCTTTGCAGTTCTGTAATTTTAAAACAGTTTCTGGATAAACTTTTCCCATTATTTGTTTTCAGTAGCCGTTGTTTTTATTGTTCATGGTCAACTACTGGGCATAAGAGATTCGCATTTACATTAATTAAATGTATATCCTTCTAAGTGAGTGTGTGTGAAAATTTTGGCATGCATGAAACTTATCTCAGTGACCCTGTAATATCATAAAGGGCACGTGGTGATTTGCGTCATTTCAAGTAGCATTTTCCCATACTAATTTTCTTCGCTACAGGCCCTAAGTCAAAATTTGAATGGTGCTTTATCTAATAAACCTCACAGCTGTGCCTTGCTTTAGAGCTGACAGTTCATTCGGGGTGCAGAGGAAATGCATCATCTGACTGAAGAACTATTAACAGTCTAGAGTGGGCAAAACCACACAGGCTTGACTCTGCTCTGGCACAGAGGTAACCTATGAGATTATCCATTAGCTCCCAGTGAAAAAAATTCAGCTGGGGATGTGGGGCTCGCCAAGTTTAAAGGCACATGGTGGCTTAAAGGCTGGCTGTCAGTCGTCTGCTTAGGTGTGCCTAATGGCTCTGGCATCAATATTACAATTTCTTCTTCAGTTTTTTTCTTGCAGTTCTGGAAAAGGATTGTCTGTGCACAGGGACTGTTGCAGTCGATGTACTTTTCCATTATTATTTGGGCTTTTGGGATGTTTCCTGTTGATGAGGCAAGCATTTGCAATCTTGGTGTCATACTTTCTTACTAGATCTGATCTTTAAGGCCTTCAAGGTCTCCAAAATGAAAAATAAAAAAAAAAAACAGCAGGGAAAAAATTTTCATGCATAGTTAATTTGATGTACTTTTTCAAATAGCTTCAGTGGTGGTGAACAAATCTTCTTTCAAAACCCATGTTAATACTCCTGAAGTCTGGGTTCGTTCTAGATCTGATGCGTCCAGAGCCTTAGATTTGAACTTGTACATACTGGGTTTTTGCCTCTGCTATTTACTCAGGGAACATTTTGAATGCATCTCCAGTGGGGGAGGGAAGACTCTTTTAAGAGTAAGGCAGTGTAAAAGATTCCAAGAAAGACTAGGGCATGTTATCTCAAGGTTTGCATAGAAATACTTTTAATTTCTTTCATTTAAGAAGCAACCAACCCAAACTTGTTAATAAAGCATTTTGCACACATGGTGTGAGTGCTCAGGAAATTGACTGAGTGGAGCAGCCTGAAGCTGCTGGAGAAAAATCTTAAAGTACTCTGTGTATTGCCTCCTGTACTGTGTGCACCTTGTTTTGCTAGCTTCGTTTTTCTTCTAGAGTTAGTTTCCTGACACAGTAGTGAGCTGATCAGGGTTTGATGAAATGCTGAGAGCCAAGGAAGGAGGTGAGACCCAACAGCTGTAGGGAAGGGAAGTGAAGTATTCCATTTGTCCTTGGGGGCAGCAAGTTACTGGGTTGTGTCACTCCTAGGGAAACCTAACACTCATGTTTGACCAAGTCTGGGTGATAATGCTGTGGTGTTTGCTCCACAGAGCAAATAAAAGATATTAGGACTATTGTGTGACATGAATTGGTGGCTGTGTAGCCCAGTGTAACATTGGTTCCATCTATCCCTTTCTTAAGCTGATACAGCCTTTGGTGGGGCTGTAGTGTGTGAGTTCAGGGAACTCCAGTGCCATGACTCATCTAAGGAAAAAGAGGGAGTGGGGCTGTTGGAGTACGTGTGCCAGCAGAAGAGAGTCTATCTCTGTTCGGAGCTGTAAGTTTGCCAGTCAAGATGCCTGGGATGTGAGAAGGCTCACTGAGGTGTGAAGAGTTTTGCAATGCACGGACTGGGTCCTGCACTGTAACTCTTTGCAGTGATGTGTGCTGCAGGGGTGCCTTGGTGTTTGAGGAGGAGCTGGTTGAGGTTCAGCGGAGTTTAGGGGCAGTAGCTTGGTACCAGCCGTGCCAGAACACAGGGAGCTTGCATGGGAGTTTTCTGCATCGTACCGTTCGCTTGTGAATGGTGCTCGTGCTTGCCTCCCTTCTCATTATTCTCCCAGCTCCCCACAGTAGATGATTGACTAGACAATGTTGGGTTTTTTTAAATTAAAAAACGTTTCTTTAATGGTGATTTAAAGTGTCATGTCACACCATGCAGTGCCACCTACTGCTGATAAGTCCTAAGCATTAAGAAAATACATGGTAGCTACAATTCTAAGTTACTTGCTCTTGGGAAATCTAAAACTGGATGCACAGGCTTCAAGTCTGAAGATGTTATCTGTCTTTTGGAGAGATCTAATGAAGAGTGTCTTTTTTCCAGAACTACCTTTCATTGTTAGTCTGAATTGATATTATAGTGCATAACTAATAGGTTCTTTGATGCATTTTGTCATCTCATAAACAACTCTTGTAAGTGCTCTCCATCTTTTCTCTGAGAGGACTCTTCCTTCAGCTTTGTTAAATTGGCAATAGATGACATGTCAAAAATGGCAGAAAAATTTCCCTTTCATTTTAAAGCAAAAAAAATTGAGGTAAAACTACCATATAATCTTTTCCCATATATTCGTATTTCAGTTTTGCTGCTGCGAAGGGAAGCTAAGCTTTGTTAAGTCTAACCATTTATTGCTTAGTACTTAGAAAATACTTAAGCAGGTAATCTGCTCTATTCAGAAGTAATTTGTCTGCCAAAGTTAACTTAAAGGCCTCTTGAGAAAGACCAAATATGCAATGATATCAAGCTTGCAGCAAGTGATGAGGGATGTTTTGTTTTCTGTGTTATTGAAGACATACCATGGTATTAAATGTAAAGACAAGATTAAGCATTAATTTTAAAATTCATAGTTCTTTTGGCCTTTACTGTGCAAATAAGTTTTGTTGTTACTGGTTTGATTGCTACGGAAAGAATTAAAGGATTTTATTTTCTTTAATGCAACTGACAGCTCTTTGCCCTGCACCTTCAGAATACTTGATGACAACTGCAAGCACTTGACACCTGTGAAAATCAGACTTCAAACTCTTGAAGTTTGGAAATTCCTTTCAGTTTCCTGACCTGTTAAACATGATATTGAAATGAAGGTAATTTGGAAAAAGACTCGAGGTCTGCAAGCCTCAAATTTAGCACTACATTTAGCTTACTCTTTTATAAACACTTCCTAAAATGGCTTAGCTGTTGTGACAGGTACTTTTACAGAAAACAACCCCAGTACTTGACAACACTTCTAAGTGTTTCCTTAGAAGCTTGCTTTAAATGGAGCAATAGGAGCAACCTTGCCTTTTGACTTAGGCTTTAATTTGGAGTTAGTCAGTGACACCCAGCAGCTTCCTCCCAGACATGCAATGGGTGCAGTGATGGCTGCCTCCAGATACATGAGGACATTTGGTGCCTTAAAGTTCACCTCGGTAAGAAAAGAATTGTCTTTCCCTTTCCTTTTTAACATACATTTTAAATCCCTTTAGCTTTTTTAACTGTTGAAAAGTAAAGTGCTGGTTCCTTTTCCCTTGGCATTCACAGTGAGTAGAGGCGGGCTGATCTCAATTATTAGCACCAACCAACTTTGCTCCTCTTTTTGGTACCTCTAGATCACCAAACTGTACTGCCTCCATTGCTTTTTCTTACTTACTCTATTGCATGACCAAGGAAGCTATACTACTTAACTCACAAATCTGATGACTAGTTGCAGTTGGCACTTTATCTCCTTTTTTGCTTGCTATGTAATGTGAATAGTATCTTTAGGGAAAGGAGGAATTGAAGTGATGTTTGTGCAGGCCAGGCTGCTATAGCTTTCCTTCATCTGTGCCCTCTGAGAGTGGCCCAGGAAAGGCAGGAAGACAACATCTGCTGCAGGGAGATCAAATCATGTTTGTTGTACTAAACCAGATGTAGGGTAAACTGTAAGCCAAGGCTGAGCCTTCCTGGACGTGGTATTGACTTCTGGAGAGCTGGAAGTCAGAAGTGTAGCAGTCTTTTCCCGGTTTTCTAAAGCAAATCCTATCTGGACCACTGAACATTTATACTGGGATACAATGTAAATGGCTTCCCAACTGCTTCTCCAAAGTGTTTCTTCCCTGGGCACAGAGGCTGTAGTAGTGTGACTTTATTAGAAGACAGTTTTGTTTGTCATGGCAAACCATCGCCATGTCCAAAGAGCGCCCTGGTTGTGAGGCATTTGCGGTGCAGGGAAGTGCTCATGATGTAGGAACAGTGACTGTGTTTGCCTTCCGCTAGTGACGTGCATCTGTTTTTGATTCCTCTTCCCCAACCCTACCTTAGCTGGTTCTTTTTGCTCCCTGTGATGACTTCTGCTTGTAAATCTCCTGGGTGCAGCAGGATTCATTCAGTTTTCCACCATGATTTGAGTACTCACTCCCATGTCTTTTCCAGGCTGTTATGCTGACTCAGACTGGGTTGGGTAGGTGCCTGCAGCTCAAGCCTTTAATCTCTTCCCTGCTCTACTACTTATTTTTCTTTGATCTCTGGTACCTCCTAGAGCCGTTTCTTTCCTTTGTCAGATACCATAGCTACTAACCTGCTCTCCATGCAGGTACTTGGAGCCCTCAGTATTTACTCTCTGTAGCTCTTTCCTTCCACCAATGTCAATGTTTGTTTTAATCCCTATGGGATAGGTCAGATGATCATCTGCACTTTCTTCCTAACCCACTCTAGTTTGGTACAACAATCTAATTTCCATTCAGCAAGTCTGTGCCTTTCAGAAGCTCTGTGTAGGAGGCCACTGTGTTTTTTGAACCAGATGAATTTGCAGAAGCCTGCACCCCCTGTGTCAGTGCAGCCACATCACAGTTGAGACACCCACACTTGGGCTTCCCCAGATGTGCTTGGAGCAGGTGGGCGCTGAGCCAATTGCTCTGTGGGTGGCTGTGAGCTGTCCTTCAGAGGTCTGCTGGTAAAAACAAGATGGGGCATGAGAAGCCTTTCATGCAGTGAGGCTGTCAAAGAGGCTTCCACTCCCTTCCTGCCGTGGGAGTGGAGGGGTTTTCTGAATTCCTCATCCATTTCTTTCTGTAGCTGCCCTCACTGGGGTGGTTTTTCACTTTGCCCTGACCCCAGGTAGTATATATTGCCTTTCTGATCTGTTGGCAGCAGCCCTATCCTGATGTGTAGCCTGCTCTTTACTTCACAAAAAGTTAATGTTCCATTATCTATCTCTCCATGTGTGCCTCAGCCCAAAGGTTTTCTGACGGAAAGTTGTAACATCAGGGTAGTAGCAGAATTTACCAACTGTTGAGAGAAGTTTGCTGACTGCAGATAAAAGGGAAGATACTTGTCTTTATCTTCTAATTTCCTGGTCTGTAGCTGTGTGTTGGTGCTACTCAGGGCAGAATTCTCTGAATGGTACAAGAGAGGCGAGTGTGAGGAGCAGCATTGCCTCAGGGGATTGTGTGGTTTAAAATACACCCTTGCTATAAATGGCAACAGATGGTGGTGCGATTCTTTGAGGTGGATTCTTATTCAAATATGACTTTCAAGCTATCCTGCCCCCCTCCCCACTACCCCCTCTGATCCCTTATCACTTCGAGGTTTTGGAAAAGGTGTGAAAATGAACACAGGCAGGTTGACTTTGGTTTTTGTTTTGCAACTTCAAGGAAAACACTGTAGGACTGTTAGTTTCCTTTTTCTTTGGTGCCAGACATAGCTCTTTGTCCTCTACCAGTGCCACTTTACATATTACTCAGATTAGGGAAATGTGAACAAGTGTGCAAGCGGGGTTTTACAGTGTCTCTATGTATTTTTAATGTATACCATATTTGTTGAAGGATTGCCTGGCACACTGGGATTTGGTCCCCCCAGTACCCAGGAACACAGAAGCTGTTCTATTAGTTTCCAGCTGCTATTTTTTCATCTGCTCAGGGAGGGCATCCTATTACGTTGACTTCCATACAGTATCTGATTACCCCATGAAATGTAAATGTGGTCTTGAACTCTTGAACAGATACCCTATCTGCTCACACTTCTCTTTATTATCCTTTTCAGTGGTTTTGTTGTTGTTCACGGTTTTTTTTAAATTTTATTTTTATTTAATATCCTTTGCAGCAAGATGGATGGTAATTCAACTGATTTTTCTTTTAGTTACTCTTTACTTGGTATCCCTACTTAGATAAGATCATACATATTATGGGCTTTACTTCCCATGTTTCTCCTTATTTCTTTGTCTGCCTATATTCAGGCAGAAATGGAAGTGGTGCTCTTTTTTTTTTAGGTTGGTTTTTTTTTTTTTAAATTTTGTCCTTTATTTATAGCAGGCTATTAATGCTTACTGCAATTGAAAGGCAGATATTACAAAATATGGGCCTCTGTCCTCAAAGGTTGTAAACAGAGGGGGTAATTATTTCTTTTTGTTTTGCCCTGGCCAGATAGATTAGTTCTCATGTGCCTTAAGTGTGTAGGATTTGCAGATCATTCTTGACCTGTCAAAATGAAAGCCAGCTGTACCAATTTGATAGCTGTCTTGTGGGTTGAAACAAGAGCTGGGTTCTCTAAAGTTCGTCCTCCTATTTGGAATGCCAGGCTTTCTTTGAGAGAGTGGAAATTTCTTTGGCAGATTTTTTTTTCCCCTCAATTGAGACTCTGGAACAGCTACTCTCTGCAATGTCTTCTGTATGTGTGGTGGGTTGACCATACTATTTTAATAAGAAAGTAAGCGAGAAGACATGATTCCTTTTTGCAAAATTTCATCTGTTCATGAGCTTATTTTTCCATTCAGGTTCAAGTCTCATATATTTTAGTTTATCATAAATCTTGTAAAAATAAATAGTCATTTAGCAGGATTCTTGTCAAGGTATAAGTGTGCGTGTGTATATATATTTATATATATATATGCATGCCAAGGCTTAGTATTGTAAAGTTAAGTGTACCTGTTTCATCTGAAAACACCTCATTGTCCTTAAGTGTAAAGTCTTGTCTTAGTCTTCGTAGATACTTAATGAATCTTAGCTCTATGGTACTCCAGTTCTGGATTGTGCTTTCTAGGTAATAAAATAATTCTTTTATAAATGACCACATTAAAGTGTTTGTGTGTTTATTTTAGAAAACACTTGATGGCTAAGTTTGGAAAAGCCAACGTTATTATTCCTCCTTGTCTCTCTGGGTTAAGTTACAACTTTTAATTACATTATCACTTGCCAGCATCCCTCCCACATACTCTTGCCTCATCCAGTACAGAGAGTATATGCTGCTAACCTTGATGAGTCTTTCCCCTTCTCCTTATTGTGGAGTATGTGGCATAAGGCCATAAATTCCCTGCATGATACTCAAAGCTTGCTTTAAAAGGAGAATTAATCATTTCAGCAGGGATTTTTTTTTTCCTATGATATTTCACAAATGTTTGTGAATGTGCCTTCCAATAATAACAACATACTAACAACAGCTTCTTCCCTTCTGCAAATACACCACTGCTCTCATTTCTGGCTTCAAGTTAAAGTGTGTTTTGTGTTGTGGTTTAGTTGGATGATCCCTAGTTGCTTCACCTTGGGCTCTGTGCATGCCTCATCTGACAGTCGCCTTGGTTGGCCAACCTCACTTTGAGACTTGCTGTTTCTCTCTTGTGAGGTGGTGATGATAGTCCCATTTCATATGGAAGCTGGAACGTGTGGATACCCCATATGAAGTCAAAAGCAAGATCTGTCTAGAGCAGTGTCTGACAATTGCTAATAGCACATGCTGGGGAAGAGTAAGAGAATTAAGGGCAATTATGTGGCAGTGTCCTGACAGAACACTCTTCTAGTCTCTTCAATTTGCAGACTAAGTTGTTTTCTTCTGGGAGTTATCTGGTTGCTTTTGCACCCATGTAAACTTGTAGCATCCCCAGAGTCCTGTGACATGCAATTCCACAGATCCACTTGCAAAAACCACTCTACCTTTCTATGTTTTTGAAGTCTGCCTCTTGTTGATGTCATTGGAGTAGGATTCAGCTCTGGACTAAACACCCATATGTAGGTGTATGAATGCGAGTGTCTCACTGACCATGCAGGCAGTACAGCTGAGAGCAATTCAGCTCACCACCAAGTGAGTCTGTGGTTTGGGACTCAGTTGCTTAAACCACAGGTATCAAATGTTGTCTTGGGTACTGTTGGATATGCATCAGTTGCTTAAACCACAGGTATCAAATGTTGTCTGGTGTACTGTTGGATATGCATCCTGCCCAATCTCCTGTTGCCACTTGGTAGGTTGCAGGCATCCAGCTAGACCTCTGACATATCTGCCAGCCCTGTGCTGGCATCTTGGATGTGCTAGGATTTCTCACAGATGGCACTTACGTTTATCTTGTGAAATTGGCTCCTCTGTCTTACTGCATCACTTGTGATGTCTGTATAACTTAGGTCAAAGTTACAAGGTGCTTATATAGCTTGAGTTATAAGATATCTATGTAACCTAATATCAGTATAATCTGAAAGCATATCAATATAACCTGAAGCATAGTTTTTTATACTTGTATAACCTGAATCGTAGCTTTTACTTATGTGGCCTGAATCATAACTTTTCATACCTATATAACCTGATATAAATAACTTTTTATACAATGTAATGGCTAATATATGGTTAACTTGTTGCTTAAATGCAGAATAGACAAAAAGAGAGAAAAAACTCACCAGGTATATAGTTTGAGATAGATAAGTGTAGCACTAATGAGAAATTGGCAAGTGCAAGGCCAATTATCCACGAAAAGAATTTAGGCCGGTTGAGACCAGAGGGACCAAAGAGCACTGTAACTATACATGCACTGAAGACCAAGTTGAAATGTTCAAGTGCGAAGAAGACTTTAGAAGCCTTCAAAGACCCCCAAATTGGGGAAGCGCAGGTGCAGTGCAAAAAGATTATCTAATAACCATGAGATCATGTTATGTAAATTAGTTCTGGCGCATATGGGATGATGTTGTAATGATATATCAACATTAAGCATAATTTACTGTATAAATATACCATAGCACTCGACAAAGGCAGATGAGCTAGGAGGAGAAATCACCCTCACCACCAGCACTGTAATAAACAAATACCTACATCGGTCTATGGAGACTTATTTCTGGCCTATCTTTTGGGCATCACCTGGCATGGGAATTAAACTGTTCCGGTGTTTTGATCAGATCAGTGTCTTGTGTCCTGTTCTGTCTCCCACTTTGCTCCCTCCTCTGTGTAGTAAGAATTGTCCTCTGCTTCTGATCTGGTTAGAGCTACAGCTGTGACAGACTTCTGCTGTATATCTCACATGGCAGAGAACTTGCCCTGCTTTTGTTTGCTTTGCTTGCAAATGTGAATGTTCATGACTCAGCAAATCCTAATAACTATCAGGTCTCATTTCAGCTCCCCTAGAAACAGAGAACCTGCCATTAGCGATCATCTGTGGATATTTTTGTTCTTTAAACTCCTTTTCAGGGCAGGGGTAGAACCTGTTCCTGCCAAGCCAAATTCACTTGAGAGCTTCCTCCTGTTGTTCCTTCCTTCTTTGCTGGGCTCCTTCCAGTATCTGCAGCAAGGGCTCTTACAGACCCAGCCTCACAGTTGCTTGATGAAAATATTGCCACAGAACACCTAAAAAAAGCTTGTGTTTGCAAGTGAATGAGGAAAATAGTGCTACATGTAGTGTGGAGAATAATGTACTGATGGTAATCCATAAATGAATTAGTTTGTTCTGTAGTTCTGTTTAGTTGTTGATGAGAACAAGTCTAACAATGTTGCTCAAAAAGATAGATGTGTTTATTTAAAGAATAGGTGACCTTGAATTGAGCAACAATTCTGAAACAGCACTAAATGCATCTCTTTCAGTACATGATCCTGACTTGCTGTGCCTGTGCTAGCTTTCCCCACGGGTTCCCTGTCATCCTTCTGGACTCCACAGCTTTACTTTTGCAGTTGCAGCTGCTCCAAGGACACTCAGATGAATTTCTGTCATGGACAAACCCACCATTTCCCTGCAGCTTCTCCCTCTGCTGCAATGGAGCTGTTTGGCTGGAGTTTTGAGAGAGGGGATAAATGTCTTCTTAATACGTAATGTTGTAAACCTTGGCTCAACCTTTTTAACATTAGTTGGAGTTGTGATCAACTAAAAAAATGGCTGTTGCCATCTGTGCAATTTCAGTCAATACATGCTTGTGTGCCACAGAGGTAATGGTTTGTGTTCTTTTAAAATAATCTTTTTTAAAATTATTGTTGCAAATTTGACACTTGGATGTGTGCTGTATTTATCCTCTGAAAGCATTTTTAGTACCTTTCTCTAGCTTCCTTTTCAGTGACATGTACTTAAACCCATTACTTAGTGGTTGTGTTCAAGTTCATAGTAAAGCTTATAGCCTACGCTTGCTCAGTACTTCACTTCCAAAGGGCACACAATTAAAAACTCCTAGATTAAACCTCATCTTAAAATTACATGTGTATTCATGGCAAAATCTGAACTGGCTCTTCATTCCTGGTTTGAGTGCTAGAGTGAAAAATACGGACTTTCCCCACTATCCAGCTGCAGAGACAGTAAATTAGAGGCCTCTTAAGGGGCCAGGTGTCCCTTGGCAGCATTTTGATGTCTTTCATTTCTTATAAGCAAGCTGGATATTGGGAGTTTCTAAGTCGGTCTGGGTATGGGGAAAGCTGTGTTCTGTTACTTATGAATCTAAATGAGTGTTGCTGTGCTCCTCTGGCTGCTCTTTCTTATATTAATCTTTAATTTTTAATCTTGATCAACCAGATTTGTTTAGTGCCTTTTTACTTCAAAACTATGCAGTCACTTAAGCAGCTTGAGTCAAGACAGCAAATATCAGTGAGGGATTGGATGGAAACAGAGATCACGTTCTGCAAACAGCTGTTGTGGAGGGTGGCCGTAGCCCTTTCAGTGGGAGTAGTCTTTGTGAACTGGAGCAGTCAGATCTGGAAGATCTTGCAATGTTAGAAAAGTTAATGTGAGAATCAGTATTCTAGTGCCAGCATTCCTGATAACTTGGTATTTCAAAACATCCCATTAAATAGATGTATGGGACTCAGTGTAAACTGAAACACAAGAGGGCTGAGGTTATGGGTGCAGGGATAATGTTTCCTTGCTCTGTGTGAAGTTTGGAAAAGGTTTGCTAAGCCTACTGTTTACAGCTGATTTGCAAAATATTCCCAGGAATGTACAGTTGTGCTGGCAAATGATTCTCTTAACCAGTAGTAGTTTGCAAAGAGATCCCAGAGGGAGTAGGAGTGTAGTTATGACCAGTCCTAATACACAGGAGAGTGTCTGATACTCCCAGTCTATGGGCAAGTCACTGCAAAGGGCTGGCAATCCAGAGCCTACCAGCAAGGACCCTCTTTCCACTCACCCTGTCACCAGCTACAGCAGTCAGTTGGTTATCTACCTATTATCTGTTATTGATTTAGAAAAGACTGCTTCTGTGGTGAAAATTACTCTGTTTCCCATTCTAGTGACAACACCTGAACTAGCTAAAACAAGAGCATGACCCCTGGTGATATTACATCTGCTGGTTTACATGCACATGAATTCCCTTCAAAGCATTTTGAGATCACATTGGGCACAGGTGTTCTGGGGGGCAGGAAAAACAGGTAGTGGTGGCTGGTGGTCTCCTGAGATGTGCCAAGCAGGAGAGATGGGGCAGTGGAGTTAGTTCTGTTGAAAAAAGTAGATTATTTCCAGCCCAGCTTCATCCTTTACGTCTTGGAGCATGGAGTTATGACTCTGGTGGCAGGAGGAGAACACAATGCAGGGTCTGCACAGTGTCTGCCCCCCTGTCAGATGCAGCAGGTTCTTTGGAAAGCCTCATCCCAGAGCAGGCTTTTTGGCTAAACTATGTATGGGCTGGGCGACCCAAACCACCACGCCTCAGTGGGAGGGTGTCTGGAAGCAGGTGTGCTTCATCTCTAGTATAATTATGTGGCCATGAAAAAAGGGGAGAGCACTCTCTCCTTATGTTAGCATTAACGTGAAGATATCGCTGGTTTTGATCATTCTTTACTCAGGACAGAACTAGACTTCTTCTGGCTTACTGGAAAGGTGGTATTTCCTAGTCTGGTTAAGCCTATAAGATGTTTGCAAGTCTTGTTAATTTTTCAATAATATAAATTAATTAGATGTATGAGATTGAGAAATTGCCAACAGAATGCAGCTTATGGAAGCAAAACTGGAAGGTGTGGTGGCATCTCAAGTTGTATACCCTGCAGCATTATCTTTTCTTAGGATCACTTTCATCCTTTGTGGTTTGCTCGGTTAGATTGCCTGTGCTCTTTTTCTGAAACGCTGAAAAGCTGGGGCTGGGTTCTTCCCACTTTGCATCATAAAAGGTACTTGATTAAAAGCATGTAGTAATCTTCCTTTGCTCCTTGTTCCTCGTGTTTCTACACTTCAATGTTGCCATGCCATTTTTTCTGAAAAGGTATCTTTCCTGCATGTGGGCATCAGTGTGACACCTTAGTCAGCGTGTGTAAGTAACTACACTGATTTTTGTTAATTTTTACTAGTTAATAAATGAAGAATTCTTCTGATTTCATTAGGATTTCCTGATGAATGGTCCTAACAATCAAGGACTATGCTCTGCCATTTTGAGAGAACTGCCTCACGATTGAGGTGCCTTGTAGTTTTTGTATAAAAGTGACACTTATTACTATGCTACTGTAACTTTCAACATTCATAATGTGGGTCAGAAGTGCTTGTTTGGATGCTAAATTTGTACATTTTAAAAACCGAATGTCTTCTCTGCACTGTTCTGTTGTCTGTAGTTTCCAGGTCTGCTCCTTATGTTATAATATGGTAGTGCTTGCTAGGATGCTGCATAGGGGAAACACCCATGTGTTCCTCTCCCCCTTCCCTACCCTGTGCAACTAGGCGTTACAGAATAAATTTTTATTTGAACCCTCAATGTTTGTTGATTTGAAAAGCTTTTGCTATCACATTATGCAAAGGTAGAAATTTTCTGAATTTCAGTGTTCTGGCAAAATTGCATGTACAGGTTTCGAACAGAAGAAATACCAAACCTTTAATTAATTACATGTTTTGAATGTAAAAGCTGAGGCCCTTCACATATTGCAATTAGAGAGGTCTTGTTAGTGGACCTGTATTATATATGCTCAGTGGAAGAGTGGATGTGAATTGACTGGTCTGATTACAGTACTAATGCTTTTGTGTGTCACAGGTTCCAGATTTATTCTTAATTTTTTCAGCTCTCAAAAAGATTCCACTTTAGTGTATAGTTTTAAGTGTGCATGTGTATATTTGTAAGCTAAGAATGGCGTCTGTGATCTATAAACTTCTAATAAGATAGTGGTATAACTTAGTAACTTATCAACTGTAAGTTTAAAGACATAGCCAAATGCTTTGTTTCCAGTTGGGTGATGGTTTTTTGGTGTTTTTTTTATTTTTATTTTGATCTCCTTTAAAAATGGTGTTGATATCTGGTTGCTTCATTTTATTGGCTATGCTTCATTTTATTGGCTAAAACCATGAGTTCTTAGTATTTTCTGTTAAACTACAGGAAATGTTAACAAAATATTTCAGATACTTTTATTAAAAGGCCATTGTGATTTTGCTTTGCAGAATTTGTTGTTTATTTGAGAAAATTTTGATTGTACTGGTTTCAGCTTATCTGATGCTTGCCCATAAGGTGACCCATCCTTTTCATTATGCTCTGTCTTCTGAGTGTTTTCTCAGAGGGTGTGGTGGTACTGATTATCCTTATTCCCTCTAACATTAACAAGAATTTTTTGTAACGAAAAATTCTACTAGACTCTTCTGCTTCCACCTGAAATGCCTATCAGCTCTAGCAGATCTCATACCTTCATAAGCTTCATAATTACATTTCCTGAAGCAGATGTCAGGCTTAAGGAAAGGTGGAGTAGCAGCAGTGCTTCCTTGTGCCTGTAACTTCCTGCCCATAAAAGCAGGGAAATAGCTGTTTGGAAAGGAAAAAAGAACAACTTTTTGAACTTTCTGTTGTAAAGTCAACACATTCTCCCATTTGCTACTTAAGAACAAAGCATGTAATCATTTTCTCTCTTCTCTGGTTTCCTGGTGGCCTTTCTCCAGCATGGCAAAATAACTTGTGTTTGGAGTCGAGCCATAGCATCAGGTTGTAAGCAAGCAAGTCCTGTGGTCCAGTGCAGCCTAATTGCTGTTCTCCTGACCTTTCCTCAGATGGAGAGTTTGTTTGTCCAGCTTTTCCAGTGGGATATTCATTAACCATGTTCTGAAGTCTTCTGTTCACATCTCCCTTGAACGCCTACCGGTTGTGGCCTCCTACTCTGTTCTCTCTCCACTGTGTCCTGCCAGTATTGATCTAAATAGCACTGGTACCACCCTATTCTTTTGTTGATGTTATTAAAAAAATAAATGTCTGAGTGTAACAACTGTCCTGTAATTCTGAAGCGATTCACTGCTACAGAATTGTCTGCACAATTGTGACAGAAATTGTGAGTTGATGAGAAGGGAGCAGCATGCTCACATAAGCTCTGGAGATGTTAGTGGTGTAAACTGTCTGCTGATACATGGCACTAGGCTAGCACAGTGTTGGGGTAAGTTGGGACCTGTGCTATGAGGCGTTTATTGCACTGTAGTTCTCTCATTCTGCAGGCTTGTTAATGCTTTTTTATATTATCTCTGGTCTTTTTTTAACCTGTACAAAAATAAAACCCTGGCTTTCCTCTGCTAGTTCTTCTGTTTTCAGTTTGTTTATTCTCTTCTTTTTCACTTGTAAAAAGAAAAAAATACCTTGTTCATCCTATTTAAGAAAGGAGCCTCATGGATTTGTGGAACTCATTTGCAGCCTTGTAGCGATTCTGTTACTGGGTGAGGGCTGTGACAGCTGACACTGGTTTCTCAGACAGTAGTAGATTCTAGCAGGGAAGTGGGCATATGGCTAAAAGCAGTCATCTTTTAAATTGTCTCAGCATTAGAGACACCTAAATTGATTTGTAAGAAGTTAATGTGTGTGTGTATTCTGGAAAACAAATTCATACTGAAACTGGGCAGCAAGTGTATTTTTGCAAAGGGTTGAGACACAAGATCGTTTTCAATTTTTGTAATGGTAATAGTATGTTTTGTCTTTCTTTTTAGAGAATGTAGGAGTTTTGAAAAAACTTATCCTTTTGTCAGTCCTACTCTGCTTGCAACTGAAGTGCTTAGTAGCTTTAAATGTGTGTGAATGATAAAGTCCGTGTGGTAGAAAAACAAGAGATTGAAACTCCTCAGAAGCAGGTTATCATTACCATGCTGATGAGTTTATTCAAGGCATAATCTTGCTGACTCAGTTGATTGGTTTCCTCACAATGCAGAGATCTGAGGGTTGAGTACCATCTTACCAGTGTGATCTTGGTCACTAGGACAGGGCTTTAGTGGGTGGTGGCATAGGGCTGGACGGCTGAGGTCCAGCAGCCAACTGCCTTTACCAGTTTGTTCTGAGCTAAGCCATGAATGCTCTACTGCATCCCTCATCTGCAAGATGAGAGGAGTAACTTAGACTGGGGAGTTGCAGCAAAATTGAATCCAAGACTGGTTCAAGTCTTTTCCTTCTTACTGGAACAGCAGTCAAAACTGAGCTCTGAAGTCTTGATAAGTTCAAACTGGAATTCTAGTCAAGTTGAATGAAGGTGGAGAAAGAACTGGAAAGTTCCTGTTTGCTGCAGCCTTGAGATAATTGCCTAAAGGGTTTTGGTTTTCATCTTTCAACATTTGACTTCTTAAAACTGGGGATACAAAATAGAGGTAAAATCCTATCATTAAGGTCAATGTAAGTTTACATTATAGTGGTACATGGTCACCTGCTTTGCCCCCATCCATTTTTCTTTCTTGAGTTTTTGTCAGATCAGTTCAGACAGTAGTAGGTAAAGCTGATTATTATAGTATGCTGCTTTAGGAATGTCTTTTGATACTATCTGGTTTTTAATAAAATGTGGTAGTATAAAGGCTGTACAGAAGGGTACAATCATTGCAGTTTTAACTATTAATGAAAAGTGTCAGGTGATATAAATTTTCTGTAATGTGAAAGAAGGAGGAAGTTTTTAATGCAGGCCAGACAGCAGGGGTGCATCCTTTTGTCTGCACTGTGAAATATCTAATTTGGATGTCTCTTTGAAGAGACTGGTTTTTAATAGTTCTGTGGAAGCTGTGTGGGGACTTAATTGCACAAATTGCAGTGAGAGAAGTAGTGTTGTTGTAAAAACATTTCCTATGGACTTACTTCATGAAAACCTAACTTGTTTTGAAGTAGAGCTACAGTCAGTGTGAACTTTATTAGGTTTTAGATGGGGTTAGTTTTTAGTTCTGTTTGTTTTATATATATATATAAAGCAGCAGTTACATAAGTTGACTGTAAATGCACTTGATGGTTTTATCATGGTCATATTTAACATACTAAGAAGATACTTCTGCTACTTTAATTAGAGATTGTGTATTTTACTGAAGGTACCAGTGATTGCTTGCAAGTTTGAGCATTCTCCTAGCCCCCCCGGTTATTGTTAGCAGCTTTTGAGGCCTTTCAGATGCAGACTTCATTTGAAAAATAGATAGTTGTACTTCCTTAATTTTTGGGGGGTTTGAGATACATGTGTGGTAGAGGAGGGCATTTTTCTTTCAGAAAAGTTTCAGATGTGAGTTTGGCACCTGGTTGATACAGACAGTAACAATAACTTTTTGAATTGTTCTTCAAACAAAGTGCTACATCCTCCCCGTGACCATGGCATTTCTTTGACAGGGCCGTTCATCTTTCTGAACACTTTTTTTCATTGTAGTGTCTGTGATTAGAGAAAACTGCCAGAGTTGCTCTACATCCAAAGAGCCAATGTGTGGTGTTTCCTAGATGAGAATTGTTAGTATGCATTTTTGAGGTTTGTGTTTTTTTCTTTTAAGTGGAACAAATCCAAACAAAAATGACTTGGTTGGTGGGACTGTTGTGACCATGTGCATGCACACCATTTCTGTCTAACACCAGCCCTAAGGCTTGGCCTGGTTATGAAGTTGTTGTCTTTTCTTGATACAGGCAGGTTTTGTCAGAAGGTTTTAAAAGTAATTTGGTGACACAATCTTAGAACTACCCAACCAAACCCAGGAAGGGAATGTTGCTCTAAAGATAAAATGGTGTTTGACGCACTTGGCAAAAGCTGGCACATCACCCAGCCTCTGCTGAGACAAGGCCCACGGCTGAGCTTGCTTCAGACTGGAAAGTGCTGGCAGTAAGCATGGGGAGAAGACTCTGTGGCTTGGCCTGGCATGGGGCTTGCTTCCCCAGGAATGGCTGGTTGGTGTCCAGTGTCAGTTTAAAGTAAAATGTTGGTACTTGCGTTTGACGACCTGGGAAGCTGTCATTGTAAACCGCTTCCCACTTGGTGGAACATGTTGGATTCTTGCATTGCAGGGCCATATGCAAATACTGTGGTGTAATAACCCAGAGCCTTAATGTTACTTAGTTGTTTGATCTCTGCTTGTGTTAGTTAACCCTGGGCTTCAAACCATACTTAACCTTCAAGATATAATAATTAAGTTTGCAATACAATATCTTGTATAAGATCATTTCCTAATGGTCTTATAAAAGCTTGATTTTGTTGTACAGGTCACAGAGGCTGGTAATCCATTTTAGTTCATTAAACACGTTATGTGCTTAAATAGCCAGCAGTTAAAACTCATACTTTATGAAGAGGAGACCTGAAGGAAATGATTTACTGTCTGTGATATTTCTTACGTCTAGTTTTACTGAAATTTGCAAAACTGAAACAGCTGTTAACTGTTATTTAAGTCATGTGATATATTTCTTTAAAAATATGTCACAGTATGGAGAGGGGAAAATGTACAAATCTGTGTGAAGTCTGTTGTGTCTTTAGGGACAAAATCTAATGCTAAGCTTGAGTTGCTATTATTTGTACAGTTGGTTTTCACTTTAAACAGATGACGGCTTTTTTGAAACTGGGTTGCATGCCAGTAGTTAAAGTACAACCATGTAGGGTACAGCAGAGTTTGTAACTAGGGGTTTTCAGAGGTGAGGTCATGATGAACTTAAATGAAACTTAAGCAGCAATGTTAATGTCACCAAGAAATATATTCATGTAGCCTTACTTTCACAATGCCTGAATATGAACTGCGTTTATGTTGCCTCTGTTTGAAGGAAAATAATTTGTTAAAAGGAATAAAGGGAAGTTACAACTTTTGTTTTGTTTCTCTGCTACTTAAAAATACTCACCATATAAACATCTGAATGTTTACATCAGAGGGGGCAGACAGGAGCCATAATGTTTTACTTTGTCATTCATTGCTTTCCTTAGCATGCCAAACCACACAGCGGTACTTGAAAAAAACTGAAAATAGTCAGAAAGTAACAAGTATTTATTAACTGTAATGCCTGTACCATGTAAAATTATGAAAAAATTATGAACTGTGGTGTTGCATGAGGATTTGTTTAACCACTATGGGAGGGAGACCACATTGCATCATGGATAAAAGTAAAGATTTTTCATAGACCTGTAACATACAGATTTATAAACAAAGAGCATCTAAACTTTGGTGTACCTATGTCACAAGTTCTGTGCAGGTCTGGTCCCCACATCCCATTTTTGGGGTTAGTCACCCTGCTGCAAAATGACTGAAAGGATGGAGCAGCTACCTTAGGAAAGACTAAGGAGTTCAAGACTCCTCACTTCGGAGAAAGAAAAAGAAGATATGTGCGATTGTGGTTTACATAATCTCAAGGGTGACACATAAGCTGAATGTGAAACTCGGGTTTACCAGGTCCTGCCATATTAGGATTGAAGGGCACTCAATGTTTTTTAACAGAAGTTAGCTAGTATCTTAGTAGAAGATCAGCTTAAAGCACATGGCAGTACCTCTTCACACTGCAGTCATGAATTTCTGGAACTTGCTGCCACAGGAGGTGTAGAGACAGGCAGTGTTGGCAGGTTCAAAAAGGGCTTATGTGCATGCATAGGCACCAGGCCCATAAATGGACACTGAACAGACTCGGAAGGGAGGTGCCCTCTGAATTCCTGCTTCCACACTTGTGGATGCCAGCAGAGAGGCTGCAGAAAAGGCTCACGTGCTTGCTCAAAATAGCCTTTGTTTTTGCTGCTGTCGAAGGCAGACTATCAGGCTGGATGCCCTGTACACCTGACCTGGGAGGGTGCTACTTCTCTTGCTCTGTCAGCAGTTCGTGGTGTGGGCTGTTCTTGAACTCTCTCTGGCTGTCTGGATAATTGTTCAAGACTCAGGTTGGCCAAACCTGCTTAGAAAAACAAAATCTTTTCCTGAAAAAGAGACTGCTTCCTTGCCCTGTGTGCCACTGTGAGAATTGGATGTCCCTGAATGCAGAAAGTGAAAGATATTACAAGAAGATAGAGAGATTATTCTGCCCACATTCATCCTCTGAGAAAAAATCCTCTTTCCCTGACCCAGAAAGCAACCTCACCCCGTTCAGGAGGATGCAAACGTTCAGCTGTGTGGTAAGGTGAATGCCTAGAGATACTTGGATGTTAAAGTTTCCTCCTTGCCACCCTGCCCCCAGTTGGTCTTCTTCACGCCTTTTTGGCTACTGGTATCTCTGACTGGCTGTGACCAGTGTCTCTACCTGATGAGTCTCAGGGTTTTAGATGAAGGAAGAGCACATATCCTGAGTTCAGGCTTGCCCCAGGATAGATTGCTGTCACTTGGAAAGCTGCTCTGCTCTCAGAAGAGTTAGGATGAGGGAGAAGTAAAATGCTTGTTTCAAAATACTTTAATTGCAAGGGTTCAGTTTCTTTCTTTCCTGTAGGAGTGCTGGCAGGCTGTAGGAAAGAGTGTTCTTGCTTGTAGAAGGAGTAACAACTGAGATCAGAATTCCCTTTATTTTGTTTCCTGTATCCTATGTTGGGCTTTTTTTTTGTTGTATGATAGCACTGTTAGTTAAATCCTTTCTTTAATGCAAATGTAATGTAAGTAGGATGCACTAGCTGAAATTTTTATGACTAAACAAGACTTTTAAAAGCTTTTTATTGTAGATTAGGCTGGATGTCTCATTTTCAAACCCTCAGTGCTTTATTTCAAAAACTTCCAGCCACAATTTACAGCAAGATCAGGACATCTTCATTCATCTGACTGAATCATGGTCACTGTATGTGTGGGATAAATGTGAAACATGAGAGCTGAGATGAGAGACTGACGTGTTTTAAGAGATTGCTTGAGTTCCCACAGGTCTTTGGTTCTTCAGATTTATCATAAAAATGCTTTATATATATTCTGGGGATAGGTTTAACGTTTTGTCCATTATATTTTACTATGTCTTTCAGGCTGAAATATTAAGAGGAGCTTAGTTCCCCATTCCTCAAGAGATGCTAATTTCTTGAAGTTTTGTGAAAATAGCAGATTGGATGGAAGAGAGAGACCTTCTTGTATCTCTCCATGAATAGAAGGCTGCAGTAGCAGTTTGGGGAAGCCAGGCATTTGACTCAAGGCAAGAATTCAAAGGATACAGGCTTCATGGTTTTGGAGTTTTCTTTGTCTATGAAGCTTTTTCTCAGCCTCATCCCATAGCAGCTTGTAGCTGTTGAGTTTATTAGTGCTTTCTTACTGCATACAAGACTAGGGTTTGGCAGCAACCGTGAGATTTAGACTTCCATAAAGCCCCTGATGTGATGTGATTCTTCTTTTTCAGGACCACAACTTGGTTTGCAGTTCACTTTAATTGTAATTTGTGCAGTTTTAGTTGTGTTTCTTGAGGATTCATGCTGAGCTAGTCTCAGCTAGGGCTTTGCACTCAGCATAAATGTTACAAAGAGAATGCTGCTTCTCTAAACATCTGTGCTACAGTAAATGTGATGAGCACAGGGGGTGGAGGTGATAAAGAAAAACATTTTCTGCTCTTTTTGTTGGGAGGAAGCTCAACTGTGAAGAGGCATTGCATCATGAGCTCTAATGAAAGACCAGCTCTTCCCCTTGGGAAAATGAAAGCACTTGCCTCATTTCCCTCTTAGGAGCAGCTGTTGCTTAGGAATTTCATTTGAGAATGAAATCCTGCTTTAGTTGACCTGAGAAATGGCTTTAACACAAATGGCTGCCAGTGGTGTGCACTGTAAGTGTTGTGAAGGACAGAATGATTTTCTTAAAAATTATTAGCTCAGACTAGAAAATCAGTGGTTTCGACCCCCCTTAGGTATATCATCTGCATGGAATCTGATGTATTCAACTGTCTCTCCTTGAGACTAGTTTTTATCTTTCCCATCTGTGCTGGTCTGAGGAAACAGCAGATCACATTAGCATTGGGGAATGAAAGGGCACCAGGAGCTCTGATGAGGAAAACGCTTAAGGGGGCTGGGAGGAGAAAGGGGTGCTGACATGGCAGATATTACTGAGAATATCATTTGGCTACGTGAAGGAAGAGAACCTAGCTCAGGTTCAATTCTGTGTATTTTATTTTATTTTTACAAAAAATAGCATGGAAATGTTTGTGCATTGTTTTCTAGAGAAGATTTGTTTTTTGAACACTAGCACCCAGAAGTGCTATTGTTAAGCCTAGCAACATCTAGGTTTTGGCTGAAGGAAGAAGACACAGTGTGAACTGCTCTGCTGGTTGTGCTTATACTTCACTCTGCTGCTGTGACATGCAAGCATCTGTGGTTAGGAAACTCATCACTAGGCCTAACATTTGAAGAAAGGCAGTTTCACAAATCCTGTTCTGAGGTTTCACAGCACTGTGTATTTGTGTGCTGGGCATTTTGTAGGGAGTCAGAGATGAGTCAGCTGCATCTGAATCAGCCTGGAGATGAATCGTGCTCCCCTTGTGCCTCAGCAGCACAGTGGCTTTGAGAAGCTGTACCCAGCCTCACTTCCAAAATGCTCTTGCTCCTTTGTTTAAAACAGCTGACTTTGGAGCAATTGCTTTCCCACCCTGAGCAGGTGTGGCTTCAACCACTTAGTGGCCATTTCAAGAGCAAGATGTCAGAAGCACGTTTTAAAGCATGATAGAGATGAGTGAAGTACTGCTTTTGTAGAGGATGACTCAAGTTCTTCACAGGTAATTACCTGCTGAGATAACAAAGTGGAATTTGATCTGCTAGACAAAAGCAGAGTTAGCAGGGGACAGCTTTTAGTGGGTCCTGTTATGAAGGACCTGTAATGTCCTGTGGGAAATGACTTTGCCAAATCTTCCTCTACCCACGTCAGTATGCTGGTCTAAGAAGACTTGCTTATTTTAATTACTAACATGGTCACAAAGTTGTATGGCGAAAATTAAGTGCTAATATATACTGAGAGCAATTCAGCTTCAGGAAAGTTGGGGAAAAAAACAGGGAAAAACCCCTGTATAACATCTTGTCAGCTTTTCTTTGTGTATTGGTTAAGTATAATTGGGAAAATTAAAAGACACAGGTGCCTCAAATCTGTGTGTTCTGCTTAGTGATACTCACTGAGTGCAGCTGACCCAGTGAATCATGGTGGGCTGAGGAATTCTTAATAAAGCCTCATAATAAACCCAGTGAGTTGTTCCTTTGTTGGCTTTCTGTTGACAGCAGTCATGTGGGATTTACTGTCTCTGCAGTCTGTGTGACAGCAATGTGATTTTCTGTAAGTCCTGGTGTGTAGCTAGTGAGGAGGTTTTGTTTGCTTGGTTGATGTTGTGCCCTGATGAATGAGTAGTTGTGGTGTTCTGAGCTTTTTGTTTGGGTGCAGGATGGTATCGCCAGATTAATTCATGAAGATCTCGGGCTTAGGTTTCCAGCGTCATCGAGTTCCTTCCTCTCCTGGGACACATCTCTACTTTTCACTGCCTGTGGTCTTTATGGTGAAAGATGGTGGAGTAGGGTGAAAATGATGACTGAAATAAACAGCATTTCTGCCTCTTACATACAGTATTTTTATTGAATGATTTTACGTCCATTTGTTTGTTTTAATCCCAGTAGTCTCTTTGTATTCAGTTTAGAGGTTTGCTATGAACTATGTGCTGTTAAAATTAATTGAGACACAGGCTTTGGTTGTTTAGAAAATGAGTTAGAGGTACATTTGTTGGCAGAACGCTCACTACAGAAGGAGGTAATCCGCGTGTTTGCATAAATACACAGATATGTTTTTTGTGGCCTCAATTAAGCTTTGCCAAAATTGTCCAGCCTCTAGTGCTGGTGCAAGAAGGCAGAAATTCCTGTTGTATGTTCAAGTATGGGAACATGTCTGACTCGTTTGAGGGAACAACAGCTGCCCCAGCGATGCCATGCGCTTTAGTGGAGCCGCACCTGAGAAGGCAGACTAAAAGGGCACTAAAACGGCATCACCAGGGCAAGTCTGTGGGAAATCAGCTGGCTTGGGTGCTGTGCTTGGATGCTGTGCTTTGAGTCTGCTTGTCCTGCCTGGTTCCGTGGCAATCCCCAGGACTAGAGTGATCTTGTGGGGTGGTGTCTTTTCCAACCAGATCAAATTTCTGTCATTTTGGGAGAACATAAATGTCTCTGAAAGCTCTCCTGTGTGAAAATAGGAGAAAGTTTCTTGCTGTTTCTTTATACTTACTAATTCACCAAGGGTTTTTTTCTTGTCCTTTTTTTTTCTTCTTAATAATGCATACAGATAATTTCCTAGCTGTCAGCCTTGTGAGCTTACCCTGTGCCATTGCCATTAAAGGCAGTAGGTTCTTTTTGTCATCTACAGTTAATAGAAGTTGTTTTTGTGAAATTAAACACTGAGGTGCACAGAAGTTAGTGTGGAGTGGTTGTTTGTTTGTTTGTTTATTGTTTTTCTTAAACAAAAGTTGATATTTCAACATAGCAAAGATTGATTTTTTTTCCTCTTTCCTCGCTAGTGCTTTTGCTTAATGATAATGGATGTTGTGGGTGACTTCAGCAATCATGGTGACAGTCAGCTCCAACAGGTTAATTACCTGTTTGAAAAATCAGAAATGAATTAATAATAAACATTAAAGCTGAGGTGTGCAGTATTGGAAATTCAGTGTCATTATTGTCAGTAGAGAGGTATGAACTCCACAATGTGCTTGTCTGAGGTGAGTCTTGGCTGGTATCCATGTGAAGGAATTTGTCTGCACTTACGCTGACAGGGAACATTGCAAGTTAAAGCTTGGGTTCTTGAAATGTGTCATATAGATGTAAATGGAGGCCTGCAGACTTTCCTGTCCCTTTAGTATCCGCTTTTTTTTCCTTTGTTTCTGCTTTGTTTGCCTCCAGATAGAACACTGTAAAGCTGAATGAGCCTTTGGAGAGATGAAGTGGGCAGTTTGGATGAAGCTGTGTCCATCTTTATTATGACAGTTTAGGGGAGAGGGAAGATTAGAAAAATAGAGGGGCAACAAGGCTTTGTTTCTCTTGCGAGAATAGAGATTTGAATTTTGAAAATGTTCAGTAATTTGGTATTTGTAATATAGTAGGTAGGGTCTGGCAACTGTGCAAAATGCTACACAATCTTAAGAGTTGTGTTTAAGGAACTAATGGCAGAGCTGTCTTTCACTCGTGCTCGTTTTTGCCTCAGTTTCCTGATATTGGAATAAAGGTATGTTCTCTGAAATCAGTATCTGAGCCCAGATCAGAATTCAAGGTTTCTGGCTTCAAGTTCTCTATTCAGACCACACCTTTCTTTTTATAGCTATGGGAAAAAAAGTCTGCTCCAGCATGTCATTTAGTGAAATGCCATATAGGAAAAACAAAACTAAGCCTAAAAGAGCTAAAAATATTTGATTTTAAATTAGAAGACAGAAAAAGTTCAGTTGATTCTTTCTGGCAAGTGGAAGCTTACAGTGTCACAGCAGATGTGCTCGTCTTCAGGGTCCTGTCTGGCAGACTGAAGTGCCTGCAAAGGTGTGTGCCGAGTTGTGCTGAGTGGTGTCCAATAGACTGGGATACAGGACTGGCCACTGAAGTCAGGGAAGTCCTTTCTCAGGATATGCTCCACTGGAATGTGCTTGTGAGGACAGATGGAACTGTGACTTGGTTTGTCCGTAGGGTGAATGTGTTCAGGTGTTCTCTGAAAGCATTGAAGTTCTTCAGAGCATTCCCTTTTCTAATTGAAGCCTTAAATCATCAAAGCTGAGAGCTGAAACTCTTTCATACTATATATGGCATTTGTGCTAGTGGTAGAAACTGGAGTGTATTTATAACACTGATTTGCTGCGGGAATACAGATTGGGAACAAATATTTGGAAAAAATCCAATTCCAGGGTCTTCTTTTACTGCTGCATGTGAAATCCATAGCAACCTCATAAAAGCAACAGTTGAAAAATCTTAATAGGGCCTTCCCCATGGAAAAAACATGCAACTGGTGTAACATTATGTATCTGGAGAATTACTTGTGATGGTTTATGTAGTAGGCAGTGACCCTGTATGTAACATCCTGTTTGTCACCTTGGAATGCTGGGATACTGTCACGCTGTTGGCACATGCTGGGATTGCCAGAGTTACCTGTTAGGATGTGCTGCTATTTTAAGATGCACTCTTCGTTCGTTCAGAAATACCTATTTGTGCCCCAAGTAATATTTCATGAAAATTTGAAGTGTTCTTAACCAGATGGCATGGCATTGACATGAGGAAATCAAGCCATAAAATGAGCTGAGCTGTTTTGCATACTGCTGCAAAATATTTGAAGGAAAGCAGTTGGCAACAAAAGGGCACAGGTGTCTTTGGGTGTGTTGATTAAACCATCTCCCTTTCAGTCCGGGTGTTCTGTTTGATTTGCTTAAAGTGTTAATCCTTTCTGTTGCTGCACAGCTAATTAGTGTTATGTTGAGCCTCTGTGGAATAATTACCATTTGGACTAAGAATGTTCACATCCAAAATCATAAAATAATTATTTTGTGTTTTAAAACTGCTGTCTTGTTTTTGAAGGATGTTCAGAAGGAGAGAGAACCTCATGTTTATCTCAGTAAAGAAGAAGTTAAAGAGAAGATACAAAGCTATAATTCATCAGTCACTGATAAATTAAAGATGACCTTGGTAAGTTTTGCATAGGATTCCTGTAATTTTTAATGCGAGCAGTTGAGCTGTAATTTTATAGTGCATTGTGAATCATTTTATTCTCAGCATCTTACATATGAAACTGTCTTTGTTTTAATGATTTTCTAAGAGACATTTCTTCAGATCTGCAAATTAAATCTCATGTCTGAAATGCTTTTTATCCATGTAACTCTTTTACATGGATCAAAACAAACTGTTGTAAAAACAAACTGATGTAATTTGAAATGTGTTTAAGGCACACTGAGGTGTAAGCTGACACTAAGATGTAAATTTGTCAGAATTTTCTGACAAATTCTGAAAATGCTCAGGTGGTAAAAATGAAGGTATATTTATCTTGTTTCTGCAGATAATGTTTTATCAAATTTCTTTGATAAGGATGCCCAACCAGTGATAAAAATTAAAACACGCAATATTTATTATAGGAGACTTAACTTTCAGAGTAGTCATAAAGGTTTTCAGCATGAAGAGACTTTTCTTCCCCCTGCCTCCAAAACATAGACAATACAAACTGGAATATATAAGACTTATAATTTCCAAGGATTGTGAAGCAGGTCTAATATTAAGTCCAGTTTACTCAGGACCATGCTAACAAAATTCACATCCATCTGCTTAGCAAGCTGTTATTCAGTTGTTATGCTGTCCAAATTTTCTAATATGTGACATATTCCTGTGGGTGTATATGGAAATTTTAAAATTCCATTATATCCTAAACCATATAGGTATGACTATATACTAAGAAGATTTTTATTATGTGTTTGCACGTGGATCAGGACTTATTATGCCTAAAACCAGATTGTCAAAAGTTTTCTAGCTCAGTAAGGTTTGATTTGCTTTGCTATTTGTCTTTCAGAAGCAACTAGAATAAACAGTTTCAGATGTTGATTAGATTGGCATTTATTCTGGGGTTTTGCTTGGGGAATTTTTTTTTTTTTGTTTTTGTGGATTTTTTGTTTGTGTTTTTGTTGGTTGGTTGGTGTTTTTTTCAATGATTTGACCGTCTAAATGCCACATACAAAGTTGACAAAGACAGCTAAAATGTGGGAGATAATTTCTGTATTTTTACATTAAATCTGTTGCTAAAGATGGGTGTTGGTGGTCTTTTTCACTTCATGGCTCTCTCCTAAAGTTAAAACCTATCACTGGTATGTTGTACCTGTTGCTCGATGAGGTCCTAATGTACTCAGAATTCCATGGTTGTTATTATTAAAACAAAAATAATAGTTATTAATAAGCAAAATTAATATTCAGAAGATATACCAGAAAGAATAACTCTCTGAGTTACCACAGCAATACCTTTCCTAGGAGATGTCATGCATGGCAGTGGTATTTAAACTGTGTTCACTGTGAGCGTTTCTATCCAGCCGCTGTGTCACAGCTGGTCACTGCTGGCGATTTTAACAGCTCTGTCCTTTCCTTCTCTGCAGAACGCGAATGGGATTTACACTGGCTTCATCAAAGTGCAGATGGAACTATGCAGACCCATCACTGTGCAGTCCTCCCAGAGCCAGGCGAGGTGTGCTCCCAGCAGTACGGAAACTGCTTTTTACTTGCCGGACGGCTGCGTCAACACCCTTCACATCAGCAGCACCAACACTGTCCGGGAGGTTATCGAGGCCTTGCTCAAGAAGTTCTTTGTGGCTGACAACCCTGCCAAGTTTGCACTTTATAAACGCTGTCACAAGGAAGATCAAGGTATAAGCTGAGCTTGGGGCATTTTGGTAGTGGAAGGGTTTGGGGAGGGAGTTGTGCTTTAGTAATACTTGAAATAAGCCAGGTGGAAGAACTCAGAAAAATGGAGATGACAATATTCCTACCTTGTCTTTTTTTCCCTGATGCAAAGTAGCATGGTAAGACAGTAAAAGATCGGAGGTATTTCAGGATAATTCATCCAAGACAAAGTCACCTACTAAAACATTTACACAGATGTTCTGTGCTTTGCAGTCCATTCTATTTTATTTTATACCTGCTTATCAGGCCCTACATTTCATCTGGCCTGATGCACTGCAGAGTTGTCAGATGAAGTTACAGACCAGGTTTTTAAAAAGATAAACCCAGGTGTCTGTGATGCCTGAGGTAGTGGCACTGGCAGACCACTCTCGAGGCGATGACCATGGGCACATGTGTTGTGCTCATGTGTGTTAGTGCATGTGGCTCTCCCTGGGCACTGCTGCTGTTAGGAGTTTGTTGTATCTTGTCATGGAAATACCAGAAGACGGAAAAGGGCTTTTTTAGGGAAAGGTGCATTTTACCAATGTTGTGTTCTTGCACTCTAGAATCCGCCTTCCTTCTGTGGACATTGAGAGCAGTTTCAGGAGTTCAGATGTTTCTAGCTGTCAGGCAGGCAGAATTGTCTTTTAGACTTTGTGTGTGAAATTTTAAGTGGAAAAGGAATCTGAACAGTGATACACAGCTCTGATGTTGTAAATGCTTAAACAGAGCAACAGATCTGTGTGTTGTATCTTTTTCTTGTGGGTTCCCCCCCGGCCCTGCATGTATTCAGCTGGTGTGCTGTGTTGACTGGAGGCCATTTCATTCCTGTGTAAATGCAATGTTGCACTGTCACCATCAGTCAATGCTCAGCTCCTCCCTAGAACTCACCACTCAAAACCAGTATGTAGACTGATAGATAAACAGTGTGTAAATTTTGGCTACACATGCATCTTTCTGAAATCTTCTAGCATTAGCTAGTGTTAGTCATAGTGTTAGTCATTCCAAGAGTTTGAAACATTGTTGGTAAAGATGATAATTACTGTGGTTTCCTTCTCCTGCAGTTTATACATGCAAGCTGTCAGACAGAGAACATCCCCTCTACCTGCGCTTGGTGGCAGGCCCCAAAACAGAAATGCTCAGTTTTGTTCTACGTGAGCATGAAACTGGAGAAGTCATGGTATGTCACACCTGTGCTGGGTCAGTGTGTTTGTGTAACTCCATGGATGAGTAGTGGGATTCTGTTTGAGCTATGCTGACCAGACAGTTCATTTTTTGGAAGCAGACTTTTTACTCTCGAGGCGATGACCATTGCTTTTGTGTTAATTTCCTTTGTGCATTTCATTTGGGGTTAGATTGACCTGTTGTTACTTGCAGAAGAAAAAAACAGTTTAAAAGAGTAAAATATTTTGAGATGCTCTAAGATTTGCAAGGAAGGTGCCTGATACTGTTTCAGTTGGAAATTGTCTACAGTGTCTGAGGTTTTGTTTAGCGATACCATATATATAAAAGATGTATGAATTTTCTGTTCGTCTCATCCATTCTTTGCTCTCTTTGTCTTTCCAGTGGGAAGCTTTTAGTATTCCTGAACTGCAAAACTTCTTGCGCATACTGGACAAAGAGGAAAATGACCAACTGCAGATCTTGAAGAATCGCTACGCAGCTTACAGGGGGAAGCTTGAAGAAGCCCTTCGTGGGGTGTTGAAACCTGGTTAAGAGTGGGCCAAAGGACTCTCAGGAAGATGTGCGCTACCAAATGTCAATAGAGCATGCCAAACCCAATGTACAAAGAGCAGCAGAGAGTAGTTTTCTTTATTCAGAAGACTGTTTTGTGATGCCAGGGTAGACTTAGTTCCATAAGCCAGGTCACTTAGCATCTTGCACCCACAAGTAAGGGATTCTGCATGTTTGTACATCAGTTTGCAACCCTCTGTGCACCTAGAGAGTTTCCCAAGTTATCTTGGTGCAAGCTGTGAAACTGTAAGCAATTTCCTAGGATGATATGAAATAAGATTTTATGTTTTTTTCTTCTTTGCTTAATGGTATCTTTACAAGTAAGGATGTGCAAATTGATGGGTTAAAAAAAAATTATTAAAGCCATTTGGACGAGAATTAGTTGGAGCACTATCTTAGATATGAAATTGATTTGCACTACCTTTCTGTTTTGAAATAGTTACTGTATAATTTGTGAGAGAACTGTTATAGGTGGAAGGCATATGAGATCTTGTGGTTTGTACTGTGGAATTTGTGGAAAGCTTTAAAGCGGTCTTTCTGAAGAAGGTAAAGAGAAAGTTGAAAAGAAGGTAAGAGTTGAGGGAGAAGAACTCTAATAGCTGACAGAGGAGGTTTTAAATGAAAATAGTATTTACACAGAGGAAAGTTGAAATACTAATTCTACAAGGTTAAAGTTTTAGTATGTTATAATATTGTGAATAAGTTTTATGGTTTTTAACTGTGTAAATCCACACTGGAAAAGAAATAAAGATAATAGAAATAGTGGGAAGGAATGAGAAGCAAAAGCTAAGTAAGAATGGAAATGGAGCTGCACATACAGGTCCCTTTTGGAGAAGCTGATTCCATAAAGGCATAGTTGGGGTTTGAAAAGTGTGGCAAACCTAAAAAGCTGCTTACTTACTGAATTCTCAAAAGTGGTCCATGTCTCAGATAACTCTGTGAGAAATACCTGTCTAGAGAGGGCTCAGACATAAGCTACAACTACAGAAGCATTTGGTTTTTATTGTAAGTCAGGTCTTTCCTCTGGCTCAGTGGTCCATTTTTAGGCTGGATAATCTTGAATTATCATATCTGAAAGACAGAAATAGCTTCCTCTGCTTCTTTCTTTGTTAAAGGCTCAGTCACAAAAAGAAAGTAGCATTTCTTATTCACATTTCCAGCCCAGCAGAAAGTTAATATTTATTGTCTGTGTTGGTGACAGAGCTTAATAACTCTTGCTTTTAATAATTCAAAAGGTTTTTTCTTTATGCTTTTTAAACTCTTTTAATTGAAAGGCTGATTACCAAATTCTGCAGACTGCTGATTTACTTGATTTAAAAGTAGGAAAAATGTAGCAAGAAAACTTTTAGTGTAAATATAGTTGTTGTTCTTTCAGAGTTATTTATCTAAAAAAACATGTTCAAAAGAAACCAAAGAAGTGGGTGTGCAATAGAAGCATGGAAGCATGAGGCAGACTTGAGTGATTGATTACTGTAGTCATTATCACGCCAGAGAGGAAATGAATTCTGTACTGGGGGCTGGGGGAGTGGAGGAGTGCTAAGGATTGAAGAGCAGCAGAAGTTGTGGTGGGGTATTTTCCCCTCTGTTCTAAATGTCTTAGTTTTAAATTCCCAAGGAATTGTTAAAACTTTGGTGACATCTAATGGATACTGTGTGAAACTCCAAGATGCTTCTGTTCTTCCCCTTAATTTTATGTAATTGTGCCTTTGTTTCCTTTCCTTAGTAAGATTCTTTTAAAAACTCTTCACAAGTTTTTTAGGTAAAAAGAATTTGCAAGCTTATGAGACAATCATAATGTTTTAAAGGGTTAAGAGAAATTAAGAGTAGGACTAACTATAAAATATATCTAAGGCATATCTTGTTTGTTTTTTTAATTTCACATGTAACATTGTAGTGCATGTGTGAGTTAGTAACATAATCCTCAAGTGAGACACTTTATAATGGTTCAGGGAATGCTTTTGTGTTTTGTTACAATTTGTTTTTCTAGGAATGCAGCAGCATGTTGGTGGGTATTCTGTTAACATCTTAATTTATGTATCTGCCCATAGCTATCATTGCATAATCGCTGTCAATATAGAACCATTTGTTGCTCAGATTTAAACACTGTTTGAGTTTTAAAGTTGAGTATAAAAATATGTGAATTTTGATTTTACTTGAACTAAACTATCAGTCTTTTTAAGTAGGCACATCTTCATTTACTTTAGCCAAAAACCTCAATCAGTGTTGTATGCACTATGAGTCTTGATTTGGGGTGAAGGGGATGGGGGTGGGGGACCAAAATAAACCTTTATTTTAATTTTGTCTTAGTCCACAGTTCATTTGTGTAAGATGTCGTGTGTGGAGTTAATTTTCTTAGCTTTTGTTCTACACACTGGCAGTTACAGCAGCTTTAATTTAAAAGGAATGGTCATGCCTGGTCAGTTTTATCTTTTTTTAATTTTAGCATCAAATTGAACTGTCAAAGCTTTTGTTACAAAACTGTTTTCTTGTCATTATATGATGGTACCAGAATGATAAAATTATGAGGGAGGGGAAATGCAGGGAAACATTAAAATGTATGTCTTTAAATACAAACATTTAAACTATTTATAATTTTAACAAGCTTAGTTTTATTTTTGTAGGGAAGTTTTTATTCCCCTTAAAGTTATTACTGAAATGGCAAAAAAAGTGATGATTCCATTATTAAAGTTGAAGTTGGCAATACTTGGTTACATGACGTGTTTGGTTTTTCCTTTACCTGACGATGGTGGTGTGATCACTTTGAGGCCAAATGGATTTCCGTGTAAAGCAGCAGTAGGTGCTGTGGGCAGACACAGCTGGCCTGTAGCACAAATGAAGGCTTGCCTGGGAGGGTGGGAGGGAGCTGGGGGTGGCAGGGCTCACGGAGCCAACCCCTCCATCGGGGGAGCGCAGTGGTGCTGCGTGGCACAGGTGCTTTCCTTCTATTAAGGAGCACCTTGCAGAAATGAGGCTGAAGGTGATAGCCCAGCCCTCCCTCCCCAGGAAATGCTTTCCACTCCTTTTTATCTTTAATGGCTTTTTAGTGGTTTTCTTTGGTAGCATCCATGTTTAATTTTCCGGTTACTTATTTTGTGTTTCTTAAAAGTGATTTATTCCTCCCGGATTGGATTGGTAGGAGGGAGCCGCTGAGCTGCTTGCTTTGGTTTCTGTGGCACTCCACTGGGCACTGTGGTCCCACAGCAGAGATGGCATGGCTCAGCCAGTGCCTTGAAGGCTGGTTCATATGAGACCTCACAGCTTGGTGTGTGCTACAACCACATTATGCCTGTGTTTGCACTTGGCAAGGCCTGCAAATAGCAAATGCTTCAGCACTCAGGCAGGGTGGGATGGATAAAAGCCTTCAATGATGCTGGAGTCAGTGAAGCTGCTGACCACACGAGTCTCTGGGCTCTGCCTGTGGCAGAGCTGTACTACTAGAAATACAACTCAGCAAAAGAAACCTCGTGTGTTTTGGCTGGATCAGGGATAGAATCATCCATCTGGAGACCAACGAGTTCCGTGCGGAGGCAGAGCAGGACAGCAGCACTGTCTGTGGAGCAGTGGGGCCACTCCTCTCCGCAGCAGGGATGGACAGCTTGTCAGTCAGCTTTGTCTTCCTGCAGGCCAAATTTTTAGCACTGGAATTTTTTAACATTTGCAAAAAACCCCCCCAGACTCCATTGCCTTCCTACTCTCCTCCTGTACGTGCGTGAATATAGAACCATTTTCTTTCCTTCCCAGGTTCCCAGCATGGAGATTTCCAGCTGCAGTCCTTGCAAGTTTTTGTCAGCATTCACTTTTTACCATCTCCCATTGATATAGAACTGTTCAGGTATGTTCTCCTCCTTCATTTTAATGTTCAATAGCATACCTGTATTTGTTGGGAAATAACTGTGCTTTCAAAACTTTTCCTACACTTTCCATCTTGCAGGAGCATATAAATGACTCTGTTTAAGCTCATATGCAGGAGAAATTGTTTCTCCTATAGAAAATTGGAAAATAGAAACACTTTTTTAACAAGTGAATTTTGAGCAAAACAGTGCTGACTAGTGCAGTATTCATACATGTAGGGAGATGCTAGTATACCTCAGACTAATAAGGAATAAAACTGTCTAGGATTATGGCAATTTTGTTTGTACTCATTTCAGAAAATAAAAACTCCTAAAAGTCTATACTTTTAGCTTGAGCCTGAAAGCTCCACAGAATCCTTAATTTAGTCTGAAGTACCAGTTTTAACCAATTCCTTTAAAAAAGAAAAATAATAATACCTTGTTACTAGTATCTCTGGAATAAAGTCCTATTACTTCAACTAACTTTCTAGTCCAATGTTGTATTGTTTCTTATATCTACTTTATAATTAATTTGGTGACATTTTGAGAAGTCACCTCCTGCCTTAGTTGGATCAAGTGAATAAGAAGCTGCAGAGTGGACAAAGAATCCTTACAGGACAACTGAAAGGTTCAGAGACTCTTCCTGCTGATGACGAAGGCAAGTGGATGACTTCCAAATGGGTAAAGTTATGCATCTGCTACATCGGCTTGGTCAAGAAGCAGGGACTGTGGTGAAAATTCAAGGCAGACAGAGGAGACACTGTTCTGCTGTTAAGAACACAGGTTTAGTGAACTGAGGACTTACCTATTGTGGAGGAATTATTTTCCTCTCGATGTGTGAGTGGGTAAAAGAGATTGCTGCAGTAGCCAGTATGGAGAAGTAGGCAAGGCCCAATCCTAAGCAGTTTGAGCCAAGCACTTCAGATGTTGAGCCTGGCTGCTGGCAGTGGCTGTGGTGTTTTTCAAGGAAATACTGCACAGGCCAAGACATGTTTGTCTGAAAAGCAACTTCTTGAGTTATGTGCTAGCAAGGTGAGAGGTAGCTCTGGAGTCTTCTTGTTTGCCCTTGTGCAAGCTGAGATTAGAAGTGTTTACAGTAGTAGCAGCATAGGCCTGAAAGGGACCCTACCCAAAACCTTGCACAGAGGCACCCAGTACTGGCAAATGGCTTCTCAAGCTGTTTTCTTCCTGCTTTCTTCAAAGGTGGTTTTTAAAAAATGTCTTTTTTATTGCACTTTCTGTTCTCTACCTCTCCCTCTACAACTTTTGGAAAGGGAAGTGTTCACAACTGGAAATTTGAAGAGGCTTTTTTAAATCCGAGGATTAATCCTGCAAATGCTTTGTGTTGCCAAATGTAACTTCATGATGCTGTATAAAGTACTGTCTTGGTTCTCTCTTTTTTGAGTGCATTTTCCGTACGAATAAGACAGATATTACAGACAAGGTAGTTCTGCTTTGCCTTCACTTTACCACAAATACCCATAAAAGAAGTAGAATGCAAAACCCCCTTCATTAACTCTGTAAACCTAAATATAGCATTGTGGCCTCGCACATAGCATGAGAGAATATAGCATTACAAGTCCAAGATTTCTCTCTTTTAACTACAGAATCTGGAATGTGATCAGACAGTTCAGCTGTTTCCAGCATGTCTCAGGAGGAATTAGAATGCCAGTATATTTTATGACAGCAAAGTTCAGCCTCTTGGTTTTTTTCCCAGGCTTAGTTGTATTAGAACACTGGCTCTGAAGCTGTCCCTTCAGATAAACAGGTGCTTTCTGTATGCCAGTAATCCTAGACAGTTCTTTTAATCTAAACTTGTCAGCAGATACTTTCAGAATCTGCCCTCTTTGCTCTTAACATTTTTCCGTAGATGTAAGTGAGCAGCTGTTAAGACACTTCTGTATTTTTATCTGCTCTGGTTTGTCTGAGCACTTACAGTCAGAACCTGTGGGTTTTTAGTAATACTGGCACGGAAGGGCAGCATAACTTGTACTGAGCATCTTCTACCACCTGTCACCAAGTGACAGCACCCATTTTTAAATGTAAACAAGGCTGAGTGAAAATGCAGTTAGCAGGTAAAAAACCCAATCTCTACTTTAGTTCAGTCTATGTAAATAAAAGATATATCAGAGGAATGTCTCCAGGAAGTTAACAGACTTAACTAAAAGTGTGTTTTGTTGAACAGCAGGTCTAGGATTGGTTATGTGCATTGTGCTGTGTCAGAGCCTGGAGCAGCCCAAAGGTAGGAGGATGCTTTTCTAAAGGTGGGGCTTAATTGCTGCTGCTGTTTTTTCTTTAATACACGACAGAGAAGCTTTTGAAGTTACTATACTATTTCAAGACTTGAAATACTTTTGTGAGGTTTTCGCCTTGTTAATTTGAACACTTTAAACACAGAGAAGAAAAACACTAAGCAGGTACCCAGTAAAAAATGTGGTTAGTCCTTTAGTGTCAAACTTACACAGGTTTTTGGTATTGTTTTAAAACATCACAGCTCAAACAAACCCACAACACACTTTTATTTTGCTCAGGATTTTCATGTTGTAAGAGAAGGGTGACGTTCTTTGTTTGGATCAGTCATTGTAATGTTTTTCTTTCAGCTACTGCCTGCTTTAGTTACCTGATAACATGGCAGAGCCCTCAGGACAGAAAGGTAGATCACGTGAGTTCCACTGATGCTTTCACTGATTTTCATCAACAGCCTGAGAATATCCCCATGAACCTTTAGTCTCATCCTTGATGCCTTTGCTGCCAACCCATAGGAATCTACAAAGTCATTCTTGCCAAGCAAGAGTCATGGAGCTGGCTTTGCCCTACAGCTTGCACAGGAAAAACAAGGAAGTGGGTGATTCAGTTGTGTTCTGTCAAGTCCCTCTTATTCCTGTTTTACAAAATGGGTGGATTTTGGCAGCTGGAATAAGTTCAAACTACTTAAACACCATGAGAAAGCAGACACTGATTACTTTGAGATTTGTGAGCAATTACTGGACCACAGCTTTAAACACAGTCTGGTGGATATTATCAAAATACTGACAGCTGAATCTGACTACAGCAGCATATGGAAATATATTGGCACTGTCCTTTCTTTCTAATCACGGAATTCCCCTGCCCATCCCTTGAATGAAGCATCAATGCTGTGTATGTCTTTTTCTAAAACAGGTGATTCCTTTAGCCTTGTAACAGCAATTTTCTTCACAAATATGGCTTCTTAGAAATTAAGGACAGGGAGATGTGGCAAGCTTCCATGAGCCTGATGGTATTGTCATTTGTTGCTTTTGTGATGGGAATGTCTATCTATGTAATACAGAGCTGCCCTTTTTTGGGGTGCTACAGTGAACTTTATAGTTTTCATAAGCTGGAATATCAAAAGAAAGATTGCAATGTTTCAGGCACCCATTAAATATTTTTGTCTACTTAATGGAACACTGCTACCTCCTTGCTGAAGGAGAAATGAAACTGATACCACATGGTGAAGCAGAAATGCAAATAAAATGCAGAAATATATGTTTTAATAGCTTGTGAAAGCCTCAGGCCTAAATAGGTTAAAGGTGTACCAAGTCACCTTCTTCTATAGTTCAGGAAAGTTATGTAGTGTTTTTAAACAGAATCATCAAAGAAATTCAACTCTGTAACAGGGATTGAGGTAAGTAGCATGTATCTTATTGTTGGTCACAGTTCCCATTTTGGAAAAAGCCTTATGTGGGATTTTGTTATTCTTCTTTCCTGGGGCAGCACATACTGGTCTTAATTATGAACAGCAGTTTCTCCATTGTGCCTTCTGTTTTCCATCTATTCAACTAAACCAGTTTCCAAGGAAAGGCAAGCAAGTATACAGGTTCCATTTCAGTTTGTCCCCTCACTTCAGGGTGCCAGCAGGTGGCACTGAGTGCTAGACACTGTAATAAGGTTCCCTGTGGCCATATGAAGTAGTCCTTGTTAGGTGGCAGGGCAGTAAAGCAGAGACTTTTGAAGGCTTATAAAATAGGAATTCAGCCATTAGACATGTGACACAGCTTACTGCTGTAGGAAGGTTTAACTCAAGCTCAGTAACAAAGGTAGGAAGTTTGATAGGCAGTTTATTTTTTCTTTCTTCAAAAGTGCAGCAGTGAACAGGGTCCTCTGGAAGGGCACTTTCTAAAGAGATGTTCAAAACAGCAGAAGTATGCTCACAACATGCTACAGCAAAGTATGCTCACATACAGAGAGTCATACAAAGAAAATACATTTTAATTGAATCACAATAAATGACAGCTGTTTCATTATCTTGAAATACTGTATTCAGTTTGATGAATCTAACTCAAATTTAACTTGATTGAAAAGGTACCTACTTTGGGTGTGTGTTTCCATGTACATGCCCCTGCATACTTCATTCCCCAAAATAAAGCAGCCCAGTTTTCTGGGCCCGTGCTGGGTAAGCAGGGGATTGTTCTGGTGTATTCACTTAGGCTGAACTGATGATAATGAACGTTGGTTTGCTTTAGGGTAACATAATGAAGTTATTAATTGTATTTCTCCCTGTATAGTATCTACTTTACCAGATCAGATAATTAAAAATTCACAGCTCTGCTTTTGATAATAATGATTTTTAAAAAAAGTAAAAAAACATCATCACATTTTACCTAACTCAACTCTGTACCAGTAAGGCCCTTTATTTAAAACTCTGTACATTTAACATGAATGCCTTCAGTAACAAGGTACAGATACAGCCATGGTGAAATAGCACATGAAACGGAATATCCAGAAAGACCATTTAATTTTAAAATAACTTAGTTGGGAATTAGATCTGGATAAGAGTCAAAGATCCTTCATAATGTTTTTTTAATTATCAAGGATAAGAATTAACACTGTTCATTTGAGGCTGTAAGAATATTCAGAATTAACTGCTTTATGGCAACAGACACAAGTGATAAATGGCTCTAAAAGCAATGGAAGGCAGGCAGCTCTTGGTTCCTGTTCTTCCTTCAACTACATGCTTAACAATTCTTAAGTCTTTTATCAAAAGTGGGAACAAATCAAGTATTTTCCTGAACCACTAAGTAAGGACTGATTAATTTAATTCTGAGTTTCAATTTAATACATTTATTACCTATGCCAGATTTCAGGTATAGAGTGGTTCTCTGACAGTGAGTGTGTTAAGTTACTGAGCCATGTTACAAAATGTTTTATGGGTATGTGCAGATAGCAAGAGCGTTAATTTGGGTAAAACATCTGGTCACTCATACTGAATAATCTGCATCAATTCTGTCAACTTTCATATTACTAATTAGACAAAAAAAACTTATTCAAAAGAAAGTGTCCTTGTTAGGGCTTAAAATCACTTGAAGAAAAGACTGTATTAGAGTTACATTTCTGTACCCCAACAAAGTTTTTTTTCTATTAAGAATGCACATTACTTGCACTGAAACTTAAGCAGAAACTTGATGTATGACCAACCCAGATTTGATAGGACCGACGAGGGTTTAATGTGCAGCAGTCTACGTATTTCACACTAGCCTCCATACAGCTACCAAAATAATGCTTTAACAAAGAACAAGTCTAAATTGCTAGAATTCTCCAAGCAAAACACTACCTACATGAGCTCAGTGTGCAAGAAAACCCTTGAGAGCATGAAGACAACTTTGGTTTTGTTTCTAGAGACAATACAGTGTATGAAGGACACTGATGAGCAATACTAAAGCTTGAGAAACAAAAAACAGGATAAAGCTACAGTTGTAGCTCAGAAAAAAAAAACCTGAGTTTTTGAAAGCATGTAGTAAGTAGTCTGAAAATCCAAAACCCTCTGCATTTATACAGATGCTTCAGCTGAAAAGTTACCTTTCAAGCTATTTTTTTTCTTCAAATATTTGGTCACTTCTGAGAGACTGGAAACAAAAGTTCCATTAAAATAAAACCTGTAGACCACCACAGAAGTTTGCAAATCAAAGCTACATGAAGGACACCTTCTGTGCCTCAGAATTAAAAGCCAAGTAAGTTCAACTTATTTTATTGTAGCATTGCATGTATCCAGTTGGTGGATCTGCACACTGGGGGATGCACCTTCACAGTTTTGAGTCATACTTCATTGCCTACTTAATGATTAGTTGAAATAATCATGCTCTCTACTGGGGTAAGAGATGTGATATAACAACACTAAATAGTTTTGCCACAGTTTGTTTGACGAGGGAATTATTATCTTGCCTGAAAACACAGGTGATTTCCCCACAAGCAACACAAATGTGTCTTGCTAAAGATCCGTAATACAGTGTTTCCAGATGGTGCTTTGCCAGTGAATCTACACAGAAGTTATATGGTAATGCAAGTTTGTGTGTTTTTCAAGATTTAGAAAGACACTCAAGTTTGGGTGCACATGATGGCTGCCTTTCAGATAAGCCTAATCAGAAGGTTGTAAAAAAAAAAAAAAAAAATCACCCTTTTGGAGGGAAACCAAGTGACTTCTGATGTGCAGACCTTTGGTGTGAAGGCCACTTTTTGCAGGTTCCAAGTGGTTATGTCTCAACCAAAAAGCAACACTCTATGAAGCACTTAAACTGCCTAAAATAGCTCTTAGTCTAATGTCAAGTGAGCAATGATTCTATGATTTATTTTTAGCTAGTTGGCTTTCAAAATAATTTACCTTCAAGAATCTAATCAACATAAGAAGTTAGACAATTCAAGACATTTGGAGGTTAGAGACAGATCACCTCGACTGTGGTGCCCTGGTTGTTGGATTTTGTTTATTTTAGTATTACTTCTGTTTGTGTATTAATAATAGACTTAAGAGTTAGCTCAAAGCACAGGCACACTTACTTGAATAGTTGTTAGTCTCAACAGTCTCTTAACTCACTAGGAAGTCAGTCTATCTTAAACCCCAGGAAGGTTTTCAGTAGTACATACTAACCCAGCCCAGCATTTCAAACCAGGAGGAGGATGAAATCACATTCTTGTTTGCAAGCTCCCAGCGCTGTCCTACAAAATTCATTGGTCTCATCTAAAGGGGTCTCATTGGAAGAGACTATTGAGCAGATGGGTTTTAATTCTGCACAAGACACTTGCTAGTCAGATCCTACAATTTTGACTAACGCCCTCCTACTCTCTCTTGGGCTAGTTTGCTATTGTCATTAACAGCTTGGAGCTCAATACAGGAAACCTATAATTAAGCACAGCTTTTAAGAAAGGCTGTGACACTGAATGTGGGTGAGCATTACTGTGCAATAGCACCTGCCTATCTAACCTGACTCAAATACACATTTATTGATTTTTTTAGAACAAAATAAACTGTTCAGATTCATAGGCATAGGTTCACCTCTGTGCCTGTGATATGAAAAGGTACTTGAAAGACAAAGGTGGTAATCAACGATCTGAGCAAGACAGATTAGCTGTGTCTAACAATTTACAGTTAGAGTTCAGCCATAAAATATATATATATTGCACAAGGCAACCAGCTAAAGACAAGGGGTTTCCTTCCAAACAGGGTTTGAAAAGCCCATTAAAAGTCTTCCAGCTGTAATCAGCGAAAGTTAACAGAGACAGACCTGCTGCAGTCACTGGAGAAACTGGTCAGTGTCGGAGCCCATTGCAAGAGTTACAGGTCTTACAAGAACTGTGCAGAAAACCTCCGAGCCCTTAGGCCGTGATTGCTGAACATGAGCCGTGGGTCAAACCTGTACCTGGAGAGAAGAACAATCAGTGTGAGCTGCTTGGCCTGCAGGGAGCAGCACTTCTGAGAGAGCTTTGTGCTAGAAGAGCTCTGGTACAAGGCTATGCGAGAAGCTGCTTTCTCAGCAGTACGCAGCAGCAACAATTTCTCTCTTTACAACAATTAACTATAACAACGCACAACCAAAAAGCTGAGTCTCCAAAGAAGTAAATCCTAGCTACAATGTACCAGCAGCATAGGGGCACTGTAACATCAAGTGTTCAGGAGCTAGACTCAAACAGAATTTTTGCTGTCCCAAATGACAAACTTATGTAGCACTTTAAGGACTGTAAGGACATTTTAAATACTGCTTAAAAAAGCTTTGATATAAATGATTAGTGACTGAGTTTTGAGGCACAAAGTGCCCTTTATTTCCAACAGCTAATACATACAGCTCAGGCCCTGCAAGAAATGTTCTTCCTAACAGCATCTCCAGGAACAGTCAGAGCTAGTACTTGGAAAATGCCTGCCTAGAGAAACCAGCAGAGCTTCTCCTAGTTTGCAGGCAGAGGTCAGTCTCTTGACTACTCACAACAGCTGAAGTGTACAGCTAAGTCAACAGTGTCTGACAACAATTAAAAGTACTAGTATTCATACCATCTAAGTTATATTTGGTAAGTTAAAATATAGATTAAGCATTAAAAATAGAAGCATCAAGAAAACATCTCTATTAAACAACAGTATGTATGACAACATACTCCATCACAAATACCCTCTATAAAAACCTAATTAAAAAACCCCACAGTTATATTTAAAAGTGTTATAATAGTGAAATGGATCAGTGTTTACCCAGGATCAAAGACACCTGGTGTACGGCACGTTGCTCCTGAGCAGGACTGCAGCATCATTAGTCGATAGTTCATCTTTTCTAGAATTTCTTGATCAATTGTTTTAGCAATGTTATTGATCTGGTGTGGATCTGCAGTCAAGTTATACACTTCCACAAATACCTGCAGAAGAAAGTTCCTGTACTGTATTAAGTCCTGAATGCTAATTAACAGTCATATTAGAGAAGAATGCTCTATGGCAGCACACAGTCTCAAATGTTATTTTGAACTCCACAGCAGCAGCCCCACACATAGCTGCATGGCTGAAAACAGCTTAAGTGGTCAAAGTCAGGACAAGCAAAGCAAAGTTTTGCAGTAGTACAATTCTCTTGGAGAAGTTTTTACTTTCACCTAAAGTACTCACCTGCTACTGCAGATTCTTTTCCAACACATAAATGAAACTTGTCTCATGACTGTTAAGATCACAGTAAGAGGCCTTGGCTAAGCTGGTAGTCTTTTCACTAATGGATCTCAAAATACATAATTTCATGACCACCACATCAACATTGTCTACTCATCAAATACTTAGAGCTGTCAGACCCAGACAGGTGTCTTGACTGCATGTACAAACTACACTGATTATAAGTATGCTACCGCCTCAAACAGATAAAGCTTATTCTGTGTTCATGTGCTTTGAGGTTTGTCTGAAGATTTTAGGGCAGATTTGTTTTTTGGTACATTAAATCTCTAGACACTTCTGTGGGACAAATGCTGGTCAAAAGTATCTCAAGAACTTAGCTGTGGTTTTGTCTGTCCTAGAGTAGGAGGCCAGACTGCAGATGATACTGATAAAAACTGGCTGAGTTGTGTCTAAAGAAGACCTATCTGGACAGACTTTGGCCTTTTTCTTACAAGGTTCACTTCAAGGCTATAGAAGCCACATTGTTGCACCTTCCCCATACTGTTGGTTTTATTTTAGCTAGCTCAGGTAAGCAGAGTGACCCAAAAATGCCACAGCCATACCTTCTTAGTAGAAAAATCCCAAAGTGACATGAAGTGTATTATTGAGTCAATTTTGGAGTCTACTTTTACAAAGAAATCCACAAGACTTGTTTAACTTGATCACAATTTGTCAGAAAGGGGAAAAACAGAGGGCAGGGTCTGCTAATTGGTATTTTGGTTTCCTGTATAGCTTTTCACACTATCTAACTGCAAAAACATCTTGTGGGATTTACTCCCCTGGCTTAAGTTGCTCACTGTAAACTACCATAAAACACAGTGTGTGGTGTACATTACTGGGCATACCTCCTGTTCTTCCTGTGACCGTACAGCTGCTGGCAGCTGTCCTGACAAACTACAGTCACAGTGACCCAACTGCCTCAAACCTCACATCCTCTTTGGAGCAGCTATGTGCAAACAAGCACAACTAAACATCAGCCCTGTAACACATCACCTTTTGTACATACAGCCTGTGCTCCCCTAGGGAGACCTGAGCAGCCTCCGAAGGGGGGACAATGTGTCCCATATACCCAAAAATCTCAAGATAAGGTCAGAGATCTTTCTTACAATTGTAACTTTACTGCTTTTTTTGCCAGACAAACAAGCAAATAATAGATGAGAAACTATTTGCATGGAATTTCAGGTCTTCCCAAGTAGAAGAGTTGAACACTGTACTTCTGCTGTGTTTATGTTATCAGAGAATACTTGTTGTTCAAAAGAGACTGCCACATGGAATATAGGCTAAGAGAGAGAACTGATATCAGTCCAGCAGAGCTCCCTGGTGAGGCTGCTAGGTGATACCAAAAGGTAATAATCATAGTTTAGGCCTCACTCCCCCCCCCCCAACCTTTTTTTTTTGTCCTTCTTCCCAAAAGCCCATTACAGTTTTGGTCAAACATTCTCACTAGGAGATAAGTACTTCACTGTTTATCCTACAACCAATGCCAGTCTGCTTTTCAGAGTACTTCATGGAAACCTTGAGAGCTGATAAGAGTGCAGACAGACACACCATTGTGAACAGTTGACATCTGCTAGTCAGACACAGACTTACCTCCCGGTCATCAAATTCACAGTACTGCAGATCCCAGGAAGCCGACAGTGTCCTTACGCAAGCATACGTGTTGTTGTAGGAATCTTCACAGACACAGTCTGGGAAGCAGTGCTGTGGAGCAAGCAGCAAACAAAAACTTCAGGGCAGAAGATGAGCTTTTCCTAGAATCTGTACCAGCTCATCCTAACTGCAGTTAACTGATGAACACCCAGATCTTAATTTAACACATGCAAATTTCCATTGGGGATTTTAAGCAAAAAGTTGCTGTTGTTATTAAACTCACTACAATTAAGTGCATTTTGCCTGGGAAGTGAAGGTACGTACACAGAAAAGAACAGCACAACACACTACTAAAGACAGCACCAATGGGATGCTTTACTTTAGCAAAGCAAACCTGCTTTGACTTAGAGAGTAGCTAGCGACTTAAATAAAATTACAGCAAGAATTGTGCAATAAGGTTACTGAAAGTTTAGAAAGAACATTATGGCACTGCCACACACTTGACTTAAGCCCACATCTTCCAGCATCAGACTCCAGCCCTGAGGCTCCATAGATTTCCACTGACAGGGTTTTTGTGATCTCTCTGGTCATATGGACATGTCAGTTCCACATGGCTGGACATCTCCTTCCAATTGTCAAAGGCTACCCAGGACCTACAGAGCTGGCTCCTACTTACCAGCACACTGGGAGCTTACATTCAGAACCAGGTTAGCCCACACAGCAAACAGGTTTAATTCAGCAGCTATTTTCTAATATTAGCAGATCTTGTCTTACTTACTGTGACTCCAGGTCCTAGGCCAGGACAGGTAGGATCACTGCCATTGTATCCTTCTCCTTGGTACTCCACCAAGAAGTCTGATCTCCACGTGACATTCTTTTCTCCTCTCTACAAGAGGGTAACACAACTTAGTATGGACTGTACTGTGAAACAGAAGAAATTCTCTGTGCTTGGAATAACACTAACACTGCCCACTGCTTACTAGGCAGTATCAGTCTTAAATAATTAGCTTTAGGTTAGAAGGTCTTGTGTAACTGGAAGACAAGGATTAAACTCCAAAAATATTAGTACACCCTCCTGTGAGGGTTTAAAATATTATCTTCAACTTTAAAGATCATGCAGTAATACCAAATAGGAGCCACATGGCCAGATACTACTACCCTACAGACAATATCCCTGTAACAGCACTGTTTCCCTTTGATTTGTATCACATTACCACAACAGATGGGAAAAGATACCCTTGGCAAAAAAACCAACCAAACAAAAAAAGAAACAGCTTTAAGAAATGACTAGAGGTTTTAAGCTGGTCTATTTGTAGCTGCATTTTTAAAGACAGAAGGAGATGGAAGTTTATAGTTAATATACAGCACCATCACAGGCACATGCAGCAAAACAGTGAGTTTCAGACTTGATTGCACTAGAGTTTAAAACAGGTACCTTTTACCTGCTTCTGTCTAAAGAACAGCTTAAGGTTTGGATACAAGGTTTTAAGAGCAAAGCATCATTTTAAGTCTGGATGATCTTTCCAAGCTTGCTTTCCAAGTAAGCTGCCTTCTATTCATAGACTAAATTTAATTAAAACTAAACAGATCAACTGCAAGCAGCTTTATTTAAATAGGCTTCTGCTCACCTATTAGAAAGGTTAAGTTTACTTTATAAAACCACATGCATTCTTCTAGATTTTGGCAGGAAACACCAGTTCTATTGAAAATGGAGTCAAACCAAAAATATAACAAGAACAGTCTGCTTTTCTCCTATTCCTGTGCTGAGAAATGCTAAGGAAAAGTGGAAGGAGAATGCAAGGTGGAAACAACATACAGGCTTTAAAACAGCAATTATTACAAATGTGAGAACTAGCCAAAGGATGACACAAATTTCTAATATAAAATGACCACAGAGTTGTAGTGCTTATGAAAATATATCTGCATTTAAACAGCATACCTACTTTTTACACTCAGCTACAAGCATCCCATGTGAAAATGACATCAAAGGAAGAATCTGGGTTATGAGTCAACCTAATCTATCAAAGGAAGTAACATTGACTTTGAAGAATTACCCCTGCAATAATCATTGGTTACCATCCCTGTCCCTACTTACCAACAGTGGCAAGAGTGACATCCCATCCATCTGGGTCTTATTCAAGTCATATCCCGCAATATCCAGAATTGTGGGACCCAAATCAATGTTTGCAACAAGCATCTGCAGGGTGAGAAGGACTTAACTTCAGAAGTTCAGAACCTATCTTAAATACTCATAATTTTAGGTGCCTCTAAATTCTATCTAATTTCATCTTTATGGGCTAATGAACCCTGTAACTTTGAAAAGCAATGGTAGGGAACTTGGGAAGTGAGTTGAAAATTCAATTGCTTTTGTGTCCTGCAATGGCTTTATTTGATTCAAGCAATAACAGACAGCTTTTTATATTGAGGTCTTTGCACTTTCTACCACTCTGTGCATTTCATTTCATTTGTACATATATATGCAGGACAATAAATTAGTAGCTAAAATGGTAACTGTAAAACAACATTAAAAATAAATCTGTACTGGGATTTCACTTCCTTCTTACCTTGTTTGTCTGATTTGGTTTTATCCCTGGTCCTCGAACTAGCAATGGAACTTTGATATCAAACTCATAGAGCTGCCGTTTGTCTATTGGCAAAGAAAACTGACCTAAACAACAGAAGACGGAAAAAGTTAAATGGCTTCTTTTTTATAAGCCTTGTGTTACCATAGAGTGGTTTGGGTTGGAAGGGACCTAACAGAGATCATCTAGTTCCTCCCTCTCTGCTAGGGGCACATAATTGCCACCAGTAAATTTTTAAAGAAGAGGTTCTGAACCTGAACTGCATTATAACAAACTGGAAGACAGAAGAGATAACTTCAAAGAATAAGCCGTATCTTACAACGTTTACCACTGCACTTTTAGTTGTACATGATACACTTAGGTCTTTGACAGATTTTTACTTATTACTCTTCTTACACCAACTCTTCCTATAGAACATAGAGACCCTTCCTTCATTTCTGTCCTAATTTTAGGTATACCAGGATACACTGGTAGAGATTAATGCTGAAAACCACAACCAAAAAAAACCAATAAAATCTCCAAGCACCCTACACTGCAACTCCAGATTGTTTTGCAATTCAAATCAGTACTTCTCATGTCTACAGTTTTCCACAGCTGCTGTTCCCACTTTCTGGAGTGGTCCTGAGGGTGAAAGGTTATACAATTCCTGGATCTTCAACAAATAAGCAGTGAAAATTTTACCAGTGTGGAAGCCATTGTCTGATGTGTAAAAGATGTACGTGTTGTCTAATTCTCCATTCACTTCCAATTTCTTCACTAGTTTCTCTATCAGGTCATCTACTGACAGCAGAGTTTGCCACCTATACAGAAACAAAGTAGTTCACATTAGAGTGTGAAAAATTTCAAATAACTGACTGAAAGTAGACCATTTCTATCTCTTCCAGTCAATAGTATATGCACTGTAAATGAATTATTTTGCTTACAAATTCTGAAAACAAACTTCATAGACTAATATACCAGATTTTATAAGGCTGCAGTTAAAGACAGAAATAGACTTTGTCCTCAGTTCTTGTTGATTTTACTCTGTAGCGTCTGCAAAAGACATCAAAATGCTGATTACTTCTTATCTGGAGACAGTAAAGACCAACTTTGAAGCAACACAGTGACGGAGAGTCAGTTATCTCCTGCAAGGTCACTTGTTATTAGTTCTTTATATGTAGTTTAATATTAAAAGGCAAAACAACCATGACTTCAGTTGTCTTTATGGGATCCTTTCTGCTTAAAAACTATACCAGCTATTTTGTATTACTCATGTAATGTCAGGGTCCATTATTTCAGTGTATCTAAAGCCTTCACGAGTTACAAGTTCTTTTCTTTGTCATGGGGTTTGCTGTTGAGAAAAGTGACTGCTTCCACTAGCCTCCACAGACTAGTATCATGCAGTATTAACAGCTATTCAATTCTTGGATTCTATTGTCTCTTGGCTTAATTTAAGAATTTGTTGCATATTTTTACCTTCATGTTTTATAAAGCAAGAGCCTGAAAAATCTTGGGTTTCCATCTCCAAAGTGACAAGATAGTGCCTGGTAACTGCTCAAAAGGAAGTTCATTACTTAAAGTAATGTTTGTTTCAAAACTTTTAAAGAAAATACATCTGCAGTGTAAACAAATACTCTTGCTTTCTTTTAAAGAAGGGAAAAAGTCAGGTCAACACATTATTCCCACATCCACTTTATAAAAAGGAATCAAGCACCTCCCCTGGCCAGTCAGGTATTCCCACATACAGACTGAGAGTCAAAATTAATAAATTAGATTAGCTGGAAGACAGATCAACCACATGTGAAGTGCATCATATAAGAATCTGGAATTAAGTGAAGTAGAAGGTAAGGCCATTTTTTAATAAAAACCTGTTATGCATTGAAAGAAAAGCAATAGAGAGACTGAGTGCAATTGGTCTTTTTTGTGACAAATAATGGCAGGATTTGTGAATATAATATTTCTGAAGCCAATAACAAGTTTATTTGCAAAACCTAAATGAAGTTAGGAGGTCTTCTGAGACAGGTGCCAGAGAACTATTAGAGTTAATCTGACATTGATTCTTAGACTTACTACAACTTTTTTTAAAAATTCACACATTACAAATTCTGATTAGAAACCTTAAGCAACAAAAAAAATCTTACCGCTTTCTATAAGCATCATCAAGAAACTGTATTGAAGAGTTGGTCATTGGAGTCTTTGCTTGTCGAATTAACCAGTGCTTGTTCTAAAGAAGAAAAAGGAACAAAGATTAGTGTACAAGAGAAGTATCAGGTTTTAAACCTTTCTTAGAGCAATTACAAAAATAATTCCTGTGAAAAAGTCAGGCAATGCTATCAAATTGACCTGACTCTTGATTTTCTCTGTTGTTTCATGTAAAATGTAAGTTTCAAGAGTAAGATACATTACAGCCCCATTATGCTCAGCCCTTGATGAGAAGAAAATAGATGTGGATCTTTTCAAAGCAGTTCAGGGAAGAACACTGTGAAAGGATCTAGAAAAAACTCTCTCAGACTTATAAGAGTGTGACAGCCTAAGACAGGTCTGGGAAAAATAATATGAAGCATTGAGCACCATTGTGAGGTTGGATTTGCTTGTCAAAAGTGAGGTACTTTATGGACTAATATTGGTGAGCATCCCAACAGGTAGCAAGGTGGGGAAAAGCTCCTGCACCCAAAGCAATTAGAATCACTTAAGTTATAAACAGGTGAGTTCAAATCTCTGTAACAGTGCCACTATCAGATTCTTAGCAGACTAAGAAATCAGGGCTGGAGACTGCTGAGGGGAGCAGAACATTACCATTCTATTTACATTTTTATTCTGAAATGAGAGCATTTCTTTAGCTGCAGCATCATGGATTCTTCTAGAGGTATCCCCAACTTTCAGAAACAGCCCCTTTCCTTCTTTCCTCAGCTAAGCCCCCAAAGTAATGGAGATGATGTAACTAATATAAAAAGTGATACTCCCCCCTCGAAGGAGTCTGAGCTGGGTCAGCTGCTGTATACATACAGCATACATACATACATGGGAAGGTCTGTTGAACAATCTGAAGATTAGTGTTAGTGGGGATCAGAACAAAGAATGAAGTCATGTCAATGCAGCTTTATGCTTTTTCATTTAGTAGGTCAGACATGACCCACTCATCACCCTCAGCTTGAGCCTGTATTTAGCTGGTCACTCCTCTCTGTAGAGCCTCTTGTTACACAATTTCCCCCCTGTCACAAGCAAATGACTGAAGAGCTCAGGCTTTAGGGACTCACAACAAAGTGACTCATATCTCCTGCAATTACTCAGTTCCTCTGTTTTCTGCTCTTGACTACTGAAGGAAAGATTTTTGGCATGGAGACTTAATGCTATGTCCAGTTTACTTCAATTCAGTTGTTCAGCCCTTTTATAGTAACTACTATAAAACAATTTTCTGGAGAGACAGTCTATCTGACCTGAGAGAGGAAAACATGAGAAAATACATCACAAATTCTATCTTCAGCTCAGCAGTTCTTCAGAGAACAAAGGAGCTGGAAACATCACCTGTACACTAGCCACCTTTCACAGGAGCTGTACTTAGGAGAGGAGCATCATAAGGCACAACCATGCTGGGCAACTCAGGCAAGTAAGTCACCCAGTGCAACAGAATCCTCCTCTGAGTATTTTGTTCTTCCTACCTTTCTCTGAAGTTTCAAAAACTTCACACAGCACCCAAACACCTTTGTGGATTTCAATAAACTTCACACTGACTCAGAGTTCTCAAATCTGCTTCCCTGTCAAGTCTCTTTCAGCACTTACATACAAAGCAGTGCACCAATCCTGCTGCCTCCCTATGCTCCATTCTTGGAGAAATTTTAGGAGATCGAGTCAATATACAATATATTGCCAGCAGAATCAGAACATAGCTGTGCTCTGATTTTGCAGGAAAAATAAGGCATGCAAGGGAAATGCCCAACACATATGTTACTCAAATTCTCTTTTAGAACAGCTTAGATAAAACTCATCTGGACTATTAATAATTCTGCTTGGGAATCCAGACAGCTGCTGATCATTTCATACAATTCATAGCTGAGAATCCAAAGCAGAAGTTAAACTCAGACTCTGACCAGTAATGTACGCAAAAGCTTAATTCCTATTTTTCATGTGGGGAATCTGCCTAAATGGTTCCTCTTAGTAGCCCTTGCCCACATCCAGTATAAGGAAGTGAGGTGACATTCATTTAGGAGTCAAGGCTGTACAATCCAAGACTGTCAAGCAAGCATTACAACATCAGTGAGGGTCTTAGCCTAGTACATGTTTACTGCTGCTGCAGGAATCATGCTTGCCCAAGGGAACAGTGAAGCACTAGAAAACACTGAAGCTCCAAGAAGTGTGAGACTTTCAAGACCACAACACTGCCAACTGTAGAAATGCACATTAGCTGTGCCTAAGAAGGAAGCTATCTTTAGTCTGTTCCTCTAGTAAAACTGCTGTATCCACAGATATTAATTGCCAAACATTAACTCTAGCATTTTGCTCTGTGTTATACAGACATTTGCAGAGCTTTAACACACATAAGGGAACTCCACAGTGTATATTTTGCTTCACAGGTCAAGTTACTTCTAAATCACTATTTTAAAAGCACTCTATTACAGTAAAGGAGTCTTAAGACAAAACCTGGAATTCCTTCATGGAAGAAGAAACCTCAGTCTGATTCCCACTCCCTAGTATGAAACTTAAAAGGGCTGGGCTAAAGAATTCATTATTGCCTGCAGCCCTTTTCTCCCCCTTCATTCCTGTTTTTCTGTCATACTGATAAGCATGTGGTCATTTTGCAAGCTACAGTCCTCAGCTAAAAACAAGTTTCATTCCATACTACACGAGTCACAGTGACCTGATGTATGATTGGACTCCTGGTAGGCATTTAGGCAATGTTATCTCAGTCTTAAGATTAGAACAGCAGTGGGTTCCGTATTTTAAACTACTTGAATCAAAAATACAAAACTTCTGTATATTTTCACCAAATTAACTGCTTGTGAAATTCACTTATTGGCAGAGTAAATTGCAGCAGATTAATCTGCACTAGACCATATCTGGCCATATTTGCTGGCAGTGGAAGGTACTGCTCTGTCACAAGGATGTCTGAGTTTGTAACATTAGGCCCAGCAATTCTGTTGACAGGTTATTTTAGCAAATGAAAGGCAAGTTCTCAAAGCACTTAGTGTCCCTGGGCCGTATGGTTCATGATTCCAGAGTCCTCTGATTAGTCTGACATGCTTTTCACCTTGGGGCAGCTTTGCCATGAGCTCAAGGAAAGGACCACCCCTACCCACAAGCAGATGTGTGTAGGAGGACAGGGCTCTTGCCATTCTTCACCCAAGCCTTTGAGTAGCACACTACCTATGTGCTCCCCTGAACATACTGAGAGCAATGATAAGAAATTTTTAAGAGCTTCAGAAGAGTCTAGAAAAGGGACACAGAATTCGCTTTTTATCTTTATCCACCATAATTCCATTGTACTACCATATCACTTCTGTCACTACGTTGTTTTTCTTTACAAGACATTAGTATGCAAATATCTCTAAGTCACCATGAACTTATCTGACCCTGACAGACTGATTTAACAGGATTAAACAACCAGTAGTCATAGTACTCCCCTATTCTAATCTAACATGCAAGGCAGGGCCATTGCCTTCTGCTCTCACAAACTAGAATAACCTATACAGGTTCTTGCTAGTTAGCTTACCTTGCCATGAATATTAAAATTGCTGTTTCTTGGTGCACTGACATTCTGAAAGCTCTTTGTATACTGTGGAGCAGGTGTCCAAGGGGAGTGCGGTGCTGGGGTTGCAATCATCATAAAGAATGGCTCGAAATTAGATTTGTACTCCAAGAAGTCCAATGACATGTTGGCCTGTGAACAGTGTTGTTGGAGAAGAAAAGTCATGCCTCAAAGGAAAACAGTAAGTATTTGACAAATCCAAACTAGACATTCATAACTTATTTAGAGCTGGGTAATACTGTGAATTAAACTATTTCAAAATCTTACTGCTTGTTCATCCATAAATGCGTAGAACAGCAGCTCATGACAAAAATGATCCCAAGTGCTCATGTTAAACAAGTAATTTTTCCCACGTCTCCAAATGACTTTTTACTTCAGACCTTTGCATTTATTAAACCTGGAAAGCTCATTAGATGTTTGTGCCTGTTCCAAGCATCAACAAAATCCACCTAGACTCTGGTTTAATCAAGTAAAATCACAGCTTCCTTCAATATAGTCCAAGTCTGAGACTTTCAGATGCCATCTCCTGTCTGACAGACTCCAGTTTAGGAGCTTCAACTTTCTCCAGAAATAGCAATAGTTCTGGAAAAAAAAATTCAGCCCCACTGTTTGTAGCCTATGCTCATTCTATAGCAAGCTGCAAGATAACAAGGGGTGAAGACAGAAGGGCTGGCAAAGAGCAGTGCCAAAATGCACTCGCTCACACCAATTCACTGCACTTTCATTTTCATTTCAGACTATACACAACTTCAAGCAGTGAGTTCCATTTTCACCTCCCCTAGGTCAGCCTTTAAAATGAAAGCTTCAAAGGTATTACTTGTAGACGAGTTCTTCAGTATTCAAATCTTGCAACTTTTTTTCTTGCTTGATTAGTGACCCCATTTTGGATATCCTTTTCCTTCTCCAGAAAAAATAATACACCAGGAATTCCCTCTTCCTTCCCTCTAAATTTAGCATCTAAGCAAGTAGGGCTCAACTTCAGTTATACGACAGCAGAGTTAAGGAAGGATAAGAACCATTCAGAAACTCATAGCAGTAGTCAACTTTCATTTCATTAGGAGCTTAAATTGCAGTATGTGAGAACTGCAGTAAAAAGATTCAGGTGTTTGGATTCTTAATACCAGACTCAAGTACCCAGGTGCCCTTAGTCAGGACAAGAAAGCTTGAGGATCACATCAAGCAACACAGGAACTTTGCACAAGCAACCTACTCCTGTGCACTGCCCTGCAAGTGAATTAAACACTGTCTCTGAAATGCTGAATACATGTTTGTTAACTACAGGAAGAAAGCAGAACACTACACAATGAAAATCATAATATGCTGCTGTATCAATAGGTAACATACAACAAATAAGCAGTTTATGCAACAATGACCTGTTGGACAAAATGCTTACAAGCTGCTGAAGGATCAAAAAAACCCAGTACAATGCCAGTAATAGGATAGTCTCACTTCTGGCTTATCAATTCCAATCTAGCTTTAGACAATCTAAATCTAAATTTAATCAGACAGCTGTTCAGTACCCTAAGAAACATCAATCAGTACTGTTGCTAGTGTGCAGCTGTCTGTGTTCTAGCACCCAGTGGAATGAGACTCCTCAGGGTCTCAATGAAACACTACAAGACTACATGAGGAGACATCTCTGGAGAAGAATTTTGTGAGTGCTGCAGTACCAACCTATACACTGTAACAGCACATCAAATTATGACTCCAGCTTGGCAGACAGGGGGACATTCCCCCTGCCCCCCCAGCCACTGCTACTTGCCAAACAGGGCCTTAAGAGAGCTAAAGTAACTCTTCCAACCTTCCTTAAAGTATCTGACATCTTTGTTACCTTTCTTTATTTTATGCAGCTAAAGAGGCTAAAACCTCTCCCGGTCAGCTGCACACATTGCCCTCACATACTATGAAGGACTGATTAATCTTTACAATTTACAAGTTGTCAGCCAGATGGAGGTGGAGACCACAAGACGTTAACAAATAATAATACCTAAGAAACAAAACATGGTGTGAAGTTTATTTTTACATGCTTCCTTACTGAAATCTTGGCCCAGTTAATCTTTTATAGAAGTTGCATATTATAATGAAACATATCCTTCTATGAAGTAATTTAAATCTCTGCCTTCCTGTTCCTGCTGCAGCACAGCAGTCAGTATTAACTCCTCAGTGAGGCTAATGGCTAGCAAACGGCCAGTTGGAATCCCTTTCCTCTTCACAGCTCATAAACATAAACCTGTCACTTCTAAATACGCTCAGAATCTTACTTTGCTGATAAATGCCCAGCCACCATCACAACAATACAATCATTCTTTTGTGAACTAATACAGCCTAATGAATTATCCCACCCTTCCCCAAGTCATCAGCATGAAGCACTATCTGGTCATAAGCATGCACTGCAAAATTTCTTACCAGTACATCTGTCAGATAATCTACACTGTAGTTCTCGCCATGCCTTCGTGCTTTGCCATTTACTGAGAGAGTATAGTTGTAGTACTTTGAGTTTTTCTCCTGTGAAAAAGAAAAGTGACACAGACACTTACGCAAAGCAACATTTACATTGATTACTTGAAATAATCCAAATTAATTGCCCAGGAGCATTTGTCAAATGGGTTATGAGCATCTGCCATAAGGATACTGCAAAGATTCTCAGAAGCGGTCTCCAACAAAACTGGTTTTAGTGCTAGCTCACACTGCTTTGGCTTTACAAATTGGTATTTCTTCTCCAAGCACTCAGTAGGAGTAGCATTTGTATAAGGCACAGATCTGATGTATAATAAAGGCAAAAGGGGAAGAAAATTTGCATTACGTTGTTAGACACTTTTTTCCTGCTCTTTCATGACCAAAGTTAGAACAGGAGATGGATTACAAAGCAACCAAAATTAAGTCATAAAAAAAAAACCAAAACAGTCACATACCAAAGCATACCAAAAACTCCATCCAGGAGGGACATGACCTACTCCCCCTGCATCCTCTGCTCCATACTGAAAAAAAGACAGATCATGACTCACAGTTTCAATTATGATGAATCAAAGCAAGACATTGTGTTTCATATTCATGTGCTTTATTCAACACTACTCAGAATCCATGTTAAGCCAAATTCAGTTTCAGAATGGGGAAAACCCCATATATATGCATGTAAAAACACATGTAGGGCCTGTTAAAGAAACCAGGGTTCAATAACTAGAGAGTAACTGAAAGCTTGGCAATCAGCAGTAAAATTTAAATATTATTCCCTACTCTATTCTGCTTGTGAAAATATGCAGAGATCCTAGAGAATGTAGTGTACATCATCAGATAATGAGAGGTGATCAAAACACCCATGTGACAAGACACTTGTAGGCTTTGTGATAACAGTTCACAAGATACTAAAGAGAATTCCACATAGACCAACAGCTTCTTTCATACTCCCCCAACCATGGTTGGAACTTCAAGTAATGCTAGCCTCTTGCCACCTCACTGCCAAATAATCTACAACAACTGGCCTTTAAGACGGCAAAAAAGGGAAAGTAGCTGCTGAGTCAGTGCCAAACTCAAAACAGAGGGTGTCTTAGAGCAACACAACGGGTTTTCTCAGGGCTGCCCTCTCCCATCTACATGGCTCGCCTAACTGCAGGCATGAGAGACTCTGCTGAGTCAAGGGATGCTCAGAGGAAGCCAGCTAAGTTTCCCTTCCCCTTGCTGCCTCAGAAACATCAGCAGACACAAATTCGTGCCTGGCTATGAAAATTCACATTCCATTATTCTATTATACCACCGATATTTTCCACCATGAGATGCAAAGAAAACATGGTGTTAAGAACTCTGTACCTCATCTAGCTCCAAATGCAGTTCCATCACACAAGAGGAATATCTAACCTTAGAGCTTTCGGTACTGAATTTTACCTCTTACTATAAACTACTAGAAACCATAACCTAGTTAAAAAGATGACAAGCCTAAAGCACACATATACAAGTGACTCAATAATAAAGTGTTGGGTAACTGCAGTAAAAGAGCTCTGAAAATATCTCTTCCCCCGATGAATTTCCCTCAGTGGACACTTAACTTTTAAAAGAAGCCATGCAAAAAAAAAAAAAAAAAAGGATGGCAAATACCTCATTTAAATACTTTCCAGCAAAGAATGTTTGATAACCACACATAGCTTTGAGCAGTGCTGGGAAGGTATATGGTTCTTGAATCTTCTGCCATAACTTGCTGCTACAGTTCCCTTCCAGAGTGTTATTGACAACATGATGATTATGTGGATACTTTCCTGTTAAAATGCTAGCTCGACTGGGACAGCAAAGTGCACTGGGAACATACTGGAAAAACAGAATGAGGAGATTTAAGAATGGCATAGTAAACAACTTTATGTCAAAATTCATAGTTTTCAAGTATTAGCTAACAGGTTGATTAAAATGCTCACCAACAGTAAAACCTACTTCTTTCTGGACACCCAGAATTACATCCCAAGTATTTTCACCAGCAAAATACTGCACATGAAGCCAGTTTCACACCCCTGCAGCACATGTCCTTCAACTTCTCACCACCAAATGTGACACGGTTTTTAGACAGGGCAAGAATCCACTAAGATACTATTTGATCATTGACTCACTCCATTATTCTAGCCATAGAGATATACACTAGAATACGACAAGAGTGAAGTGACTTTTCATTGTGTGTGAAGCTGAAAGTTTTGACCAGCTTCTTTTAATGCTTCTCAGTTTGTAATACGAATACTCAGACTACGCAGTTTTACTTTACAGATTAAGGAAGTGCTTTCAGAAAGTGAAACTTTGCAGATTTTGAACGTGACCTTAAGTTATATTAATTTTGAGACCTAAAAGTAGGTAGCAATTTAATTCTAAAAACTCCACACCCGTATAATACAGGCTTCATAAAACTATTACCATTTTTTGAGATCCAATATGACCTAAGATATAAAATACATAAATGCACACACCTCAGAAGTGCAGAGTGTTAATGCGAATACTTACTGCATTTACGAAGGTTATTCCCATCTGCGCAATGAGAGCATTAGTCTTTTGTAGGGGGGTCTGAAAGGAAAGCACGGAAAAGGTATCAGCTAAAAATGTAAGGATGCCAGGTAAAGCTGAGGACTTAAAGCAGGCTGCCTAGAAAAAAGCCTATCACCACAGTTTTTAGCCACCACCCCGGCAAGACACTCAAGAGTGCCCTTTCGTTCTCGCTAGGGCCTGGCGTGGACACAGCGATTGCACAAGCCGGCCCAAGCGAGCACAAGTGCGGGGAGTTTCCAGGGGTATCTGCGGCAGCAGAGGCTGCTCTAGAGAGGCCCAAGCTCCGGCCCACTCGAGCCCCGGCGGCTCCGCAGAGCGACTCATCCCACCGGCGGAAGCCCCACCGTGACACTCCTTTAGCGGGGCTGCCTGGCCTGAGGCCGCAGTGAGCCCCTGCCCGGCTACGGGCCGGGCCCAGCGCGCCGACCCCCGCGGCCGGAGCGACCCGCGCCCCACACCGCGCCCGCCGCGCCCTCCGAGCTCGGTCTCGCCCTCGGCGAGCCCCCCTCTCACCGCGCCGCCGCCAGCCCCGCGCCCCCCGCCGCAGGGTTACCATGCCGCCCAGGCAGACATCCTGGTCGTCGGTGAGAATAAGCA